>ML675614.1:4310934-4729835 GCA_007922155.1 Mesoclemmys tuberculata | reverse complement strand
GAAAGAAAGAAAGAAAGAAAGAAAGAAAGAAAGAAAGAAAGAAAGAACAGGGCCTTCCTTTATCATTAGCTTCTCAAGTTTATGCCACGCCTTGGCAAACATTTACAACTGGTTTGATTTAGGGCCCGATCTTGTTTGCCTTATGAGTGTAAAGTAGCTTTAGCCAGCACATACAATGTAAGGGGCTCTTAAAGCCCGAGGATTAGACGGGTTGGTGACAGCAATTTCCTCTGATTTAGCACTGATAGCTTACCTCGTTTGCGGTTCTTTCTTTTCCTTCCTCTGGGGTCGGCCCCCTCACCTGCCCGACTCCCCCGGGAGGCTGGGTATCTCCGCCAGGGGCTGGCCTAAAAGCGTGCCTGGGGCCCAGTCTGGCGTGGATAACCCAGATGTGGTCTGAAAAGCGGATCTTTCGCCCCAAATACACACCCACCGCCCGCCCGCCCCGCAAAAGCAGGAGAAGGATCCAGCCCGCAAAGTCCCTGGCTACCCTGCGCGGCCCCGAAGGGGGGGATTTTGCACCTAGCCGCTGGGGATGCGAGAGGAGCCTGCGTTCGGTGTCTCGCCTTTGCTAGGTCTCAGCAGAACCCGCGGGACTCCCGCACGGCGGGGCTGAACTGGATTCCGAGCCTCTGGTGTGCACGGGCCGGACGAGATAGGAGACAAGCCATGGCGGGCTTGAGCGTTTGGAAAGGGGAAAATCTCCCCCCCCCCCCGGTCCCTCCAGCGCGCTCGCGTTCCCGCAGCCCCACATCTGCTTACTTCGGCTGCGAGCGGCCCGGCGCGGCTGCCGCCTTGGGTGTGAAGCTCCCAGAGCCAGCGCCGGATCTAAGACAGATGTGGGGCTTCGGGGCGGGACTGGAGCGGCTTTAAAATGCCTCTTCCCCGCGCCGCAAGGCCGGCGTGCAACAGGGGAGGGGAGCCCCTCGCACCCAGGCCAAGAGGGCCAGGCACGGCCTGGAGACCCATCCACCCCCTCCGAGCTTGCACTTGTCCTGGGTTCTCTGCATCCGAAGCGGGAAAGGGACTCACCCACTTCTACAATTAGGCGCCTTTTTAGGCAAATAAGCAGCGATCGCTCCAGACCGAGGGGCGCAGCCATCGCCCACTGCTGCGGCCACCGCAATTCTGAGACACTCGGGGTCCCTTCCTTAGCCCTTAACACCCCCCGGCTCCCCCCTTGCGTTGTCCGGCGCTGCCCGTGTAACCGGAGACAGTGGGCACATCACCTGAGAACAGAATCCGTAGTGTAGCTCCGAATACAGCCCTTTCCCTCCCGCTCCACATCCGCCCCGCCTCTGTATTTCCCACTCTGGCGAAAGAGATGCCTTAACGCGTTTGATCAGCCACCCCTTTGCAACCAGATTTGCCTTGGGGGTGGAAATTGCCCTCTCCTTGCAGAGCGCTGCGCCTTGGAAGGTGGGATATTGAAAGCCTGGAGGGGTCAAGGGATTTCAAGTGAAATTATTGTTCCGCTGAAGGTCTCGTCGCTGCTGCAGGGCAGAAAATGTCTCACTTTCCTGCAGAGAAAGGGAAAAGGTCTTTAGAGGTTTTTTGGTGTGTTGTGTTTTTTTAAACGAGCAGAGATTGATCAACGTGCGTGTGAGACTGTGAAATGGACAGGGCAGCTTCTTGGGGCCGTAGGTGGGTAAACATACTGCGAGTGTAAAGCAAAACGAATCAGGCTCCGCCAGAGATCCCAGTCTGATGCTATCTAATGAAACGAACAGAATGGTGACACTCACTGCATTAGGAGTATGCCAACCGATTTGTTTCTCTTTCTTTCCCTTGCTGCAGTTGTGGACAGAAAACCGGCCAGTCCTGTAGGCAAACCGCAAGACACGCTAAATAATATACATGGACTTTCCGTCGCAGCCTCGTCTTCCTAAAGCTTGCAGTGAATCAGCCAAGAGAGGGAGAGTTTTAGATCAAACACCTGCAAGCCCGAAAACGAAACTAAAAGCACAAGTGCATTTGAAGAGGCTGTAGTTGAAACAAGCCCAGGCAATAAAAAGAAAGAATGACTTTTTAATGCACAAGTGAATTGGATCTGGACATTCATTGACCCTGTGCCTTGAGTGAAAGATTTCTTCGGTCAAGTTGGAAGGTGGTGATGGGAGAGAATTATTTTCTTTCTTTCTCCCCCCCCTTCTTTCTTTCTTTTACACAAGAGACCTCTGGATGTATAGCAATCACAGGTTTTTCACTAGACCTACTGCCACTGTTCACTGCTTACACTGCTCCAGACTTAATTCTGTCCCAATGACGTGCATTACTCTAGAGAGGATTTATTCAGGGTCTGTGCTCTGAAGCCATTGCTGCCAGTGGATAACGTCTCTCTCCGAGTGTGAATGGACAAAGGCGCAACAACATTTTAATGATATATTTTTATAATAACAAGCCTGAATAAACAGTGTCTACAATTGATGCAGGTGTTTGGATTCCTTCCCTGAGGCTCCTGTCCTCTCTTTGCATAGCTATGGACTGTAGTCTCTTGCTGTGCAGCTCTCCTCCAACCCACTTGAGCCTCAAGTGCCATTTTTCTTCTTTTCCTGAAAACGCTTCTTTTCCAGAGTGACATCTGCCACTGATCTTTGTCCAATGTGCGGCTACCTCTGGGGGAAGCTTGATGTCAGAATGTTCCTGGGGCCAGTTCTAGACAGTCTCTGACGAGTTTCTTTACCTTTGTTGTAAGGATGATTGTGCGGTTAAAACTACCGGGCTGGGACTGAGGATGCCTGTGTTCATTTTTCAGTGCTGCAGCCAGCTCTGTGTGTGGCTATGGGCGGGTCACTCAATCTCTCTTTGACTCGATTCCCCATCTGTGAAACTGGGATAATATTTCTGTTGTGTCACCTATTTAGAGTGCAAGCTCTTTGAGCAAAAGGCTGTTTCTTACTGTGTGTTTGTGCAGGGCCTACCGCAATGGGGCCATATGTGCGGTTGGTGCTACCCTAATACAAATAATGTCCCTAAGGAAGGCCTAAGATCCAAATGGTTTTGCAAAAGCTTGCAAAACCTGGGAGATCTTTGCTGATCTTGCACTCTAGTATAAAGCAAAGGTAGAGAAAAGAAAGAGTATTTTAAATAGGGGATTTAAATTTTAAAGAGGCTCACATGATATTTATGGCACCAAACAGACTATCCTTTAAAGAGAGGAGGCCAAGTGGAAGGCAATGAAATTACACCAGATAAGAAGCTGGCTCAGTGAATTTACTTAAATATATCTAAATAACCATCTGACCTCCTGGAATTGATCGTGATCGACCATACTTAGTTCCATGCAATCTCTAGATTTCAGGCTGATCTAGGCCGCAGAATGGGAACTGCTTCAGAACTGAGGGATCATATCAACACCCTTAAAGCATGAATAAAATGCCTGCCTCAGAGGAAAAGTCCAAACAAAAACAACACACCAAAAAAAGCTAATGAGATGCTTCCTGGGAAGGGAAACCTGAAAGAAGCATGCCTTCTTTCTAGCGTGTCTCTCCTGCAGGTCAGGTATTGCATTTTGGTGGTCGGGGACATCAGATAGGCACTTCTCGTCCCTGTAATTAAAAACTCATTACAAAAGTTGAATAAGAAAATAGCCCATATCCTCTAAAGCATTGGTTTAAAAATAAATATATGTGGCGCTGAGTGAAAGGGGACGGACAACACTGAAAACCAAAGGCCTTTATACACAGAAGTACAGGACAGGCAGAACCAAAGTACAGAGAAGCAGTGGAGTCCAATGTGTAGGGCAAGGGAGTGGCTGTCAGGAGACCTAGGCTATGTCTAGACTGCATTATAAACCCGGGTCAGTCACACCTGGGTTTGTGGAGTTGGTATTTCCAAGCCTGTGCCTCAGCATCCACACAGTATTGTGAACCTGAGTTAATAACTGCGGGACCCAGGTCTCCCAGCCATGCTAACATGTCCATACTGCAGTGTGCAGACCACCTGACCCAGGTCAGCAGCGTGCCCGGCATCCACGCTGTAGAATGACCAGGGCTTGGAGCTCATTCACAGAAGGACTCGGGCAATGACACCCTCCCCCCAAGGCCCCAGCAGGATCTGAGGACTCGGGTCCTGAGCGCTTGCTGTCCTGAGTCCGGCTGATTTGTGTGTGGCCGGAAGGAGGGCTTGGGCTCAAACCTGAGTCAGAACTTGGGCTTAGTGCGCAGTGTGGACGGACCCCTGGAGTCTCTTCCTGGTTCTGCCACTGGCCTGCTGCGTGGCATTGAATAAGTCGCTTCTGTCCCTTTGCATGGAATTCCCTGTGGCCAGCCCCTGATCTGGTAGATGGGGTGAAGTACTCCCTGGCATGAGAAGTTATGCAGATGGAGGTCTTTGCTGCACGAGGGCACTAGAAGTCCCATGTGCCAGAGCAAGGTGGGACGGTCACTGTCGCAGCACTGCAAGCCCCAAGCATTCAAAATCATGAATCAGGGCCCCCAAAATCATGAGATTAAAAAAAATAATATGTGTTTGTGCTTGCTTCTGCTTCCTGAATCTTTAGGGGTCATGTTTTTTAACCTTTCTCCAAAGCCATGAAGGCTAGAAACTTGAGATCGGCATGTAATCACATCGCTCTGGTGGCTGGGGCTTTAAGGAAAACTCAAATATCATGAGATCTATGAGAAAATCACAAGAGTTATGAACTGTGTATGTCCCTTTGGCATTCATGTGGGTCAAGATATGCCTCGTGAGTCTGTTCCAGTGAGCAAATATATAAGTAAATAAATAAAACATTCTTGGCTTGATCCTGTACTCAGAGCACATCCCAAACCCCAATGATCTGCTTGGCTGTGACCCCATTTTGGCCAGATACGTACCTAAGCAGGTGCATTTAAAGTTATGTACATGCTTAAGTACCTTGCTGAATTGGGACTTGAGTGCAAAAGGCATTCAGAATTCAGCGCTAAGTCAATTTACCTAAAACACTGAAAAAATAAATATACTGGGCAAAGTTTTGCCTTCAGATATGTGCGTGCCATTCCCATTGAATTCAAAGAACTCTGGGCATGCTTCGCTGAGGGCATGTGAGAATTGAGCTTACAAATGAGGCTAATCAAAATGACATTTATTTTATTTTAAACCTGGATTTCTTTACCCCATCACAAGAAATTGGCTAATCTTAGCTCCTGGTACCACCAACCAGAGAGCATTTTCAATGCATGTGAAAGGTCTATTTTACTGAGAGAAGCAGCCTGCTCAAAGTGTTTTGGCAAATCTAATTGTTGAAATAATTATTAGCAAACGTGTACAATTTTTTACATGGCCCTTTCAATCTTAACCTCTAAACCGAACTCAGATGTTTGAGTCAAAGAAGAAAAATCGATGGCTATAAAATAAATGGAATGTAAGTTTTAAAAGGACACCATCAACTTGAACCCTAGTTTCGAAAATGAATTAAGAGAGTTTCAAATACTGTCTATCTGAAGTGCATACATGGCCTCCATCACCACCGTTTTGGAGTTCTTCACCATCTTTTAATGTGCATATCCTCACAACACCCCTCAGAGGCCAGGAAGTGGTATTATCCACATTTTATAGCTGGGGAACTGAGGCTAATGGGGGCTAGATGAATACCTAAGATAGAGAGCTTGCGGGCAGTGGCATTTAAAGCATGTGTTCTGGTGAAACCCATGCAGAACGGTGCAAGGTATATTCCTCTAAGATATATATATATATTTTTTTTACAAATACCTGACATTTGATGAAATCTGGTCCTTCCTAAAGGCATGCATTTGCACTTCACCTATATGTTCCATGAACCCCAGAGAAAAAGTCTCCAAGGCAGGGATGACTTAACAGTCTCCAGAGAAAGGTGAAATGAACTGCAATCCAATCCCCCTTTCAGTCTGGTGGTAGAAATTTAACTAGAGGTTCCCAAAAACACCTTCTATCACATCAACAGTTGACATCCTTGTTTGTGAAGGTTAATTTTGCCACCAGACAGAGTCCCTGTTGTTCCAGATATGTAACAGCAACTTAGTGCAAATTGCAAGGAATCTTAAATATAAATATTCCATAGGAAGGCTATATAGGTCACACACAACCTACACCCCCACCTCCACTGCACACCAAAATCTACCTAACACCAGAACTTGGTTTTTCTTTGAATGTGTCCTATCTAAGTACTGGTTAGCTTGAAAATCTGTGCAATCTGATGCCGTTGCAACCCAAACTGGAACCAAGAAGCTGCAAATGTAGGAATAAATCAGAAAAGAGAAGCTGGGGAACGTTTGTGATCACAGTAGGAATTTATCTCCACTGTCCCACCTTTGGTAGAATTAAGAAAAAAATTAGCTTTAAAAATTATGATTTTTGTTTTGTTACTCAAGACATTGAGTGTATGTATGTGTAGTGTTTCAGTCAACGGAATCTAACTGGAAGCTTAGGTTGAAAGATTATAGTTGCCTTAAATTCTTTCACATCTGCTCGGCTTTCTGAAATGGCAGTGTCCCCTTTTACAGACTCTTCATTAATATTATCAAAAAATTGTCAATATTAATAATGTAAAAATACCACTGAGGCTATATTTACATATTTTCAATAGCAAAACAATGTGTGTGTTATTAGTTAATTAGCAACATGACTGACCATCAAGATGCACTTGTTGAACTAGCTCCACCATGTTCACAATCACACGCACATGCATGCACGCACACACACACATGCTTAAAAGAAGGCCATTCTCTTATTAGAGCAATTAACTGCATGGAGGCAAAGGTCATATGCCTCCCCCCCAGATTTGCTGCTTGGCTTGTACTGAGCATGCTCAGTAGCACAATTGAAGTTGGCTGACCTCATTCTGCCCCCCCCAACTATTGGCTGGCCTGGATCATCTCTGCATGGAGGCCTAGGACAATGTTCAGGGAGCAGGTTGGACAACTGAGGTGTGAAACCAGATCTGCCCCATGTGGATTTTCTACCCTTCTGTCCAGCAGTGGGGATGTGTGAGGGATGCCAGGGGCTATGTTAGTCATGCAGGGGATAATTCCTGTGCCCCCATGAATCTTCCCCATGCTTTCACCCCAGCTGTTCTGAGGCTGGGTGCTAGCATGAGAATTTGGTCTTCAGTGCTCCAGGTTTGTCTTGTCAGTGGTGCAAGCCTTGGAAAACTTCGCACAGCTCCACCAGGGCAAGCTCCCTCTCGACTTGTTCACTAGAAAGAAACGAGGATCCTGGTTCGAGGTTCAGCAACAGCTACAGCACAGGACACGTGCTGACTGCAAATTCAGCCATTGGCTAATGGACTCCTGTAATGGCCGGCAAACCACCAGCTCCTCCCCGCCTGGAACACCGCATCGGGGTGTACCATAGGCAGGGCTAGGAGCACGGCCTGTTGTGTTGGTTGCCTGACGCTTCCCATTATAAGACCCTTTTTTCAGTTGCTTATAACTTCACCGAACTTTAACCGTGCTGGCTGAAATTTTCTATGCTGGGTGTTTGCCTCAGGCTGGGAAGATTTCAGAGAAACCATTTCCGAGAAGGCAGCGAGGGCCAAAGAGCTCTAGCAGAGCAGGAATTTGAAATTTGGTAGGAATTGGTGTCTGGGTGTCCGATCCCTGGGAAAATCTGACCAAAGTCGGCCAAGTTATGGCTTTGAATGCTCACAGTTCACACATGCTCAGTAGGGACGTCTTAGATTACGCTGCTAATTCCCTAGCTTTCCGCACTGATCACGCTGCAGTCCAGGGCTGAGCAGGTCTTTCCCTGCAAGTGCAGCTCCGAGCTGCTGTGAGCAGGTCTGGGTCCAGTTCAGGCATCAGGCGTGAGCAGCGATCCCGTGGTCTCTGTGATGATCTGCTGGCTCTAGGCAGCGGATTGGAGGCAGCTGCTGATTTGAACACAGAGGGGACAAGCGCTGGACCTGCACAGGTGGGGAGGGGTAGATTGGGACAGAGTCTCGGGGAGGGAGGGGGAGACTAGAACTGGAGGCTAGTCAGATGTGTGCAGGGGAGAAAGCTGGGAATGGGATTTGAGGTGCAGTAGGAGACTGGGAATGGCTGATTGAGGCAGTTGGGACTAAGACCCAGTGGGGGGCAGGGGGAAGGAGAGGAGCCAGAGGTTGGGGGTGAACAGAGGCTGGCTGGGCGAAGAGACTGGGACAAAGAGCTGGGAGGGGGAGTGAGACAGTAGGGCTGGGATACTTGGGGGGGGCAGAGACTGGAGATCAAGGTCTCTTCCCTTCTGTAACCTGGACTCCAGGGGCGTAGCCAGAAGCGGAAACTTGGGTGGGCCCCAACTGATGGTGGACAGGCAATGACCTGTCCCTGGGGCAAGCCCGGGGGGCTGGAGACCTTCCCTACACCTGCATGGGGAGGGTGTGTCTTGCTGTTTGTCCTGGGGTGTAGCCCCTGGTGGGCCTGGGAAGGCAGGATGGGCGTGGGGTATGGCGGACGGAGGGGATAGGGAAGGGAAGTGTCCTGCGCTGCATTGCCCCACTGTAAATCCCTGCCTTGTGCCCAAGGACAAGTCAAGGAGCTGGAGAGTGAAGCCCTGGCTTTGCTGTGCCCTGCATTCTGCTGCTAAGTGCACTCTGCCCCACTTCCCGCCGTGCCTGCAGGCGGACCCCTGGGGAGCTGCTTATAGGCTCCAGCCAGGCCACTGGAGAGGGCCGGCCTTTGCTTCCTGCCCTGGCTCTGCAGCTCCTGCCAGCCACACTCCGGAGCCTTCCTGAGCCCGGCCAGGTGCATCTGCCATGTGTGCAGCTCTCCACCCCATGCTGGGATGGGGGTGGCAGCCCTGGGGTACGTCCGTACAGCAACTGGGAAGGGGGCTTCTGCTTGCCAGCTGAAGTGGACAGACACGCTCTCTCTGCTCGAGCTGGCGGGGCTGAAACAGCAGCTCTGCTTAGCCTCCAGAGCACGACCCCAGCCACGCTGCCTGCCCGCACTGGCACACCCCCAGATGCAGTGCTGACGTATGTTCGAGCTGGGGCATGCGCGTCCCAGCTCACACAGGTGTACCCTCACTAGCTCTGCTTGAGCTACTGCCTAAAAACAGCTGGAGGGGCCAGTCCCTCCAAGGACATCACTGGTGTCTCTGACATGTGTGCATGGGGGACAGCTAGTCCCTCCCACCTCTGGAGCTGTGGCTAGGTGCTATTTTTAGCAGGCAAGCTCAATGAGAGAGCTTTGTGTTTTGTTTTTTGGGGTTTTTTTCCCTCTCTCCCATGAGGATATGTGAAGCAAAGTAATACTCTGAGAAAATCATGGGTGTGATTTGGGCCACAAGTCTGCCACGTGCAGGTCCTTATCTGAAACCTGCTCTAAACTGCCTGTCTAGGAAGCTGGTGGCTGCCCCTGACCTTAGCTGTTGGTCCAGCCAGCATCCTTGAAATGTGCCGATTTGAGTTTGTGATGGCTGATGGCCAAAGTGTGTATGCGTCAGGGAGGAGATATACCTTAGACAATAGGCAGTGGATTTAGCAAAATGCATGCATTCTTCTTTTGGGGGGCGGGGGTGGGGGAGAGGAGTTCTTCTCTGCTGTCTTCCGAAATGACAGATCTGGAGACGATTTATTGAGTGGAAGTTACTTGCTGACTTTAGCTGGAATAATTTACGCTTTCAAGACCTTCTCAGTGTTATAGTCAATAAGAAGCTGTCTGGCCCCGTGCCCTGGTGAAGGCCTGCGGAGGCTGGGACTTTGGCAGAATGCCTTGTCTGTTTAAAAAAAAAAAAAAGAAGAGTTTCTAATGTCTTAAACTTCTTGTCATTTGAACGATTTCTTGAAAAGCTTTGACAAATGGAGCTCAGAAGACCTCCCCCCACTGCCCCCAGTTTAAATGAGTTCTTCCACGTCTCAAAGCTAAGTCACCACTCTGGGGCATCCTGCGGATGGATGCCACGCCCTCATCGATTTCAGGTCAATGCACCAAAGAAAGTATTTTACCCGTCTGCCTACCTCCCACCTGATTTTCAGCAGTTCTGAGCACCTGCTTCAGCTGCACTGGAGAGTGCTTGGAACGTTAGAAAATCTGGTTTGCGGTTTGCATCCGTGACGGTGATAATAACACGCATTCAGATGCTTAGTAGCAATCATCCTTTCATAAGTAATCAAAGTATAACTTAATATAAGATTAAAATCACAGGGCTTAGGGCTGTTAAGGCTGGTTATTGCTATTTTGGCAGTGCAAAGCAACCATAAAACCAGCTTAGCTGGCGAGGGAAGGATTTTTCACGCATAGTTGCAAAGGGAAAGGTCCGGGAAAAGGGGTGTGGACCAAACACTCCGGCACTCTGGTGATCTCTGACTGTTGCGGTTGCCTCTTGGAGTGTGGCCGGTCAGGCAAAATTTAGAGCAATGAGGGTATTCCTACCCTTAAAATACTGCAGCTCCTCCGCTGTAGCGCTTCAGTGTATACACGGACTGCAGCGATGGGAAGGGGTCTCCCATCACTGGACTTAATCCAGCTCCCCGAGAGGCAGTGGCTAGACTGATGGAAGCACTCTTCTGTCTGCAGCAGGGGTCAGGTCGGCATAGCTACGTCTCTCACGGACCTGGCTTTTTCACACCCCTAAGAGACGTAGCTATGCCGATGTAAGTTTCCAGTGTAGGCCAGCCCTTAGACTGCTCAATCCCGAAGCTGACTGACCTGCTAAGGTGTCTTAAAGCCACATTTCTTCCCCTGCCTCTCCCCCCAATTTTGTCCAGCTACACCAGTTCTGTTTAAGCTGCAAATGGGGATCAGGGCCATGTTAACTGTTTCTTATGGCACAGTTTCACAGGCTTTTGCCTTGGGGGTAATTCTGGTTGGCCAGGGCTGACTTTGGATACTGTACTTTAAGGGCCCTGTCGTATCTTCGGTAACCATTCCCTCCCTCCCTCCCTCCCGTGAATCACCTTTATTCTTAACGAAGCCGGGTTTTTCAATGTCTGTCATTTCAGCTGTATTTTAGATATTCAAGGCAGGATTCTGAAAGGCTCTCAGCATTGGCTTAACTCTGCTTCCTTGAAGGTTAAAGAAGAGACAGTTATTTTAATTAGGCATAATTTATCTTTGAATTGCTTAACACAAAAACCAAGTGGACAAAGCACCAACCCTGTGCTGGCAATTTTAAAGGACATCCACCTAGCCCTCAGCTGGGAGAGCTGCTGTACATCAACACACGTCCTTCTTTTGGGGCGACTGGTGCATATCTAGTGTGTGTGAAGTTCTGTCTACCAGAATGCAAACAGTGGGACGTTAATCTGTCCTTGGGTCAATGCTGGGTTGGAGCCAGTGAGCTGAAGTCATCGCTGGTGTAATTCCATTGTATCATGCACACATCTGAGCCAACTCCTCTCCTAGCACGTAAAAATTAATAAGGTTAAAAAAAATGCCCCCCCCCCAATTACTCTCAGGCAGGGCAGTGTGAAAAGCCCTGATGGCTTTTGGCAAGCCAACACATACTCCATTACCCGTGGTAGTGGAGAAAGCTGCTACAGTTTAGAAGAAAGGTAGCTTTGTGAATAAGGCATTGGCCTGAGATGCAAGAAATCTGGATTCAATCCTTGTCTTACCGCAGACGCAATGAGTGATCATCGGCAAGTCATTTAATCTCTTTGTGTCTCTCTTCCCCATCTGTAAAATGAGGAAACATGATCCTTCCTTCACGTGTCTCTTCTATTTCAATAAGATCTTCAGGGCAGGGAGGGTGTCTCTTATGATGTCTTTGTACAGCACCTAGCGCAATGGAACCCAAATCCCAACAGGGGCCTCTAAGCATTACTGTGTTACAAATAAAAATGAAAATAATCAATGACATAACCACAACAAGCAGCCCTCATATGCCAGGTCCTCATGATGCTAAATAGTGCAGAACAGCAGATATCAGGCCTGGGTGAAGCTAGGATGAGAAGACAGAAGAAAGCGTGTGTGAAACGCTGTGTAGAATTTCCCCTCCTCATCCCTGGAGAGTATCATCACTGAGAACTTGTCTCTCCCATTTGTCTGATGATTACCAGTTACTAGAGCTGGCCACAAAACAGAATTTCTGCCCCACAGGAAATTCCAACCCTCCAGACTGGACCAAGAAGTCAAAATTTAATTTTTTTTCACAGAATGGAAATTTCCCCAAATAACAATTTGGAAACCTCAAACATTTCTTTTTTCCATGTCAGACTGTTTTATTTTGATAATGTCAAACCATTATCTAAAATATCAAATATAACCTATAATAAACATCTATAAACCAATATCACAATGCACATAACACAATATAAAAGTCAAAACTAAATTAAAATGCTAAATGAAATTTTCTTACTTTATTGAAACAAAGCTTTCTGATGTCAAAATGAAATGAGAAATTCAAAATGGTTTGCCATCTCAATTTCACTGAAATTCCCGCAAGATGTTTTAATTTTGATACAACTGTGTTTTCCAACGGAAAACTGGTGGGTTTAAATTTTTTTGGCCATGTCTATCTGTAATGAGAATCTGTAGCACCGTTTATTTGGAGAGTCTACTGGAAGGCAAAGAACATTACAGAACTCGTTTTGCATTCCGATGGGCTCATGCAGCGTTATCGGCCAGCTCCTGCTCTGCTCACTCAGACGGCATTTGAAGGATCAGAGGAAGCTGGTCTGGGCCCATGATGAGTCTGATTTTTCAGAAGCGTTCAGCACTTTCCCTTCTAATGGAAGCCAGTGGCACTGTGGCTACTTAGCCCTTTTGAAAATCAGGCCCTATAAAAATCCTTGCGCAAGCCACGCCCACTCAGTCTGACACTCTGCCCTCCCCCCTCCCAGGAATGGCTGGGCCATATGTAGAGATTGATGCTGCTGCTGTGCTTTGGGCTAAGACAGTTGGACCTTTTAGCTGAGACAGAAGAGGCTCATGCTTTAAATTCTAGAGGTCCCAGGTCTAATTCCCATTGCCAACAGCTCACACAGGGGCATCCTGTTATATTTTTATAAGTCTTGTTAAAATTTCATCAAGACTCTATA
This sequence comes from Mesoclemmys tuberculata, assembly GCA_007922155.1. Taxonomy (NCBI): domain Eukaryota; kingdom Metazoa; phylum Chordata; order Testudines; family Chelidae; genus Mesoclemmys; species Mesoclemmys tuberculata. Next base: position 4,716,913 of record ML675614.1, on the reverse strand, counting down.
ACTATGGCCATTGCTGTATGAAAAGATGCTTGCTCAAGAATGGAATCTGCTGTTCGGAAAGGTCAATCCACAGCTTTGGGCTGTACATCATATGATGAGTGCGGCAGAAATCATAACTGGGTTTCTACTCCACAACTCTGTAATGTTATAATGCAAAATAAATGCTTATTCCCTGTCAAAATATGTTAGGACGTGGGCAAGGCTGTAAAGCCGCCCATGTTACTCTTGCTGAAAACCTTCTTAGAACATTTTAGTCATGAAAAAACAGCCACACAAAAAGTTCAAAGGCAGGAAATTGTAAAAGAAGGCTACATTTATGGAAATCCTGTGGTTAGATAGAAACCATGGAGCTGCACAGGGTAACTGGCATATAATTCACCCTGTAAAAACCTGTATTATTGGTGATGATGCATGAGAAGGACGGATTGTTGCTGGACTCTCAGATTCCTAGCTCACCTGCAGTGAGGTGCTTCTTTCTCCATCCTGTTTGTGACAGTTTGTAACCCTTTTCTAAAATAGAAACCATTATTATTTGGACTATTGCAATGTCTAGAGGCCCCAACCCAAATTGGGCCTCCATAGTGTTTGGTGCTGTATAGATCCATAGTTCCTTGTCCAATGAGGTGCAGTCTAAATAGACTGGGCAGACAAAAGGTCAGAGGGGAAACAGAGGCATGGAGACATGCCCATGATCACACAACAGGTGATTGGCAGATCCAGGAAAAGAATGTCAGTTTCCCAAGTCTCAGGTGAGGACCCAATGCACTGGCTTACACTGTGTCTCCAAAATTTAAAAGGATGGCACTATAAGGTTATATTTGACAACAATTTCTAGTACTTATGGGCACTTCTGCAAATCAGTGCAGTTCCATTTTCCTGAATCCACGTCTGAAACAATAGCTCCAAGAAAAGGGGGAATTCACTGCGCTTATTTCAAGGTATTGATTCTGAAACCTGAGAATGACCATTTAAATGTCAACACTCTTAACTCTTGCACTGTTGATCATTTGAGCAGACACTCCTGGATTGTGGGTGGAGCTCAAAGGTCACAAAAAACACCTCAGTCTGTAAGTAAAGTAGTAAAAATACTCATATTTTGAGCCATTGCCTGTACTGACGCCCATTAAAGGTCCAAACCAAATGAATAAACCATAGCTTCTCATCCTTCGGCAGATCTGTATGACCACAATTTATTTCTTCATCCCTTCTGGTCAATCCTCTCCTTTGATTTGTTAGCTCGGATTCCACTAAGACCCCGGGTCTTCTAACTTCCCCCCCAGCCCTCAACATCTACAGTTTAGTTGCAGCAATTTGGGGAGATGCGCCTATAGTATATATACATTTGATCCAGTCCTCATTCTTCTACCCCATCCTAGATCACCACGCCTCTGAAGTGAGAGTTCAGTCTTTTTTCTCATGATGATGCCCACAATCCAACTCAGGTTTTCTTAATTAAAAGCCAATGTATTTGAGATAGATAGCACTAGGACTTGAGTGGCGCGTAAACGTACATGTATCTCAGCCCAACAATGCTAAAAATATCGATAGCCGGGTTGAACTTTTTACTACCATGTGATGGGGCGGGCATACCTCACACTGAGTGGGAAAGAGCGGCGAAAGTCCCACCCTCCAGGCTGTGCTGGGCGTGCTCTACCTGATGCCCCAGTATAAAAGGGAGCAGCCCAGCTCATTCCAGGCTGACCACTGAAGAGGAAGGACACTTGGTGGAGGCTCCAAGCAGCGAGCTGCTTCAGCCCCAGCTGAGGGAACCAGAGGCCCTGGAGATCTGAATGGAGACCCGCTGCCCATGGCCGACTTCCCAGAGCGCTACTGATGCCAGGGTACCCGAAGGTCCCCAATGAGACCCGGAGGACAGCATCAGGAGAGGCGGCAGGAAGTGGCCCATGGGGGTGGTATGAGTGGTATCGCCTGCCCGAGACAGGTCAGCATGTTGTGGTGGGGTCTCTGCTGGCCAGGTGGTGACCATGGACAGGGCCCCCTTCCTGCCACTCCCCTTGAGGTGACGGTGACCACTTACTTAAGCTTCAGAGGGCAGAGGTGTGCAAACCCCTGCCCTAGCTATAGACCGTCCGCCTACTCCTGCTGGAGGACCAGGGGCACTGAATGACTCTCTTGTCTGACCCTGCCTGAAGGCCCAGGCTGTGGACTTCTTGCTGCCCTGCTTGAGGGCCAGGACTACAGACTGTTTACTTGCCTAGCCCTGACCTGAGGGAAGCTATTGACTCTGGCCACGAGGTCTCACAGCCCTGGACCCAAGGGCAGCTATTGATTCTGGCAAGGGTGCCTATTGACTGTGGCCATTGGGCTGCACCTCCCTGGCCCTAAGGGTAGCTACCCTGACTGGGACCCTTGAGTCATATGGCCGGGAGGTCGGGACCAGTCTGGTAGACTGCGCCTGCGAGGATGCCCTGCTCCCCCCTCTTATCTCTCCCAAACCTCCCAACCGAGGTGGAGGGGATGGGTTTCCCTCGTGACATACCCATAAATGGATTATGGTTCGGACAGTCCTTCCAGTGGGCCAACAGCTCTAAAACAGGGCTTGTGTCGTCCCAGCACTCTTTTCTGAGGCTGTCAATTTCCTTGTCAGCTCTGATTTCACTTACATTCCACGTGTGTGTGTTCTAGAAAATGAATATGTTCTGTAGGAAAGCAGGGACTGTGTCTCCCTCCAGATAATCTACCCTTGGCATCCCTTACTTGATCTTCTAAAAACAGTTTTTGGGCCAGTGGAATCCTTTTTTGCACATACCACCCCCCAGACAAAAACAAGAAGCTGCCATCCTTAGATGGTGCTTTGGCTCTTTGATTGCTCTCAAGGACTTCCCAATATCCACCTGTAGAAAGTCCTATCTAGGCTTATTGTTGGCCCATGAACATAAGAATGGCCATACTGGGTCTGACAATGATCCATCTGGCCCAGGATCCTGTCTGTCGACAGCGGCCAATGCCAGGTGCTTTAGAGGGAATGAACAGAACAGGGTAATTATCAGGTGATCCATCCACGGTCATCACTCCCAGCTTCTGGTCCTCAGAAACTAGGGACATCCAGACCACAGGGTTGCATCCCTGTACATCCTGGCTAACAGCCATCGATGGACCTATTCTCTATGAATGAGCCCAGTTATAGTTTTGGCCTTCACAACATCCCCTGGCAACGAGTTCCTCAGATTGACTGTGCGTTGTACGAAGAAGTACTTCCTAGTGTTTGTTTTAAACCTGCTGCCTACTAATTTCACTAGGTGTCCTCTGGTTCTTGTGTTATGTGAGGGGGTAAATAGCGCTTTCCTTATTCATTTTCTCCACACCATTCATGATTTTATAGCCCTCTATCATATCCCCCCTTTGTCATCTCTTTTCTAAGATGAACAGTCTCAGTCTTTTTAAACTCTCCTCATATGGAAGCTGTTCAATACTCTTAAAAATTTTTGAAAAATTGATTTTATTGATGAATTATTTTATTTACCACGTCACTGGGTTCAGATTGATTCTACTGAGAGTTGATCACAAGTCTCTGGGTTCAAAGTACTTGTTTGTAAGTACAGTTGACCCATCTGGATGGGACAGTGTGCCATGGAGGGCAGTTGTGCCTAGTGGTCAGCCCTCCAGCCACCTGGCATGGCCCTTTAAGGGCTTGGATGGGTCTAACTGGTGTTCTTAGAGACCTAAGAGTCCTGGGAATGAATGGTGCTTGGGGAAGGAATCCTGACATCGTACCTTTAAGGGCCCAAAGCTTTGCAGAGAGGGCTGGGCAAGGCTCCCTCTCATCCAATCATCTGGAAAGAGGCTGGGAGAAGGGACCCAGCATAAAAGCTGCCACCGGCCCTGTAGAGCAGCATTGCAGATACTGATTGGGGAAGGCTGGCGAGGCATGCTAATTGGAGAGGGTGTTCAGCTGAAGGGAGATGGCAAAAATCTCTGCAGCTGATTATTCCAAGGGAAGAGGCCTGAGAAACAAGCCCCAGCTCCAGGAAGCGGGGGGAGGGGGCTTATTGACTGCTTTAAAGGTGAGAAACTGAGCTCTGCGTAGCTCAGCTGCTGCAGCGAAGGGCTAGGTGTGGGCCTTGACAGAGGAACTTTGTACTTAGCTAAAGAGAAACTGTGAGGTGCTACGGATCCAGGCAGGACTAGCAGAGACCTGGTGAAGGGAGCAGTGGCTCAAGGAAGTGGCAGAGGAATTGGAGAAACTGGCTTTCTCTGCCTAAAGCAGGGTGCCGGGGCTGGAATCCAGAGAAGAGGGTGGGACTGAGTACACCTTCCTCCTCCCCAGAGCAAGAGGGGAAGAAAGAAGCTGGAGGCAGACTTTGGTGGCCGTTTGATTTTGAGTGTCCTGTTTTCTGGATCTTTCTGTCCTTCCTTAGAAGGACTGAGCTGTGATGTGGCCAGAGGGCTAGGCCATCTCCAACAGCATGCTGTTGTGGTGCCAGAACAACTCAAGGGGGCACTAGCTAGCGAGAACTCCTACAACACCACACATGGACACTAGGCGAGGCTGGGGAGGTAAGGGGGGCAGTGACACCCATATGTAAATGAGGTACAATAATTCAAAATTGGTATCCTATTGAAGTAAATGGGACTGTAGCCAAGATTTCATCCCAGATGTCTGGGTATAGGCAACCATCACACTGTGTCACTATAAGGGAAGCCTTGGTCCGTTAGCCTAGTGAACTTTGCCCCACCTGTGTGTAGCACAAATATCCAGGAGAAAGGAAGCTGGCAGCAGAGATTCTGCTCTCTGTACAAGATGATTAAGTCCTTTACTACTTGTCCTACATCAGTGCACATGGAGTACTATTGATCACAGTCCTTCCTCTTCAAATTTTCTGTTAAATAAAGCTGGCACAGTACAGATGCTGGCACCCCTGAAATAAAGGCCAAGAATATCTGTTGTTCACAGAAATGGCTACTGTTAAAATATAAACTCTTCAAGGCATAAACTGTATTTGGGTGGTATCTGACATAAGGAGGCCTCGTGCTTGATTGAGATTTCTGGGCACTATGTTGCTATAAATAGCCAGCAAACCGAACTGAACATTGCTTAACAAAATCCTTACTGCTAAAAATGTGATCCTAGAAAGCCCATAAATGAGATGGAGTCCAGAAGAAAGACTGGGTTGTTGCCTATTTTGAAGAATCAAGGGAATTAACAGACTAATCTAACACCTAAGGGGAAGAGCCATAATGAATACATCCTGCAAGCTAAATTGCAAAGAAATAGTCCTTAATTACATACTTGTGTTATGGCAGAATTCACCAGGTAACACACTTACACATCTTTTTCTTAGCATGTGAGTAGTGCTTAGTTTTATGATGCCAGTCTTTTTAAGGAAGCTGTTGCAAACAGCAAGACTTTACTCTCAGCTTAATCTTTCTAACCAGAGTCAATTCTCTGGTTAGAGTTACTTCTTGGGAACCAGATGCTGGTGTTTGGGCTTAAATTTCTGGAAGGAGAGAGAACATGCATGCTGACTGTGACCACCTCTGTTCAGGGACTGGTGCATACCTTATAGTTAAACAAGTTACACTAAAAAGATATCCATATTACTGATTTCTTCTCCAATAGGAAGCTGACTTGCCAGGTCTTGCTATCTGCTACTACTTGATAGAGGGGTGAAAGTATCTTGGTAATTAAGATAAGCAGGAAGATAGCAGCTTTGAAATATTGCTATGCCATTATAAATTGAATTGATGAATATAAAAAGACATGGAATTCAACACTGATTTGAAGGAAGGCCAAAAGCTGGAAAGATTAGCAGAGGCAAACAATCTACCTGATAGACAGGTGAAATATTAATGTGGGTAGGAACAGCATGGTCTGATAGAAGCTTGGAAATGTGGGACTAGGAAAGACTTGAGAAATCTTTCACCAAGTCAGAGATGTTTCAAAAGGAAATTGAGTTTAAGGAGCATGTATCTAATCTGCATCATAATTGTTCTTAATCTAGCTATTTTTATTGGGCCCAATCCTGCTGTCTGTAACCAGGGAAAACTCCTAGAGATGTAAATTAGGACTTCATTTTCAGTTATACTAAGGCTGCTTTACCCTAATTTGCCAACATGAGAGAGCCCTTCAAGAGGGGTGTGTGTGTGTGTGTGTGAGACCTTTAACAAGGCTGTGGAGCCTTTATGTACTTAAAAGTCAGGACTGAAGAATTCCTTTGCTGAATGAAAACTACAAAATCGGGGCCACTGTTGTCATCCCAAAAGCTGAAATACAGAAGAGCAGTCATCTAAAAAACTCTAAGATACTACTGAGGTTCTCTCTCCTGGACTACACTGCTGCAGAAGCAGACATAGCCACAGAAAAGATATAGAAAGAACACTCCATAAGTGAATCCAGACTGTGCTAGCGACAGCAAGACAATGCATTGGGTGGGCTCATATTTGACAATTACTTTATGGAGAACAGTTGTGTAGAAAAAAAATTGCATTGTAAAATGATTAACAGGCAAATGCCTTTTACAGATCTCTGGTTCCTACTCTTAAGATTCCTTTCACAGACTTGTCTACTGTAGTCAATTTACTGGATGGTTTCATATGGAGGCTACTCCGAACCAGCCTGAACTCCTTCATTAACATTTTTCTTTGAAATCACATAGGCCTGCTGCAATTTACATCTCTACACATATGAATATGTAATGGGGATATACACACACACATTAGTCAGTCTGTGCTTTGTTTTGGTCTGTCATTTTTCCAGTCCTCTATCCCTTGTTAGTTTTTTTTTTTTTTGACTTTCTGATTCACACCATTGCTGGTCTCTCACTTCTCTCTAACAAACTTCTGTGCATCACTTTCGGTTTGATCTGTGTTCTTTCTCATTAAAATAAACGTGTGAGCAGTCGGGCAGAACTTCATTTCAGCCAGAGTATTGCAAAGTTCTTGCTTTTGCAATCTTAATTGAATGCCATCTGATATTTGAATCTCTGAACTGGCTAGATTCAAAGCTGTTATAAATGGACTTAGCTCCATTTAAATCAATAGTGTCACCCATTTATATCAGCTAAGGATTGGGCCCTATATATTTAGTGAACTCATTAATACAAATGAAGTAGCTAGATGACCCTTTTCCTTTCTCCATCAAGAAGTACCCAAACCCAGAATCAGACAAAACTGGACAATTTTGGATCTGAATTTCATCTTTTTTTCAACAAATTTTCAAAAATTGATTTGTTTTGCAAATACTAGAGATACCTCTTTGGTTTTAAGTAACAAGTGGAGTTGCTTTTGGTTTTGGAAGAAGTGAGTAAGCATGCAGGCTTCCAAACTTTCTCAGATACAAAACACTATTGTTACATGGTACACTGAAACAGCTGTGGCTTATAAGTACCATTAATGTGAAACTTTAACAAGGGGGGGGAGGACCCTTAAACTTAAAGGAGCAGAAAACATTTTATCCGTACTAATGTGAGGTTTAAACATATAGGCTTTTAAGTGAATTGCCCATAACCACAACAATATTTTGGATCTGACCAGAACCTATATTGTATGCAGATGTTAATTTAGCATTTGCATGCACATGCAAAAAAGAAAACTCTCTCACTTTTCCCTCTCTAGTACATGGCGATCACTTTAGCTTTACACACTGATTATGAATACTAATTCCCTGAAAATATGCTGTTTGGCTTAATATGGGGCTTGCAGCTTTGGGTTCTGATTTATAAAAAGGCAAAATTTAGCCAGAGCCTTCGCCCACTGTAATAAAAAATGTAGGATGTGCTGATTACATTAACCATTTCCCCCATTTATCAATGTCCTTGATCAGGTGAGTGTGTAATGCCCAAAGCCGTCCTTTGAAAGTGTGAGGGATAAAAAGCATGTTTCAGTGAAAGCTACCACTAACTTCTCGTTGGGCCAAGCCAATGAAGGTCCTTTACCTGATTATAACCTATATTAAGGCCATTAAGCATGATGGAGTTGCTAGATATCAGCCGTACATAACATGTAAACAAAGACGCTTTACAAGCAGCCTGCTTGCCAAAATGTGGTGGCAGTTGTTAGGGTTTCCCACTGACTCATGAAAATAAGAAGTGTTTCCAAACAGGCCTCTGTGCTCTCTAGTTCCTAATGCTTAAATTGAAGCAGTTTCTTAACTGGAGGCTGTCTATTATTGCTGTCTGACCATGCAGTGTCCCCTGGCCTGGGTTAGCACAAGCTCTGGTAGAGTCCCTGCTGTGATGACACAGGAATAAGCTCAGTAAACAGAATGTGGCTTGATCGCCTCCAGTAGGGGATGGTGCTTTTCCTGGGCAGGTCTGGCTGATGCTCTCCCCCGACCCAGCCATGAGAGTAACTCCATTTACACAGCTCCCCCTTCAGAAGACGACGGAGCCTCAAGGCTCTGTGATGAGCCATGATCAAAAGAACCAACTGAGCAAACACCATCTTCACGTCAACGTGGCATCCCCATATATTGACTGTTACCCAGAGGGAGGAAATGTCGTTTCTCCTGAGCCTGGGTGTTCTGAGGGGGGACCTAACCATTTCCTGACAGCCCACACAGGCCCCTTGCTCCACAGCTGTTCCACATCTTGCCCAATAGAGCTTGGCTCTTACTTGGCTTTGAGCTTTTCTGCCTCAAGATGACCAGGTGAGAGACATGGACCGTATTGACAATAGCTGGAGGGCCATCCAAAAGGCTTACCTGGTCGATCTGGGCTTTCATCACCATCGGCTGCCCCCTCACCCCTCTCAAGGCTACCATAGGTGACGTGGCCCCAGGCAGTGGCATCTCCTCGCATTCTGGAGAGAATCCAGATGGAGGCAGCAGATGGGGCATCTGTGCTTTTCATAACCTGCCTTGGCACAATCTGATGGGGAGTGTAGGGTCACCTGTCTTGGACTCTTTGGTGAGGCTGGCCATTACTTGGGTTCTTTCTTCATTTGCTCTCCAGAACAGGGAAAAAAATCCCTTAATTTACTATGCTGCTTTGCATCAGAGGGTCTGTTGCTAAATTAGCTACCTGGACTGGTGTAGGTCCTTTTTTTGTAGTTCTTTTGGAACATGCCATCAGGTCCCATCCCAGGTCCCTCCAGCTGGCTCTGTAATGCTCTCTATTTTGTGATACTTGTTAACTGGGCTGAAATTACCCATTTGTCCCTTTAGGGGGTTATTTTCTCCTCCACTGGCATATGCAAGATACTACATATGCCAATATCATTCTTTCAGCAAATGATAGGGCCGCATCTTCCAATTATAGGGCATGTTTTATCCCCCAGACTAAGACTACTTCCATGCCTCATCAAAAAATCAGTCCTGTGGCAAACGGCCAGCTTTTCCCTGGTGGGTCTCGCACTTTTGCCTCTCGCAGTGGGCCAGGGTGTCACGGGTAACCCTGTCTTCCCAGGGAGGGGGTAGGGACCCGGGCCCACCTGCTCCTCCGGGTCCCAGCCCAGGGGCCCTCCGAGTAGCAGCTATGTGCTGCTGGCACCTCACTTGCAGCTGCAGGCTTTTCCCCTGGGCCACTCTCCCCCCTCTGTCTTTCTGGCTTCTTGAGCCCAGTACCTGCTTCAGGGCTCCACCTCTCTCCCACACACCGCTGTACTCCGTTCTGTTCTCTTCCACTTCTCCACACACCACTGTACTCTGTTCTGTTCTCCTCCACTTCACACACTCCTCTGCTCACCACACACCTACTCCTCCTACTCCACACTGTCTCTTAGGAGTAGAGGGTTTTTATAGGCACCTGGGTGTTAATTGGTGTCAGCTGACACTAATTACCTTTTATGGACTCTGGCTAGTCTATAGTGTATAAAGCCCGGATCATTCTAGCACTTATATAGCGCCCTTCCAGAACTTTCCTACTTCCCTCTGTCCTTGCTGTACCACAGTCCCTTGAGCAACGACCCTGGCCACAATAATCTATTCCAGTTCATTTGCTCGTGGGACAGCTTCATCGACTATTTACAGTTTTGTACCCTGCAGTTGCGTCTGGCCATCCCCTTGGCCTGCATTAGCAATGAAATGGTCTGATGCTGGGCCATCGTGTACCGCTGTGTCTCACCGGGATAGGCTTTTGCTGCTAGCTGGTGTTTCTGGGCTGCAAATGCTGCTTGAGTTCAGTCTCCAGGTGTGGGAAGCATCTGCTCCCAGGTCTCTGGCTTGGCCCCCCTGCATACAGATGGATTACAAAGCCCTGCATGTGCAAACCTGCGGGGCCCTGCTCTTGAGCAGCACTACTGCAAACACGGTCCATTGATTCACCCCTGCAGCCTGATCCAACGCCCCTCGAACCAGACTCCCCAATCCTCCCAGTCCCTGTAAATAAGTCAGGCATAGAAACAAGGAGTCTTGCGCAGTCTCTCCTCATTCCCAAGGCTCCCTGTCCCTGCCACGTGTCAGGCTCCTCATCGCTCTCCTCTGCCATGTTCCTTCTCCTGCCATGTGCTGATCCTGCCTCCGGTGCTGTGTGAGGTCGTCTTGGGGGATCCGCACCAGCAGGCCAAGCGCCGGGGCTAACGTTACAGGCATAAGCCCAGTAATGACAGACTGTGTATTTATTACTGAAAAAAGGGGTCGCTAGCCTCCCTCCTCTTCCGCCCAGCTGCTTCTGAGTCTCATCCTTCTTTCGTTTATTTGGGATAATGGGGAAAAATTGATGTAGGCACCCGCTCGAAAACCTACACCCAGAAAGGGAAGAACAGGCTTGGAGTCATCTGCGCCGACCCTGGTTGACTAGACTAATCATTATAACCACACCGAGTCCATACATAGCACTTTTCAGCCGCAGCTTTCAAAAGCTTGACAAAGAAGGTCCGTCTCCGTGTGCTGTGTTGAGAAGTCATGAACCCGGGCTTCCAGAACAGGTGCTTCAGAAGCTGTTTCCAGAGCCGGGCCTAAGGCGAAGGGCCCAGGGGTCTGGCATGAACATGTCTGGCCTCTGTTCAGCACCACACTCAAGCGCATGCTTTTCTTGAGGAATTGGGGCTGTGGCCAGAACTAAGGTGTAGAATTTAGCCACCCTTTGAAACCTGGATCCTGGCAAGCTTTATGCAAGTGCATCACTTCTGTATGTGTTTCGGGCGTGGTTTCTGTCCTGAGATGCAATTTGGAGAAGCCTCTCGATTCATTCCAATTGTCTACATTTGTTCTGTACGCAGAGCTCTTGATTGGGGAAAGCTCAACGCATTCCAAAGATCAAGCCCTCATAGAAGATTAGGATTGGACCTCAGGAGGTCATCTAGTCCAACTCCCTGTGCAAAGCAGGACCAACCCCAACCAAACCATCCCAGCCAGGACTTTGTCAACCAGCACCTTAAAAACTCTCAGGATGGAGATTCCACCACCTCCCATTCCAGTGCTTCACCACCCTCCTAGTGAAAAAGTATTTCCTAATATCCAACCTAGACACCCCCACTGCAACTTGAGACCATTGCACCTTGTTCTGTCATCTACTGCCACTGAGAACAGCCTGGCTCCATCCTCCCTGGAACCCCCTTTTTAGGTAGTTAAAGGCTGCTATCAAATCCCCCCTATTCTTTTCTGCTGCAGACTAAACAAGCCTAGTTCTCTCAGCCTCTCCTCATAAGTCTTGTGCTCCAGCCCCGTAATCATTTTAATTGCCCTCTCCTGCGCTCTCTCCAATCTGTCCACATCCTTTCCTTGTAAAGTGACTGGAAAGACTGGTGTTGACTTCAGCAGGAGCAGAGGTAGACCAACATTGCAAACTTGAATGAAAGGGCAAACTGTGGGTGTGAGTCATATCGCTTGGACTTCTGACCCGATACGTGTGGACACCAATGTGAGCAAGGACTGTACTATGAGGCCGTAATGAATTAGGCTTCCCAATATCCGGGTGGAATAGGGAAGCATCATACCTATCTTGCAGATGGAGAAACGGAGGTTAATTGATTTTTCCTGGGCCACCGTATTTGTGAAGAGCTTTGAGATTTTTTTGAATAGAAGGAACTATTGGAGTGCAAAGTCTTATAAGATGCTATGTTCCTGTACTGATAGTTTGTTAATTCTTTTCTATTTTGAGACAATTAAGTATATTTAATGTCTAGTGATTGCCACACTTTTTTTATATCACCCTGTACATTTCTTTTAGCTAGGAAGATCCACACACTACAGTAACCCTGTACTGTAATATATAGTCCTGTACTTTTCTCACTGTTTCTGTTGTGATTTTGGTCCATAGCATCAGTTTTATTTAGGCACTTAACTGCTATTGAAATAAATCGGACTCAGGAGCTCAAATATCTTTCAGGATCTGGGTCTTCATCCTAATATGAGATGAGATCACAATTAAAATATTGGCAAAGCATAGTACTCCATACAAAGATACTAACCCTGCAAACACTTATGGACGTGCATAGCTTTACTCATGTGAATAGCCTCACTCACTCAACATCAACTTCTGCTCATATGTATACGTTTTGGCAGGTTAGTGGTCAAAGATAAAATCAGGCCTTATCTTTGTGCAACAGACAATATAGCTAAACCCTGAAATTGTCTGTTGAATTCACGCCTCTTGCGTTAACTCCTACCATAAGACTTTAATCACTGCGAAGATAAGTGTTCTGCATTGGTTTAGGAAAATAAGCTGGAGCCTTGACACGTTTTCTAAAGTTTTCCTCTTTAATTTTTCTTAGCTTTTCCATGAAACCACCTACCACCGTTTAATTCATTCCAGACTTTTCAAGTCCACAAACTGCATTCTGGAACATCAGTGTACTCCTCAGTGCGCGGCTTCCTTTGGAGCATAGGACAATGTAGATCTTTGGCCTATTTACTACTTTAATGACATCAGTATTATTCAAGAGACAAGGTGGGTAAAGTGTTATCTCTTATTGGACCAACTTCCCACCTTCTCTGTCTAATATCTGGGACCAAACTAACTGGGGCTGAGCAGCAATGCATTTTGGGAAAGGTGGCATGAATATATAAAAGCTCCCTTTCTCTCAGCAAAGGAGAAATCAAAGACAGAGGCAAAACTTGTAAGGAAAGAGATGCTAAGAAACTCTTTTCTGCTTCTTAACTCTTCTCCCAAACCAAAAAACACTAACTTCTTAGAGAGAAGGAATCTGAAGCAAGGAGTGACAGCTGATGATAAAAGGGCACGTCACTGCTCCCTGTGGTCTCAGGAACTTTGCATTCCTTGTGAATGCGACACTTGTCCCACTTTTATGACCCATTTTGCAATATTTTTGCACTAAATAGAAAATTGGTCACACAGCTGACTGTGTTCTCAAAAATGGGGAGGATCTTGTGAAAAATATACTATAGTCCTACTGATAGCTACACTAGGACATTCAACAGTCAGCTCCTGGAGAAGAAAACAAAACCCCGGGCAACACAAAGACCCCAGATGATTCCAGCCTAGAGAGAGAAAAAAGTGGAGTCCCTACCCATGACTTGTGGAAGGGTGTCATTACACTAGGAACTATAATTCTGTTTCTCAGAGACCTACTGGCCAGTCTGAGCTCTTTCATCTAGCTAATCAGAATGTGTCATGAACAAGCCACTCGCCCTAACATGCTGACTGATTTCTGTGGGCTTCTTTATTTTAATCTAGATTTCTTTCTGTTCTTCTCTCTTTGTTACCTTTCCTCTGTTCCAGCTGAGAGGGTCCTTTGCACTTGCTCCAACAGGTGCTCTGGGAGAAGTACTTACACAGAGAGCTGTTGACTTCATCCTTCTCTAGCATGTTCATCACTACCGGTTGGCTCCAAAGCCCATTGAAATCATTGGATAGACTCCCATAGATTGCAACAGGCTTTGAATCAGATCCTATTTACTCTGGGCCACATTGTGCCCAGAGGTGAGTATGGATGGAGTTAATCTGCACTGGATGCACAACACGGGGGGCGGGGACACAAACCGCAAAGCAACTGGTGGCCTCTCCGATGCGCTGACATCTCCAGCAGAAGCTGACTAGGAGTTTAAGGAGGCTGCCTGTATTCTGCACAACAGTCCTGATCAGATGCTGTTCCTTTTAAGGCCTCTCTCTTCTGCTTATTACAGCCTGATCAGGGCTTGGGCCAGAATCTAATGAAGTACATTAATTGTGATTCTCTTAACGTCAGTGAAGCTGCATAGAATGTCTGTCCATCCCATAGTCAGAGGCTCTGCTGTCCTTGGTCTACATTCTGAACTTCCACTGATGCTCATGGGAGTTCCTCCCTTGGTCCATGTACCTTTGAGCTGGTTCTGGAGGAAGAAGTGCTGCAGGACTATTTTGCACTTCCTGCAGGTATGTTCTTGAATTACACTTTGTCGTTAAAGTACAAAACGTACATAATTCATGTCCCTATGCCTTGGGGCTGAATTTCTCTCAGGTATGGTGCAAACTCTTTTACATGATGTAAGTGGATGTATAAAGCTTTGATGGTAAGGGTATCAGATGACACAGCCATATAGGTGGACACCACATTCCTTGCGTTTTGTGGAAGTGAATTCTGCACCACCACCAAATATGGAGGAGGGTTTGGCACCGACTGGACAAAGGTCCCGGGATACGCAACCATGGAGATCTAATGGGTGGGGAGCTCTGGACAGGGGACACAGAGGCTTTGGCAGTTGTTCCAACAATTATAGTTCCACACGCCGGCAGTGGGTGAGGTGGGGAATCGTATCTCCTGAAGTTCTGCAGTCTTCTCTGTTCAAAGCCCTTTGGCTGGGTGGGGAGGGGTGACTTCCACCCCAATACTGGGTCTCCAATTTAGAATCATACAGCAACAAGTTTAGTACATTTGTGACATAAATGCATGGAAAATGACCTAAGGAATCTGTAAGCCAATGCAATTCTCCTATTCCTGTAGGCTTCGGTAGGAATTTGGGGTGCTTAGTTTCTCCCAACGCCTCTCTTCATGGGGTCAGAGCCAAACCAGCTCCCTTGAAGTCAATGGCAAAATCTCCATTGACTTCAGATGGTTCAGAAAAGGACCCTATAGGATTATGGTCCACACAATTTTCTTATGTGTTGTCTCACTGGACTCTACGTGGAGTTGGCCCATCTCTAAAATGCAATGACCAAAAGCCACTGGAGAAAAGGAGCTATAAAATTCTGTCAGGAACTGAACAGAATAGATGAAGCTGATGACTGAAGTTTTTATGTCTCTCGGCATCCATTAGGGCTGTTTTTGTTAATGGGAGTTGTGCTTTCAGACTGATCCTGAAGGGGAGTTTAAAATTCATTGTGAAGGAAAAATACAAAAAACCTCATAAGGAAGCTACACACTATTCTGACACTTAGTATAAGCAAGGCTTAGTCTTAATATTGTATGCCCCATTCATTATAGGCCTGATCCAAAGCCCCAGGATACTGACACTGATGGAGAGATTCCCAATTCACTTTTGTAGGCTTTGGATCAGGCCCCTATCCAACTGTTCATTTAATGTTCTTTCAGTTTATTTTCTATTATTTGAATTCGAGTTTGTTTCAATATAATGCTAACTCATAAAGCTTGCAGAACAGGTGAGTTAATTTAATTTAGAATGAGTGGAAAGGGTTTAGAAATTAAAGCATGATAGGTATTTTAGGCTGTTTCAAAATATTCGTCTTCTGAAGCATTTTTCTTGTCAGTTCATGCTCCGCTTTCATTCATCTACAGGGAATCATGCTGTAGTAACATGATACACAGCAAATACCATGATTTAAATAGCATTAATCCATTGTGGATGAAGACTTCTGCTAGTAATGGGAAATGAGCACTAACATGCTGTTAAGTAAACACCCTTATGTGGTGACATTTTACAGGCAATGGTTTTTTGAGTGGAAAAGATTTTTTCATTAGATCAGTGTTGTTAATTCCATCAGTCTGAACTGGATTGGTGTATGTATGGATGGCTGTGTTTCTCAGGTTCATAAATATACATAGGCTTATTGTTCAGAACCAAACCTATTTCCCTCTACAAATGATCATGAATATTAAGGACTATAACCATTTCTTGCAAAATGCTATATAACCAACTTTTGTTATTTGGTCTCAGAGGAAACACCTACGCCCAATAACACAAGAATGTAACCTTTATCTGATTTTAAAATAAAATCTGTTATATTTTATGGCCAATTTCATACAGTCCCATTATTAGTTTCTGTACAATTCAACAGATATTCTTTATTTTGTATTGCAAAATCAAAAAGAGTTGGTTGAAAACTGAAAATCACGTTGCAAAATGTTTTGAGATTTCCAAATCTTGTTCATTTCAAAATGTTTGAAACTGAGTGACTTCTGGAAAAGAAGAAAATCCAGTAATTTTTATGGGTTTTTTTATTTAAATAAAATAAAAAGAGCAATTTGTTTTGAGAAAAAGGAAAATTTTCAGGTCCTCAATTTTTAATAAAAAAAAATTCATTTTAAAGGCCATTTTTCAATTAATTTCTTTCATTTTTAAGCAAAAGTTTGAACTGGCTCTAACAATAATCCAAAGGAAATCAATCAATATACAGGTTCAGTTTTTCCTTGGAAGTATTATTGAGCATGAAAAAAACTGAAATGAACAGAGTGGTTTTGTGATTTAAAACATTGGTTTGGAAGTTAGAAGATTTGACCACCCTTTTCCCTCCCCTGCCAGTTCTGCCACTGATTTCTATATGACTTTGGGCAAGTGATTTAATATCTCTGTGCCTCAGTTCCTCATTTTCAAATAAGCATAGCCTTTTGTCTTTGTCTATTTAAGTTTTGCCTATATTTAGAAGTTGTGCTTAATGCTAGCATTGCTAAAGTGGCAAAAACCCTAGTGCAAATGCAATTTTATTGGTACGAAAGCTCATATAGTTCATTCTGGTTCAACAAAGGGAAATAAACCATTCTTTCTACTGGTACAACTGTCTACACCAAAGTTTTACTTGCACAACTCTGTTGGCAAAAAAATGTAAAAATCACACCCCCAGCAGACAGTTATATTAGTAAAATGTTCAGTGGTAGATTAGGGCCTGTCTACATGAGAAAGTTTCATCAGTTATAACAGTATAATTATACAAGTATAGTTAAACCACTATAATTATACCTGTGTAATCCCCTGAGCGTATACTGTCTCTCTGATATAAGTGCACCTTTTTGATTTAGGGTATGTCTATATGTATAGTGTTGCAGCTGCACTGTGTCTGGTGAAGACGGGCTATGGCGATGGGAGAGAGCTTTCCAGCTGACATAGCGCCACGTATGCGACCATTTATGTCAGTGTAACTTACGTCGCTTGGGGGTGGAATATTCACACCCATGAGCGACGTACTTTTGCCAGCATAGACGATAGTGCAGATGAACACTTCACTTAAAACTCTTCCAAAGTGACACAAGTGAAAAAAACAAAAAGGTACTCTTATACCCAAATAAGGGTATCCACGTTGAGAGTTATTCCAGTATAACTACAATTTAAATTTACACCTCAGTTTGTCGCTATAACTTTACTGTGTAGACAAGCACCTAGACTGTAAACTTTCTGCAGCAGAGACTGTCTTGTATTATACAGAGATACAGTATCTAGGGCAATGGGCCCTTAATCTCAGGTAGAGCCTGTGAGTGCTGTCATAATACAAACATTGGGAAATATTCTGGCCCCCTCTAAAGTCCACAGCAGTTTTTTCATTGACATCAGTGGAACCAGGATTTCATGCTCTGACTTGATTTCCCCCCTACACCTCCCAAGCCTTAATGACTGGGCAGGATTGTACAGGAACATGGGCCAGGCTTACACTACAGAGTTTTGTTGGCAGACCTATGTTGGTCAGGAGTGTGGGGGTTTTTCTGATTGGTTTTTGTTTTCGTTGCAATAGGGGGAAGCATTGCTAGCTACGTATGTATGCTGGCAAAACCCATCTATGCCAACAGAAGAGTGCTTCTGTCCTCATACACTGTGTCTAGACTCTGCTGGGGTAGCTACATTGGCAAAACATTGTAACGTGGACAAGGCACTAAAGGTGTTAAAATAATGTATTAATTTTGCTGTGCGTTTGCAAGGACTATTACAGTTTATTTTGTAATTCTTTCTGCCGTTAGAGCCTGATCCACTGCCCCTGAATGTCAATGGAAATACTCCATTGGGCATTGATGCACCACTCTTTGTTTCTGCAGTCAGTGTTGCAGTGCGTGCTACAAGATAAAGCTCCAAGAGACTTTCGTAAGACTATCATAGTCAATGAAGATTCAGTTGTTAACAAACTGCAGATTTTGAATGGAAAAGGTGCTTCTTCAAACAGCATCAAATACCCTCACCAATTCTATTTTACAGGAATACGTTTTCCTCAAAGGAGGTGGAATCGGTTAGTTTTGGGGTTTTTTATGGGGGGAATCAAAATAGAAATAGACTAGAATCTTCTCCATCCATGTTGGGATATTTTGTTTTTGAAAAGGGATAATTGAGGATGGGAGGGAGAAATTAATTAAATATTGATGAAAATCAGTTTTATTTGTAGGAAAGGCTGCAGCTTAATGGAGTTTGTTTTTAATAAGGTCATTGTAGCTACTTGTACGTTTAGCATATCTACTGACTCGTTTAACCATATCTATTGTAAATAATTGTACCTGTGATGTAGAGAGGCTGGTGATTTTTTTACTGCAAAAAGTTTCATGTTCTTGGGGTTAGAAATATGCCAGCGTGGGAAAAGTCAAATTCATGATATATAAAACAATGAATTGATAGATGAAATGGTTTGACAATGGGATGAAAAATACTGAACCTGAATACTTCTCAGTGAACTATATGGTGATATGTTGCTAACCACACCAGTTAGTAAAAGTGATACGCTGTTACAAACTAAAGATTTTTAAAGTAAAATGATTTGTTAGACATTTAGTCTGACAAAGGCATAAAACGATCCAATAGCTGGGAGACAAAGCTAGCTAAATTCAGTTTAGAAATAAGGTACATGTTCCTTAACAGTGTGGGTAATTAAGTATTGGAACAATTTACCAAGGGATGTGGTGGATTCTCCGTCACTGAAGTTTTTCAGTTGGGACGAATGTCTTTATAAATGATACTTCTAGCTCAACCACAAGATATGAGCTTGATGCTGGAATCACTAGTTGAGGTTTCCTGGCCTGTGTTGTGCAGGAGGTCAGACTAGAGGATCATAGTGGTCCCTTCTGATCTCAGTCTCTTAATCTATGGTCATATTAAAAAGCCTAGCACAGGTCACTTTCACAATGGAGCATCAAAGTCTTTGGGTTATTGCATTAAATCTGTGTTTGATTTAAGCATCCTATTCTGCCAGTCTTTCTGACTGAGAGATTTTATTGATGACTTGGAAAGGGGAGTAGCAAAGCTTCCTTGTGAGACTGAGGAGATACGTGAAGGGCAGGGTCTGATTGTATAGTAATGGCCTACAAAGGCTACTACAGAGCTTTCTCAACCCAAGGGAGAGCTCTGGAAGGGCTTCCTCTCCAGGAGCCGAGCATGCATGGGTATGCACAGCATGTGCACTCCTTCTGGGAAGGGTGCAGCTTGCTTTCCTTGATGTGGTTGACCATCTTCGCTGACTAGTGAGGATGTCAAATGAAAGCATGGCTTTTCCTTGCTCCTCTTAGGATGATTCCCACTCCTTGTGTGCACCGAGCACAGGAGGGGAACAGAAAGAAGATTCCTTCCCATGCTACAAACCCATACCAGCTGTAGCCCAGAGTTTCTGCACCTATTACTAGAGCATAGGAAACTATCTTAAGTGGGGACAGTGATGGACTGTAAGAAAACAATCTGGTCAAAGACGCCGGCAAACTTTGGCCTGTGGTCTACAAAGCCATCCACACCAATCTTAACATGTCTTTTCCATAGCCCCCCTCACACCCAAAGCCTGTAACAAACCTATTTTTGTACACACTGATCACAGAAAATCAGCAGAGGTGAGCCAGGATTAGGATGGAGAGGCTGCAGTTCTATAAACTTAGCCTCCAAAAGAATGGAATACAAATGAGCCCAATCCCTGGGGAAAAAATCCTGTGGGATAGTCCCGTAGAGCTACATTGCACTGGCTTTGCCAATGTGCTTACTGGGAGTTTATATAAGAGCTGACTTTATTTTTGAAAAAAAATCATCTCTCTCTAGTTGCAACTAGACTCATTGCAGCGGCAGCCTGGCACACTCCAATTAGACCACACGCTCATGAATGGTATGCAAAAACACAGGCAGTGATCACAATAGGAAAAAATACCACATATCTAAAAAAGACATACGTGACTAATTTGGCCATCTGGATGCCTTTTATTGTATAATTCCAGATGCTGCTTCAGCCAGTAAACCAGAGAACTTGGCTTCTTTTAACTGCTGTCTCGAATCACCAAAAAATCCCTTTCCTAGTAGCGGTGCATGAGCCCACAGCTCCCTACCACCTACCTTCCCATGCTTTTCAACTTCTTGTAACGGTGGCAGAG
This sequence comes from Mesoclemmys tuberculata, assembly GCA_007922155.1. Lineage (NCBI taxonomy): Eukaryota > Metazoa > Chordata > Testudines > Chelidae > Mesoclemmys > Mesoclemmys tuberculata. The sequence goes on along the minus strand of ML675614.1, from coordinate 4,696,585 downwards.
AACCACAAAAAAGTTGTATTCATGATGGATTTCAACCTTACAATTTTCCCTGAGAACTCCTAACACTTGGTTCATACATGGTGCTTTTCAGCTGCAGATCTCAAAGTGCTTTACCAAGGAAGCCAGTATCATCATCCACATTTTACTGGGGTCAAAAGAGGTGCCTTAAATTGCTCGGCTGCTGTAACTTCCCTTGTCTGGCCACTCCCAGCCAGCATACATGCATGCATGGAGCATCTGGCCTCGCAACTCTGATTCCAGCTGTCTGATGGTTAGACCTCAGTCATTTACTGGTGTGATATTCACCAGCTTTCTGGTTACACCTGGCAAAATGACCCCACCCTCTGTCCCCGATACTCTCAAAACACTGTACTCTGTAATGTCCTGTCCTTTCCTGGGCTATTATTCAGAGGAATAATAAGGTTCATGTGCTCCTCTAAAAAGACCAATGGCACAGCTTATCACTTTAACTGGAGTTAAGTCACTTCAATTCAAACGCAGCACTGGGTTTGTTCAGATTAAAAGTAAAACAGGTTTACTAACAAAAGGAGAGTAAATTCATTTAAAATCCTAAGTATAAAAGATAGAATTGGAAACGGTTCAAGCAAGTAAAAGTGAAAAACCCTTGCTGGAGATTAAGCTGTAACAAAACTCTAGATTTTTTTATCACTATAGATAAGATTTTTACCACACTACTTTCCAGCAACATGGCTGACCACCCCTCTGGGCAGACTTCCCCCCAAGTCCAAAGGGCTCAGTTCCTTTGTCCTCTTAGGTGAAAGATGACTTGGGGTTCTTTGCCCCTTGCTTTTATAGTCCTGTGAACCTTTGAAATGGATTCTTCTTAAGGTCAGACCCCCCCAAGTAAAGTACATTGAAGCGAAGAGGAAGGAGACATGGAGTCTGGTGAAGGAAGTTCAATGCCAATGGATCTGCTTCTGCAGTCTCAAGCAGTCAGTATCACGGCAGGGGGGGAACTGCTCCCCTTGTTAGTCTGACGATTTTCTTTACCTTTTCTGTAAATTGCATTCCCATTGTCTCCTCTTGTATCGTGGAAATACTTTCAAGGTGGTGGGGGAAAAACATACCTCCTGCTTACTCTGGGTTAACATTAGCCCTGCCTAGCAGACACACTTTAAGAACATAAATTACAAATGTATTGGAAATATGCATTTGTTCACCGCACGTAGCCATGGAATAAATTAACGATCTGCCTGCTATTAGCTTTCTGTGGATATCTTACATGACACCTGTTGGATACAAGTTACGACAGGATATGCTGAACCAGTCAGGCCAGCTGAAACTCACTACCAGATACCAGTAAGCCCCTGGCCCTCTTGCATTGGGATGCTGCTAGATTCGCGTTCTTATAAAACCAGGCCATCTCATGGTATTTTCAGTGCTGTCCTGGCTGGAAGTCCTGTGAAAGCAGACTGGCTCATAATATTTTGGAAATTTTCCCGCTGGATACTGACAGTAAAAGAATCAAACACTTCCTAACCACACACTTTGGGTCTTGGTGCCCGCCATACCATGGCAGCTGCTGCCACCCGCACATACCCCCTTATTCATATGTGCACGGCAGAATGCCAGCTCTCCTTGACTTCTGCTGTAACACACACAATGCTCCCTGCATAGGGATTTATTCTCTCCTTGCCTGTTTTGCATCTCTCTCTGTGTATATCTCAAAGCAAGATTTATCCCTTAAATTTGTAATTTTCAACTACTGCCAATACATTCAGCTGCAGAATTTAAGCCCACATCCCCCAAGGTATTTAGTTTCCTAACTTGCATAGATTTCAGTTGGACTGCATGCCCTCTCACTATTCCAGAAGAGGAAAAACTTCAGTTCATTGGGGAAAAAGGTTCACAGCTTAGTGGAGAGAGATGAGGTGTTACCAGTACTTACTAATGAGGAAATTCAGACCGCAACTGTTAAGGTTGTTGCGAACTAGAGTCGGGTGGCAAGATTAAAAGATTCTCTAGTGGTGGTAGAATAAGGGCTTGTTCACATCTGCAATACAGTAGGGTGTGAATTTAAAGCATAGTCATTATTCTGGAATAGTTGGATGCTCTTATTCCAGAATGAGATCCTTTTTCCAGTTAACTTAATTCACTTCCAAAGTGGATTGGGCTAGGAAAATGATCTTTACAGCAGCATTCTCAATGGATACGAGTGGGGCAAGACTGCCTTTGTCGAGGTCAGAAAGAAGGATGTTGCAGTAATCAAGATGATGAGAACCTGACTGAGAGGATTCTTTTTTGGCTGTGTGGCTGGCAGGAAAGGTCCTGTCTTAGAGCTATGATGCAGAAGCAATCTGCAAGACTATGAGCTGGTTTACGCTACAGAGTTAGGTGGACCTAGCTACATTGTTCAGGGGTGTGGAAAAATTCATGCCCCCAAGAGTCATAGTTAAGCCTATTACATCACAGGATTGACTGCCTCGGAGTGCTGGATTAACTACAGAACAACTACAAGAACAACTTCCATCGCTGTAGTGAGTGTCTACACTATAGTGTAGTGGCACAGCTACAGCTGTGTTGCTGTAGCATTTATACTGTAGACATACCCTTAAACATACCCAGATGCGAGGACCTAGAGAGAGGTTTTGGGCATTTATTCTGCAAGAGAGAAGGCTTGACTACCACAGGAAATTGACCAGACAAACTGCAGACCTGTGTTGCCAAAGGGCTCACTTCATAAACGTGGAAGATGTGGCAGAAACCTGGTTCCAGCTGTTTACTTCAAATACTAGTGGGCCTGTTTCTGCCACTCTCACAGATCTTGATCAACACCCTCATCCGTGAGATGTCCTGTTAGCGTCACTGAGTCTGCTCATAGAGTAAGGCACTATTCTGCGAGTAATGGTAGCAGAATCTGGCCTGAAAGCGGACGCTTGCTGGAGAAATCGAACACTTGGTCAGGAAGCCAGGATTTCTAGCTGTCGCTGGTGCAGTACAAATAGGTGGCTTAGGATTTGAACTGTATTGCATTATGATATTTCCAGGTCACAGCATGGTGGAAGAAGATACTGATGCATCTGTTGCTGCGCCCTGTGTAGTGGAGTTCTCAGGAAACAAGGCCCAGATGAGACTGTTCTACACCAGTGTATAATTCCAGAATGGACCGTGCCCTTTATGGTATTGGTGCAAGGGCAGGAAAAGAAAAGAACTATCGGGCGCAAATGAAGATGGCAGTAGAAAAATGGGGTCATCTCAGTGCTGAATGTGAGACTTCATATTGACTTTAAGATTTAAAAATGCTACTTGTGTTATATGATACTGCTAAAAAGGCCTGGCTGAAAGGGGACAGATTAAAAAAGCGAACCGAGAAGTGGTAGAATAGAAGAAAACTCTAGTGCTGAGCGATGGTTTGGGCAGTGAGTGCATGGAGATGAAATTATGCATGTAAACATGAAAGTTATTTTTCTACCAGAGATTGTCGGGAACAGGAAACTGGGCTAGCTGGACCTTGGCTCTGATCTACTCTGGCAATTCCTAATGCAACCATTAGATTGACGGGTCATTGTAACTAACTTTAATAGCCACTGTGATCTCTTAGGGCAGGCTATTGAATGTAGGAGTGATGAACAACCTGCTTCACTTGCAAGCACTCAACCAGGGGGATTCATATCATATCACTTGGAATCATATCACTGGCCCTCCCATCCCCACCCCTGCAAATTGCCAGTTGGTACAAATGGTCATGCTCCAATACTCCAGTTTCTGTGCCGTATTAGCTAAGTGTCCCCGGCCATTTGCTGACTGCAGCCTGGATGTTGCCCATCTGGCGTGGCACAGCCAAATATTGATCTTTTTGTGGACACCGGCAATGGAATTGCTACTGAAGGGGAGAAAAGGGATTGTGACCTCGGTACTAGACTTCAGTCTGCAAAGTTTCTGATGTTTTCGGTTAGGACCAGGGGAAGTTTGCGGTAATAAGTCTTCTCTAACTAGGCAAGTACCAAATTTCCTTTGCCCACCGCACAGCCTTGATGTCTTGCACTCACTTTACAGGCAGGTCTTTGCTGAAAATCTAGCTAGCATGGCTAACAATAGCAGTGACAATGTGGCGGGGTAGGCCAACAACCAGAGTATGTGCCCACCAGGGCCCTGAGTGTGTTGGGTTCCTAGCCTACACTGGTGCTCATAAAGCCACATCTGCTATGGTTACGTGTGCAAGCTAGGCTATGCCACACTTATGGCAGTGTGTAGAGTATATACACTGCATGTCCCCCTAGCATGGGTATAAGTAGCAGTGTATGCAGGAAGATATGGCTTAGGTAAGTGGAGTAGACACACCAGAATCTTAGGATATATGCCCTACCAGCACTGTCTACATGCCCATGCAGCGCCTCCCCCATCTACACTGCTATAATGTAGCGTCCCTCTGCTAGACCCTTTCATTGTTGCAAATAGCTATGCGCCACAGTGTGGACACAGCCTGATTTCATGGTGGCATGTCGCCCCACATACAATCCATGCCACCAGAGTCACACTACCAAGGTATGCCCGCATATGCAACACTCACACACTCACTGGGCAGTGAAGACAGGCCCATTAGCGATTCAGTCATGGAATGCGTTTTAGGACTGATTCTCCATTGCCCGACACCTTGTGCTGTCATTTACAATGGTGCAAATTGGGTGTAAACCTCTACCATTCTGATCTGGTAGCACTTTTGCATCTGCTTTCCTCCAAGACTACACAGCCCAGAGCAATAGAAGATCAAGCCCTTTATACTCCTCAATCGCCTGTTCATCATATAACAAAATAACTGATCATTACAGCATATTAAATGTGAGCCATGAAAACCATTATAATTATCATTCTATATTCTTGTAGTGCCTAGAGTGCCCTCCTTAGATCAGGGTCCCACTGGGGCAGGCATGAGTCTGTAATAAGACTATCTGTAATAAGATCTGCTTGGCCTCAAAACACTTGCAGTCTAGGTTTATGACAAGATACGATAGGTAGATGAGGAGAGAGGGAAGACTAGGAAGAGTAACTTGATCATATTTTGCATAATAAGTGGTAGTCTCAGATTCCCAGTTGCCAAGCCATTATCAACTGGCACTGTTCAGTAAGCGCTATGGGGAGCTTATCTCTTATAGAAGGACCAGCATGGCAGAAAGCCTCAAGCTGCTCTTGACAGGACCCAAGCATAATTTTTTCAGGCCCAGTATAATTTTGTAATACAGGTCCCCTCCCACACACAAACCCATGGGCCTTGCAGTCTGGGCTGGGCCCCCCCAGGGCCTCCGGGTCTGGGTAAAGTGTACTCCCCGCCCCCCCCATGGGGGCCCTGGCTCTTGGAAGAAGTGGATGATCAAAGCAGGCATTACTGACAGAACAAAGGCAAAGTTTGGTAGAGCAATAAGACAGTTAGGCTTGGCAGAATTTGTGGTGGGTTTTGTGTGTGTTTTGTTTTGTTTTTTTTGTAATTTCAATAGATAACTTTAATGTTTGTTTTTAAGCATTTTTTCCTAGCTATTTAAATTTTCACTAGGAAATTACGGCAGTGTCAGACAATAATTATTTAATGATAGTCTTCACGTTTTCGAGCAGCATTTTGCTTACTTTCCCTATCTATAAATTTTGAATATTATTGATGGAAATGGTTTTTTGTCAGTTTGGGTGTGTATGGTGAACTCCTGTTTACCAACATTTACTGATGAAAATTCATTGCTTCCAATCCTCAAGGTAAGCAGGGTGGCATTGAATCATAAAGGGGCTTACTGATGAAGACAAAAGTAGAATTAATCGTAAATCAAGGAGATATACAGCAACAGCTTTTATGTTTTTTTTAAATATTTTATAAAAATGTGTCATAATAATATTGGAAAAGCAATAGTTTATTTTAACTTTTTTTTAAAATCTGAAATGATTTTTAATAAATCTGACAACAGGACGCAATAGGGTACTGTAAACCCTAATTCAATATTTTATCTTTTCTGATTCAAGTGCAACAGCGAGTCAGTTTTTTAAAAGTTTTTTAGACAAGAGATTCTGTCAACATTCAGAGAGTGACCACTCACCTCTTGAAAAATTAAGATTTGTTTTCAACCAGCTATAGAACTGAATGAAATTTTGAGAAACCCAGTAAAAAAAAAAAAAAGATAAATGTTGGCAAAATGGTTAATGGTTTTCAGTCAGTTTGAATAATAACCAGAATAAATAGATGGTATTTGCAATGGTGTTTTATCTGTATCAGTCCCAGGATATTAAAGAGACAAGGTGGGTGAGGTAATTTCTTTTATTGGACCAACTTCTGTTGGAGAGAGACAAACTTTTGAACTTCCATGGAGCTCTTCTTACTTTACTTTTAATAGAAGAATTATAAAATGCACTTTAGCATAACTGATCCTGAGGTTCCTAGTAAAACTTCGTGAATAATTGAACCTTTTGGTACTTCCTGAAGTGTGAAATTGCCTCAGTGAGATTATTTGCATAGCATGGCCTCTGTCAGGCAAACACTTACAAAAATGCTTAAATATATGTACGTGAGTAGACCCTTGACGTCCCTGGCATGAAGTTAAGCCTCTGTGTAAGTATCTGTTATTTGAGTCCTAGCTACTACTCAAAGGAATGGCAGAACTGGGCCCAGGATAAGTTTATATGGGTGTGTGATGCTGGCAGACCAGGTGCCAGCTCATGCCTAGGCCTCATTGACCACTGATGGATGCATAGCTGGGAACCTGTCTGGCTCCCCTGTGTATCAGCTTCGTTAAAATAAATGTTAAGTTGATAAAAAGGTGTGTCGTGTTTCCACTGGATGACATGCTTGTAGGATGCTGCCCGCATTGATCGCGCTTATAACATCAGTGGTCCCTGGTATAAAGTTCGAATGAGCATTTGCATTGTAACTATGTAACTTGCCAAATGGAAAAGTAGCACGACTTAATGCAAAGCGCTGGTCCTTCATGGAAGAAGGCCCATTGAAACCAAAGGAGCCATTGTGAAACATCATAGGACAAAGACTTTGTTGATTGCCACCCACCCACCATGAAGGGGAGACCAGTGCTGACACCAGTTCCATCAGTTGGAATGCCAGGGGAAGGGAATAAAAATTCTTGACCAGAAGGAATTGTCACTATGCTGCATGGAATGTGGAGAGGGCAATATTTCTAAGCATAAGCAAGGGGTCCACAGCTGCTTAGCTTGGGTTAGCCCTAAAGGACGTATAGAGTTTGCACGTTACAGCAGCTTCTATTACTTTTTGAAATCTAAGACCATGATTCATTTGTGTGTGTGTGTGTTTACCTCCTTTCACCTTGTAAATAGCACTCTAATTTCTTTTTCCTAGTTAATAAACCTTCAGTTAGTTTATTACAGAATTGGCTACAGAAAGGTTGTTTTTGGGAGCGATCTAAGGTACAACTGACCTGGGTTAAATAATTGGCCTTTTTGGACTGGGAATAACCTGTGTGTGTATGTAAGAGTGTGTGTAAAAAAGACCTTCTATCACAAAGGCAGGCTTGCCTAGGTGGCAAGATAGACCAAAATGCCCCAAGGCGACTGTCTGGGACTCCATGATCAGGCCGTTATAGTGCTTGAGGAGGCTACACCTGAGACTTGGTTGGTGAAATCTAAGTGTAGAACATGCAGCCAGCTTGGGGGTGGTGCCTTGATTTATAATGGTCTACTCTGAGGTTGGCCCCCACATTTGTGAGCCTCTCCAGACTGCTGGATTGAAATTTAGATTTTAAATGTAGTTCTATTGCTACAAAACGTATGGCACTATAACGTGAATTGTGCTTGATGACTCAGATCTCAGGTGGAATTCTACTTGCTGATCCCTCATGGGAAGGTCTGTGGACACAGGGAGAGAAGAAGGAAAGGAAGCAGTTCTGCTATGTAATGCTTGGATGACGATATTGTCCTTTCAGAGATTATTTCTTTTTGTTTTGTTTTTTGTTTTGCCTCATGAAGCTACCCATTGTGGAGCAGATTCTGATTTCCTTACTCTGAGTAATGTTTTACTGTGCAAGTAACTCTCACTGGTGTCAATGGGGCTTTGACACAGCACAACACCTTACTCCACAAAGAGGATGAGACTGGCTTGGGGTAAATGACCGTTACCTTTGTAATTGAACGTGCTAGCCCTGTACTTTTCTGGTAGCAGAGCAATGTTGGAGGTGAATAATTTTATGCACATTCCCAATCTATGACCAGTTAGATACAGGCACTTGGATTTTTGTACGCACCTGGTACGAGCAGGTCTCCAGCGAGCTAGATATCCTGATATCAATTTGTTAAAAGCCTCATTTAAACAACCCGGTGGCTTCATGGGAAATGCTAATAACAAATGTTAGTACACACACTGCATTTTGTTATCTCTCGGGGCTTAAATTACTCCATTCATTCATGCTTTTGAAGACAATGAGCGCAGGTCAGCACCGGCACCTAATCCTTTTACCAGGTCCTATCTGAAGTGACACTGGAATGAAGGAGAACTTTTTAGACAGGTATCAGTTTCCGCGGTAAACTCAGCAAACAAGCAGACAGACTGGGAGCTTAGGAATTGTACTTCCACATCAATATAAAGCAAACCAGCCTCCCTTGTCACTCCAGCAAACAGATGAAAGGGCTCCTGCACCCTTAATAGAAGGCTCTGATTGTGAGTTCTTGACCTACCAGTTCTTTAAGCTGAAAATGTGGATTAAAGGAAGGGGGTGTTAAAATCTAGCTCCGAATATTATTGTTTGAAAAGGCACAAGAGCGATCTGTAAAGGTTGCCAAATTATTTAGAGAGAGATTTACTTCCTTCCGGTCTGAAGTTCCAAACCATCCAGGGTCATCTCACCAAACCCCCTTGCGCTTTGTCTGGTAAGCACAGAGGGTGAAATCCTGGTGCCGCTGAAGTCAGTGGCAAAACTCCCATTGATTCCCAATGGGGCTGAGATTTCCCCCAGGGCTCCTGTGGCTAGAGGCGCCTGGCCCAGCCGCTGCAGCAATATACAGAAGTAAGGCACGTGATGTTCAGAAGCGCTCAGTGTGGTGCCATTGATTTCAGTGGGGGCAGCATTAGGCCGATGCTAAGCGCTATTGAAAATCCCAGGGGAGATCTAGATGGGGGGTGGGATGTGATACATCTTCTGTTTGTACAGTGTATGCTGCAATTCCAGTTTGCACTTGTATCTCAATTCACGTTCATCCCATAATTTACGGATCAAGCACCTGACAGTCATTATTATTATATTGCACTAGTGCCTAGAGGTCCCATCTCAGAATACACAGTGATAGGCACTGTGTAGCGCAAATATATAATAAAAGACCATCCCTGCCCATAAGAGGTTGCTGTATAAACAGACCGGGCTTTAACACAGACACAGAGGTGGATAGTGACTTGCCCAGGCAAGTCAGTGATAGAGCTGGGAATTTAACCCATGTTTCCTGAGTCCCAGTTTAGTGCTCTCTGAATTTCCCCTTAAGGCCTGGACCCAAAAATTCTTTGAACTCCATCAAGCATATGGCGTATCACTACTTTAAAGGGAAGAACACCTCTCCAGCAGCCATGCTCTGCTATAAACCAGCGTAGGATCTTCCATGACTGAGTGAATGCTAGAGAGCTGGGAAGGATTGTCAAGTGACCGTGGCCTAAAGATACGTGGATCTTCCTGGAGGACAAGCGGGGAGACAGCCCAAAAGATTAAATCTCTTCCAAAAAACTATCAGCCGGGAGGAGAGGGAGGTTTGATCGGCTCCTCTAATGACGGGGGAATTAAGCAGTCCAGCTGTGCGTGGGACAGTAAAACAGTGCCCAGAGCATGGTGGTGATGGGAAGGTCATTCAGCGCTTCTTGGTGATGGGCATATTGGAGTTCCTGGATGCCAACCTGGCTGACGCAGCAGGGATTGAGCTGGGACTCTCCCAAGGATGAAAAGCAGGCTTGGGCTCCAGCTTGGGCTAAAGAGCCTAACTGGGGCGAGAACAGACTCCTCTTCTTTACAGACTGAATGCCGCGGCAGACTTGTAACACTCACCTACGGATTACAGGAGCACACCACTACTAGTTTGGCTTTTTTTTTTTAAATAAAAATTTGCATTTTTGATCAGATCTATTACATTGACACAATTTTTTAAATTTTTGGCCAGCTTTAGTTTTTGCTGGCTCATAAGCAAGACCTGTTCTGGGGTTATTTTAGCCTTCCAGCCATAGTAACTCCCAGGTCATAGAGTTCAGTGGGGAGGGAGGAGAAATAGCAGCTGTGGGGTCTAAGAGGCAGACAGCTCATTAGCTCATTGATCCAAAGTCTGGCGGAAGCCTCCCATTGATTTCAGTGGGTTTTGGATCCAAAATTCATGGCGAAGTCTCTTCGGGGAGGAAGAGGAATGAGTATATTTGCAACAGGTAACCCAGTGGCTGAAAATGTCAGCCTGGCACATGGCCAGCATCTGCGGGCTGTTTTCTGGAGTCTTAAATGGCTTGTAAAGCTGTAGATAATGAGCATTAAGATGGTTTGGTCCCTTTTTAAAGTTGATTTATGTAGAAATGTTTGTTCCTATGAATGGCACTACAGACAAACTGCTGAAGATCTTTGACTACTAGCCGTAAATGTGCCCCGTGGCCTGTGACGGGATGTTAGATGGGTGGGTTCTGAGCTGCTACAGAGAATTTTTTCTGGGTGTCTGGCTGGTGAGTCTTGCCACATGCTCAGGGTCTAACTGATCTCTGTATTTGGGATCAGGAAGGAATTTTCCCCCAGAGCAGATTGGCAAAGGCTCTGGGGATTTTTACTCTGCAGCATAGGGCATGGGTCACTTGCTGGTGGAATCTCTGCACCTTGAAGTTTTTAAATCATTATTTGAGGACTTCAATATCAGTCTTAGGTTAGGGTCTATTACAGGAGTGGGTGGGTGAAGTTCTGCGGCCTGCGTTGTGCGGGAGGTCAGATTAGATTATCATAAGGGTCCCTTCTGACCTTATAGTCGGAGTGTATGAGTCAACTAGTGTGCAATCATTAATAATATATGGTAACTAGCAGGCATTTGGGGAGATTGGCTGGGATACAAGAATTTGATTACTGGCTCATTTTAATTTTGGCCATTACCATATACAACATCAAATGTTTTTTCTTTAAAGATGAATGATCTTTTCCTGGTGAAGCAGCTTCATTTTTATGTCACATTAAAAGAGGCCACGTTGGAAATACTTCATCAGTTTCTTCTTCCTCTAGCTTTCGTTTTTTGTTTTTAACCAAGCTCGACAAAAGAACACAAATACCGGGTTGAAAGAAGAGAATGGGGGCAGAAGGGAAGGATAAAACAGAAAACAATAATAGTTTAAAGTACAAAAACTGAATAAATATCATGAGGAAATGATCAAAACGTAAGTCCCTCGTTCCAGATGATGATACGGAGAGTCTGAACTGTTTTGTAAATTACATTTTTGAAGAGAAAGGTGCCTTGTTTTTTCCTTCTTTCGAGGGCAATGACTGCCCTGACAGGGGTCATCCCCTGAAGTGATGGAATCTGGAACCTAAAAGCCTTTTGATTCAGATGTCCAGGATGCAGTCCTGCCGGTGACAATCCTGACCAGGGATATCATTACACGCAGTGACCCATATGGGATTTAGAGCTGATGTGGGACCCTCTCGGGGAGAGCTTTCCTAATGAGAGGACCGTGCAGCTCATGCTGACAAAGCATGGCTAATTGTTGCCCTCCAGTGGCTAGACCATCTATCTCTGTAAGTCTGCTACTGCCTCTGAAGTAATGAACCCTTTGTCTCACGCAACAGAGGTTCATGCTTGTAGAGCCAATGGTCCTTTTTTCCATCTCTGTAAACCAGGGGTATCATATAACAGTATGGACCAGTCTTTAAGTTGCTGAGGATTTTTTAATATTTAGCATGGTCCTTGGAATCTCCTCTGAGTGGCCTTGTGAGGTGGAGATAATGGTGATGGTGATTTACTGCTATTACAGTAGCAGCTAGGGACCCTGTTTAAGCATCGGAGCTCTATCGCACTAGGTGCTGTATAAATACCTAATGGAGAAATGGTCCTTACTCCAAAGAGTTCACACCATGCATTGGATGAGACAGCAAATGGATACAACAAACAGACAGGGGAGCTCTGGGTAATGATGAGAGATTAATGATTGGGTCTGCACATAGTAATAAAATTTATCAGTGAATTTATTATTGCCAGTGAATCTCGAGTTGTGAGAATGTGCCAATTGCTTTTTTGGAGGAGTGAAGTTTCATATAATTTTGTTCTGGGCCATTTTGCAAATTGGAAACGTTGTCTTCATGAAATGGACACTTTCCAATGGGCAGACAATTCAAGATTTTTGCATTTAAAAAAAAAGAAAAGAAAATTAAACTGCTATTTGGCCAAAAGTATGTAATTTTTGTTTTATTGCAAGAATGTAGGACCATTTTGGAGTGGAAATGTTGCCCATTTTTGCTCAAAAGTTGACTTCTTATTAATGGAAAGATACTGGTCCATTTTTAAATAAAGCATGAAAGCCTTGAGGTGTTTAAAAATCGAATTTCAGTGTATTCACTGCATCCCTGCTTGAAACCTATCGGGCAATTAATCTAGTCCTTCAAATGCAATGAAATGGTATTAATATGTACAACGATGTCAGTAGAACTCATGAGCTTAAAGGTTAAGACTGCCACTTCATCTTTAATTCACTGAATGACAGTGGAGGGGAATCCAGGATGGTCCATCCCAAATGTTCAAATAGCATAAATCGGGCCTGACCAAATCTGGCTTGAAAATCATGAGATTTAAAAAATAAATGTTAGTGTGATGGAGCAGGGACCTCCCCTCCTACCCCCAGCCCCTTCCCACGCGCACACTAGGTGAGCAGGGGTTCAGGAACTTCTGTGGCTGCAATCAGTCCTGACCTGCTGCCTCTGTGAAGCTACTGAGGCCTGGGATCTGGCCCTGAAAAGGGAGGAACTTGGCACACTTAAGAAGCAAGCAGCGCTAGGGCCCCAAACCAAGTGGCGTTGCAACCTGGAACGTGGGGTTGCAGCACTGCTTGGGTTTGGCCCAGCCACCCCTTAGCCTGTCTATGGAGGGATGGGCAGGCTGAATCTGAGCGGTGGAGGGTCCTGCTTTAGCCCCTTGTGATGTTCAGGGGGAGGGAGGGGATGCCTGTGGCACTCACTGTATGGATTAAAAACCTGCCTGAGCTCCTCTGAGGCAGATGATGAGCTGGTCTCTCTTGTTTGTGTCCCCCCCCCTTCTCGGACTAAGCTTTGGTCTTAAGTCCTGCTTCCCTCTCCCTGGTAGGAGGGAGAAGGCCCAGCCCCTTGAGGTCTGGGGAAGTATTTCCCTTTTGTCTGGACTTCTTTTGTTCCCCAGAAGGGGGTGGACTTGCCAAGAGGCAAAGCTGGAGGGCTGTACCCCCTACCCCAGAACCAGGCCACAGAGTTGCTGTTGCCCAGAGAATGATATAGGAGGTGAGACCTCACCTTCACCCCAATGGGGTGATCTTGACACGTGAGCTTTGACAATTAGGTTCCTTTTATTTGTTTTTTCATGCCTTTGGGGTCCTGTTTTCAAACTTTTCTCTGTAACCAGGGGGGCTAGAAACTTGCTTTTTGAATGAGTTGAGAGTCTTACATGGTCACCTGACTCCAGGAATTGGGGCTTTATGAAAAACCCCAACAATGGGTGAGGTTCTGTGCTACGTCTCTACCAAGTGCACAGCTCATCAGCCAGAAGAAGGAGGGGATGGGAAGGAATAAGCTGGCTTTGAGCTACCTATGTACCTGCCTGGTCCTACGCTATTATGAGGGCTAGAGATCTCCTGGAATAACTAATACAGCCCTGGGGGAGGGGGGAGAATCTATCTAAGTTACAGAAGCCTCCCTAAGCTGCCCTGTGGTCCAGTATCTCCCCAACACTATGTACTGTAGCCCTGTTCTGACACCCCATCTGGCCCCAATAACTCTGCCTGTTTAGCTAGGTTTTGTGTCTAATAAAATGTTATCTAACACATCACAACACAGAACTGGACAAATATAGGCTTTAAACTGATTCTTTCATTTGGACGTGAACACACAGGAACTTTTAAGTTTCTCCTCTTCATAGATCAAGACACTGGTGATCATATCACCACCTTTTAGTGTCATTATCCAATGGATAATTTTAGGCAATGAACTGTACGGTCCAGATAGCTTCCTGGCCTGTACACCATCAGGAAAAGTGAGCACCCCCTACTGTTGCAACTGCTGTGTTACATATTGGTGAGGAGGGCCGTTAGATTTTTTTTTCTAGTAAATCATTCCAGCAAGCTGTCTGCAAATACTATTCAGAGCAACCTAAAGTGCTAATTGGATTTTATCAAAACGGCATATTTCATAAAGATTACATCATTTCCTTGCCTCTTTCAGCAGACTGATTCAACAAATGTTTTCTATTTTGCTGCAGGATTCTAGCATCAGATGTGCCCAAATCTTTGGCAGTAATTTACTTGCAGCTTAAATGTATGACATATCCAAACATTTATATTCATTTAAAATGAAAGGCAGTGCTACCCAAGGATTTTTCATCCTTTTTTTTTTTACTAGATGTGCTAGTTTTACCTTCCAGAGATGATATTATATGTCTAGTTATATAGCCAATGCAAAAAGGAAAAAAATCAGTTCTTATACTTCTGGGATAAATGTATACAATTAATATCAGTTTACACATCTGTAATAACATAAAATATATACACCCGAGATTTTGTCATGGTATAAATCATAAAGGGGTCAAGGAGTTATTTAAGAAACTTTGTCATAGGGTTTTTAAAAAAAATAACATTATCAAAAATTTAATATTTAGTCTAGGAGAGGCAATTCTGTATCTTTTTTTTTTGTAAATATTGCAAACAAAAAAACCCAGTGATTTTTTTCCAGTGATATAAATCTACAATTTCTAGCCCTGATAGTTTGTGAAATGTCAAACCTGGAGCAAGCTGGAAAATTTTCTTCCAAACAGTTTATCATCAGAAAATGTGGTTTAAACTGAACTGAAATTTTTCAAAAAATCATACTGATCTTGGCAAAATTTCCCATTAAAAAAAAATGGAAATTCTGAGCGTTGACCTGCTCTAATCAAATCTTAAATGTTTTCACTGATCCAGGACTGAATACTGCCTATTCTGGACCATGGATCACTGTTATTAAGGGAGAAGGGTGTGGTGTGGAACTTTATTATGGAAGTTTTGCTGTTGCCTTAAGGATTTCATCTCTAGAGAATTTAACAAGGATTAAACCAGTGGGATCCTATGCAAATTGTACTAAGAATCAATGCAATTTAATACAGAATGATATCCTTTGTATACATTTTTTAAAAAAAAAGCCACATACAATGCTATAGCAGGATACAATTTTTTATCCAGTTCTATAGGATGATATAAATAAACTATCCAAAGCTTGTAATTTTCTCGCTTATTCTAGAGGAAAAAAATCACACAATTTAGAAGGGGAAAAGAACCCATCCTGTGATAGGCTGATTTTTTTTGTTTTTAAATGTCAGCTGCTTGAAAGCTGCTTACAAGTTTGAGTGTTACAAGTATTCTTGGCAAAGATAGCTGAGTGGGGCAGAATGCAAGTGAGGAAGCAGCATTGCGTGTCATTTAGCACATAGTCCAGTGATTTATCACAGGTCTCACTGCTACACACTTGATCTTACTCAGCAGAGTAAAGAAACAGGAATCGCCATCACCAGTGACTGTGGTTTGCCCATTTTTTGGCCAAGTGGAAAAGGCGTGGAAACGACGCTCCCATCTCACCAGTTATGTATGTGTGTTTATTCATGGCTCTGGATTTCATCATCAAGAGGGTTGCCATATCAGCAGCCATGCAGCAGATTTTGCCAACATGGTATTTCATTCACGTGATAAGGATCTGCACGCTGCACTGTCTAGCCAGTGGGAACTGATAGGACTCTTTAATGAACGAAGGCGTGCAGACGGACTAGCTGGGATGCTGGATTTGATGATCCACATCATGCTTGTTTTATAGCAAGAAGCAATTCAAATCTCTGTGCTGGAATTAGAGATCCTAATTTACTACTCGGGAAGATAACATAAAAGAAATTTTTTCATTTGATCTAACGTTTATATGTTTTATCAATTGATTGCTCCTTTTCACAGAAGAAGCTAACAGTTTTTCCTTTCTTCCACCCTTTGTCTGCCTCCTTTATTTAGATCGAAAACTCTTTGGGGCAGGAGTTCTTTTGCTATGCATAGGTGCAGCACCTGGAACAGCAGGGCCCTGATCTTATTTGGAGGTAGAGCTGTGTGGATAGCTGATTTTTTCCCCCAGTTTGCTAGCAGTTCTGAATAATAATAATTAATTAAAAATTCAGTTGATTTAAAAAAGGAAAAAAATTCTAATTGATACATTTCACTTTTGATTTAGGGCTTTTATTTTTACATTGAAACTTTAAAAGAAAATGTGAAGGAAAGCATCAGAACAAAGTAGAAAAGATTAATTTAGAAAATGTCAGAGTGAAGCATTTTGGACTTTTTTCTGCTTGCTTTTGGTTTAAAAAATGTGGCATATTGGACACAAATTTGCAAAATGTTTTGGGTGATCCAAATCTGCATTTTTTCTTTTTTACTAAAAAAAAAAAAAGTTTCAGTTGAAAAATTTTACCCAGCTCTACTTGGAGCTTTGATGCTGGCACAGTGAGGACCTAGTTTATGACCTGAGCTCCTAGCAATACTGCAATATACGTTCATACTACTGGAGAAATTTCCAGCTATCTGACAAAATACTAAGCACTTGATCCTAGCTTTGGAATGTCCTGAGCTACTGGATCTTAAAGTCACTACATTCTTCACAGGGAAAAAATCTGTTAGGTAATTTTAGAGGTTTCTAAATTTGGTTAATGGTATGTTTATCTCTCCTGTTGGACTTGTACGATTGGACTCTAGCTCCCAAAGGGCCTTGACTTTACCAAGTGGAGGGGTAGGAAATACAATTCCAATAAATATTATAACAACTCTCTAAAAAAAAAAACTTTCAGAAAATTGCTCTGTAGTATAGCTTTTTTCCAATCCAGAATACACGCTGCTAGGGTGTGCTCTGAAGATTTGATTGGCTCCCGTTTGGGATGGCGTACGAATCTCTCTCTGCTTGTCAAGGTTTAATAAATGGAACTAGATAGCATTGAAGAGAAAATGAATGTGCAGTAGAAGACTGTTTTGTGCAGCCAGCCACACGGAAGAAAAAACACATCAAGCCTGCGCAGGTGGCTTTCATTATTGCAGCACTGCAAAGAAGCCTTAAAGCCAGCCTAATTAGCAAGTAGAAGATTCTTTCTGCATAGGGGAATCCTCCAGAGGTAATAGCTCCTTACCAGTCCTGCTCCTGCCCCACTAGTTGAGGTGCTTATCTAAGGAAAAGGGGACAGGACTGGGGTCTCTTTGCCTCGGCCATCTTTATCTGCTGGAAGTGGCACTGTAGGCAGCTGGGTGTAAAATACAGCAGCCTTTAGGCTATTCTGCTGTATACCATAGACCTGTCTATGCCACAGGGCGAAAGGACTCCAGCATCAGGTGAGGGGATATTTAAATGTAGCTTCAAACTACCCTGGGGTCCCCATCTCCTGTTGTGCTTCCCCCCCCCCCCCCGCCCCGTGGCCCTGCCCTTTTGCTGAGGTTGGAGCAGGAAGCAGGCGTCTTCCAGTTTAAAAGGAGGAAAAAAGAGATGCCAGCTAGGGTCCTTTCATGTGACTTGTAAGTCTTCTTCTGACCCCCCAAATAGCCCACTTCCTCACCCTGGCCCACTCTTGCATGGAAAACAATGTAAGCGAATCCGCTCGAACCTGGAAATCGCCTAGTTGCCAGCATAAATCAGGGCTGATAGGGTGAAAGCCTGGTAATGGCACAGCTTACCCCATTCTGACAGTGCCTCCCCGGGCAGCAATCCAAGTGCACGGTGATCATCCTGGTTTATCGTAGAGTGGTCTGCACCAGAAAGAAAAGATTGCAGCCATCTTGCTGAGCACAAGTTATAGATGAGCACTGTTTGTAACCCGAAGCAGCTGAGAATTTGACATGCAGCTGGAGGCTCTCACGGTTTGCAAACCGAAGTAACTAAGGACAGGCAAACTCTGTCAGATGTAGGTAGGCTGATATAATTGGTACAATTTCTCTGTCATTTGGACTTGGGTGGAGCGTCTTTCAACTAGCCCCCACCTACAACCCCATCTCCGTTCCTTTGTTGAATGGAGAATTTATCCAGTGGATAAGTTCCACCATACAGGTGGCTTTGTAAGAGATGGAAACTGGGGGTTCATACTGAAGACAACGGACGCCCATACTTTCTTCCTGTAGCAGGGCTGTGTATAGAAGGACAAAAGCGAAAATTCACTGGAGGCTCAGGTTTGAACACAAGTCGTCTTCTCCGGGTTGAGTTTTATTGCAGGGAATCTGCTGTAGCACAAATCCCTAGCTGACGCAGTACAGCTGCCTTCAGAAGCACTCTTTTTTATGCATCTTTGAGTCTTTTCCTTCAGAAAGGGTGAGAGACAAGTAACCTATGTCGTCTTGGCCTACCAGAGCTACTCATTCAAACACAACTAGCTAGGCCGTGGTATCAGCCCTTAGTTTAGATAAAGTGAGGCTGGGACTTGTAACAGGAGGCATGAGTGAGCTAAGCCGGGCATTGAACCTCTAAAACAGTTGCTCCAGGAACGGCTGCTGCTAGGTTACTAGCTGGGCTGCTTTCTGCTGTGCTAGCCATTTCATGAGATCCTCCATGGTCTCTAATATGCCACTCTAGCATCAAGGAGTATTAAGGGTTGCCAACTGTCTGCAAATTTACGGACAGCCAGTAAAAAAAAAATGTACGATTTTAACACTGTCCGTAAACCTGTAAATAAATGAAAATGTCCGTGAAATTGGGTAGAAATAAATCAGGTATTTTCTCATTGATTGTTGTAGTTCAGAATCACGTCTCGAATCATAAAACTACACTGACCAGGACTTTATCAATTTCCTGTTTCCTATTATTGCACAGGGCCAAAGAACCCGATCGATCAATTAACTGCAGCTAAAAGAATTACATCATTCCGAATTCCTGTGTACAGAATATCACGAGTGAGTACACACTTTTTTGTGACATTATTGTATTGTTTATGGTATTTTTAGTGATGTCAGTTCACTAAAATGCAAGGTTGGCAACCCTACTATAGTAACATGGCCAGGGCAGAATGAGGAAAGAAAATTCCCTGGATGCTCAGGTTTGAAGACAAATCACCTGTCCATGTTGGGTTTTATTACAAGGGTTCTGGATTAACACAAGTTGACGCTAACTTGGAAGAAGTCTCTGGCTGCACATCTCTGCCATGTCGTCGTAAAAGCAGTAACCTTGAAAATACAAAACCGAAAGAGGGCAGCTCCTGGTGGAGGACCATTCAGACTGGATCCCAGCAATCTAATCTGAAAAATTAATATGAAAAGTCTTCATGGTGAGAATTTGTCCCAGCTGGAATTTAAGCAGGTGTTTTACCACCTGAAAGCATTCTACCAGTGAAAATTTTGCAGATGGTATGGTGAGGGCAAAGAAGCCTTTCATCATCATCTCACACCAGTATGCCTATAATATATGCAGATGAGTTAACCTAGATCACATAGTTATTTGTTAGAGCTGGACAAATGCTTTAATATTTTTTCTAGAGATATTCACTTGAATTAAAAAAAAATGGATTTGCTCTGGCTGTGTGCGTCCCCCCCCTCTCATGTTCACTTTCTGTGATGCTAGTGGACCAGCTGAGGGGCAGGAATTTTTTCAGAAGCATTTAATTTTAAGTGAATATTAGAGAATATGTTCAGAGAGGAAATGGTGAGCTCCCAATGGAATTCTAACTCTAGGAATGATGCTCAGCCAATCAGGGAGGAAAAATGAAATCACGCAACCTAATTGTCCAATGAAAATGAATACCCTGAATTTGACTATCAAATTCTCCCCCTAAGCTGATGGCAAACAACCCTCAGCTTCAGAATTATTTGCAGAATTGGAGTAACAGCAAAAGGCAATTAAAGTTGAGAATACTGCCATCTGCCGGAAGGTAATTCATGCCCCACCTCTGATGAATGGTGCACGACACGGAAGTCAAACCTCCACCTACTTCCTGCCTCCTCAGTTTAGCTGGTCCTAGTGATGGAGCAAATCATAGAACCCTAGGGTTAGAAGGGATTGCAAGAGTCATTCAATATAACCCCCTGCCAAGATGCAGTATTTGTTGTGTCTAAACCATTCAAGACCGAGGGCTATTGAGTATGATGGATGCAATCCCTATACTTCTCCAAGTACTGGGACCAGTCCTCACATGGGTTGCACAAGGAGTTTGGAGAAACCTCACTTCCTCCTCCACCCTTCTACAGCTGTGTACGGCCAGGGCACAGTCTAGCCTTCATATAGTATCAGCCATGTTTCCAATCAAAATATTTTGGTTTGGGTAAATATCAGCAATATATCCACTCATTATATACACTGAAAATCATTTGCTTGTATAACTATAATAAAGCCATTAGGCACTGCCTTTAGTTATAAGGACCATATTGGTTCCATATAAATGTGCTGGTTTATGGAAGGGGGACGGACTTCAACAAAAGATAACAGGCTGAGTTACAACATATTGGTTGCAGATAGTACAAACTTTTTTGATTAAAAGGCATAAGAATTTGAATAAGAATGCATTGTTTGGAATACATTTGCATTGGTCTCCAAAAGAATATCTGCGGCTCTGTGTGGTTTGCGTTAACAGGCAAAGGATTAAAAAAATGCATTGGTTTGAGTTCATTCTTATAATTATATATCTTTGGTAAATATAAATTGGATTGCTATTATAGATATGATTGGAAAATTACCTGTTGGAGAGGGGGGGAAATAAGAGATTGATGGACGTGAATTTGAAAACTGCTGGGTTCCAGTAGGATACTTTGCCCTGAGTGAATGTCTGTTTCAGTAAAAATGATCTGAAAATTTTGGCTTTCAGTAAGATGGTACTTGATCCATTAAAACTGTATTGGTTTCATTCTTTATGTTTTGCTTTTTGCTGAAGGTTATTGGTATGAAGCATGTGTCAGGCATTACTCAGAATAACCATAGTAAAAAAAACCCCTATAATTGTTAAAACAGATGTAACTAACCCCATGTAATTTTGCATCATATGGCCATCATGCTAGAAAAAGAAACAGCCTTGTTTTGCTGTTGTGTGTAGAAGACAAATCAGTTCTTAAGGACTCCTGGCACCCGATCTTGATCCAGTGAATGCCAATGGAAAATTTTTCCACTTGTATCAACGGGAGCAGGATTGGACCCATGGAATTTAGGGATGGAAAATATCTGCATTATTAGATCATCCAATCTGCCAGTTCCACCAGCAGGGGATTCTTCCAGAGCGACCATTCCAAATGGCTTTGGTATCATTCACATTCTGACCAGACAATGACAGGGATCCAGCCATTTCCCTTGGAGGACGGTTCCACGGTCTCATTGGGCCTATTCTTAGGAAATTGTTCATAGAACTAGGAAGCACAGAGTAAATAAGGGAGTGCAGGGAAGGCTGCTCCACGCAAAGAGTAATAAACATCTGGAACGAGTTCTATTGGGGAAGGGGACTGAAGAGTAAAAATGAGAACAAGACACCCAGACTTCTTTCTGGAGAAGGAGATGATTGAGAGTGTGATAGAAAAAACAGGAAGGTGGAATTAAGACAGACTTTAAAGGGGAAGGTTTTTTGGGTTTGGTGCCTTTTTAAAATTTTTTTTACCCCTTATTCCCAAGACTCCATATTTGTATTGATTCTGGTCTAATGCACAGTTTAATAAGAGTATCTCTCACTTTATCTTTCCCAGTAGGTAGCACGTAACTTGACGAGTGCTTTTTAAGTGGGAGGTTGTGTTTGCCTAGGAGAAGACCTCCTGAGGGGAAGCTATGCCACAGAAGTGGATTTTGCATTTAGGCCCTGATTCAGCTAGTGCAGCCCTCTTCAGCAATGCACTGACGTGAATGCTTAGTTTCAGACGTGCTTACGTCCCACTGACATTAAATACATGCTTTGCAGAAGTGGGCCTTCTAGTTGTGAATGAATTGAAGCCTGTATTCATTCTTATCTCCTTGGGAAGCATGCTCCATGGTCCCTGTCCGGCTTCTGTGGAAGTCCTGCCCTTTTGTTCATGAGCCTCCACCCACAGGAGATAGTTTCATAGTTCCTGTGAAATGCAGCTGCAGTGAAATGTCATGGTTATGGAAGGAGAAATAGCTTCTGGGTCTAAGACCAGTGTCATGGAGGTCTTTGACTTTCAGAACAGAGGCCTTCAACTAGACTGCGGTGAATCAGTTCAGAAGGGGAAACTCCTGATGGGCTGACGTGCACATGGTGAACAGTATGACAAAGCAGGTAAGTTTCTGAGTTTGTACTGCTTCCAGCTTTTCCAGGATCTATGGTTTAAATCCTGGATTTAACGGGTTGCATGTGTAATTATTTCTCCTGACCCATGCATTCCATGGTATATCAGGGCCCAAGGAAGGAGGAGAAGGTGGAGAGTCCACATAAGTTATGCTTCATTCAAAAAATTATGGCACACTTCTGCTAAGTCTTTCTACCACGATGGACCCTTTACGTCTTTCAAGCATCCAATCTTGAGGGATGCCGCCGTGTTCCCTCAGCTCCTGTTAGAGTAAGTGAGTGCTTCAGGTGATCTGTATCTCCTAGGGTTGGTTTATAAGATTGCATCACCCCCCAGCGTGGTATCCTGTTTTAACTCTACAGACATGTCTGTCTCAGATTGTAAGCTCCTAGACACGGAACTAGCCTTGCATATGTATTGCAGCTATGCCACGAAGGAGGCTGCTAATGTGCAGCAGACCAACAATCGCCACCTAATGCTGCTGCTGGAATAGATCTTGCAGGACTGTAAGAACGGGTTGACAGTATGTTGAAAAGAAATGGGGGTGTCCGAGTGGAACCGGATAGGTGACCATAATAAATTCCCCCCCACATAGCTAGCACCTTATTGGCAGCACCAGCAGAAATCCTACAGCAACAGCCCATGGACGTGGACAAAGGATTTTCTATTTTCTACCTGTCCAGTGAGGTGCCCTGCATGGAAAAGCAGTGCTGTTATTTAACCCTGTCAGTCAAATTTTAAAAAATGACAGCCACCTCTTGGGACACAGAAAAATAAAGTGCTGTTAGGCTAGAAGATAAATCAGTGTCTCTCATTTATATATTGAATATGCCCTGCTACAGATTCACTGGGCTAAATGCCGGCCGGATGGAACTCTATTGACCTCAATGGAGCTCTGCTCGCCTGCGCTGGGACTGCATTGGACCCGTCACGTTTGATTAATTCTGTTAGCAACATTGGTCCACAAATGCACTTGGTCAAGTTTTGGGAAAAACCCAGGCAGCCAAAGCACAAACTTCCTGTGATCCAGCCTCTATCTAAATAAACCCTTTTTAGATACAGAAGTTTGAAATTCTGCCTTAATTCCTGGCCTAATAGGGTCTTACTAGAGCGTGCTCAGAAACCAGGCTTCTCAGATTCAGCAGATTGATCAAAGATTCAAAAGGCATGGAGAATTAAAATCTCGCAGCCTGAAGGTTGTGGAACAGGAGCAAAATTCATTTTAAGTATTATTTTATTAGATATCTGTTTTCATGCCCTCTCGTGCGTGGCATTACAGTGTCTTGATGCATTGAACTGTGGCTGTCTTAAACAGGAGGCATCTATTAGAAAAAAAAACTGCTACAGCCAGCCAGACATCCACACAGCTTGAGTTCCAGTTTTGTCTCTCTTATAGTACCAGGGAGGGAGCACGCCCAGCTTGGAACTCTCCGCAAGCACACAGAGACATCTAGTGGTGAAAGAACAGAAAGCACACAAACAGCCACTTCCCATTTGGTACGATGTCGAGTGAATGCTTGATTAAAAATACTGGCTTTGAGTTGTGCCTTGAATGCCAACAGTTTAATGTCCTTGTGGTTAGCCCATAAGGAATAAGTTCCACAAGGCTGCCAGTTCCTAAGGAAAAGCTCAGGGGGAAGGAGGGAGCAGAACTTTCTTGGACCCGTTGGAACTGGATCCCCTCGGCAGCCTGTCCTGACTGGCTTCATGACGTGCTGCAAAGGCCCTTTTTTCTTTTGTGTGTTTGGCCGTTGTCTCTGGGTTAGCTTTCCTTTGTGGGCATTCTCTCCTGGTTATGGATTTGTTTGCTGTCATTAGCCTTTGAGGTCCTCCTGGCACAATGGTATCCAACGATGGCTGGGGCAATTTTTCGCGCCACCACTGCCCGAGCATACGCTTTATGGGCTCGGTTTCAAAGACACTTGCACATGGGCCCGCATCTAGGGTGGTGTCTATTTTCAAGGCCTTGCATGTGCAGCCCCGCAGGGCTGATGCTCAGCCGGAACGGCACAGCCAGCGGAGATGACCTGTACCTGCCCATAGTGGGAGGGGCAGAGCGAGGGCAGGGGCTTTAGTAGACGTTAGTGAGCATGCTCAGGCCATGTGAGCATGCTCAGGACAAGCCAACCAGCAGCTCTGGACGGGTGGGGGTGTGTGCCTTTCCCCACTCTGCATCATCTCTGACCAGCATCTGGGGATACATAGGTTTTGACTGAGTGCATGGCACTGGGATTTTGAATTGGGACTTTGGTGTCTCTTTCAGCTCTCCTGCCTGGTCCTCCCCATCTGTCAGGGCAGCTGCAGCTCAGAGCAACATTGTAACACCTGTTTTTTGGAGCTAGAGAAAGAGATCCAGGAACGGAGTCGAAGCAGACGGAAAGATCCGTCTTAATCAAAGATGCTTCTGCCCGCCCGTTAGGCCTGGCTGACTTGCAGTATTCCACTAGCTATTCCCTACCTGTGCACCTTTCCTTAACCTAGCAGGATTCCTGTCCTCCTTGTTTGTCCCATACCACTGACTTACACCCATTAGGAAGCCCCTGCTAAAGATCAGAGCCCTGGACTTATCCTTCCATATTTATCAATCTACCAGAACATGGGGTATTTGTCATAGAACTCCAGGCATCAGGAGATTTGAGAAATCCTGCTAAGAGTCTGAGGCTGCAGCCATTCTGCGTGTAGACATCCCCTTCATGCCACTAGGAAATCCATCCTCGGGGCAGCTTTAGAATTGGCCCCTGAATTAATGTAACTTCAACATTCTCTTACGACTTCAAAAAAGTTTAGATTGGTTCAAGCCGCAGCTGAGTGTCCTTTCGACTAAATTAATCTGGTTTTATTTCTTTTTTTGAATCTGTTGGGAGGAGACAAGACACATTTCAGATATTATCCCACAGCCCAATGGCGTTTTTAAAAGTTCTGTCGACCTGTTTCGTTGCCAGTATGATTTGTTTATTAAGCCCTTTGCTTACCACAGAAGTGTTGAGTAATATCAATCATTTTCAAGGACAGGATCATATCTTTAAAAAATATCAAAATTCCATCTTAAAAATTTGGAAGGTTTCCACAATACCACACACTCAGTGATTGCTCTTTTATGAATCCAAAAACAAAATTAAACTTGGCTTTTGCTCATGATTTTACTTGCTTACATGTGAATGTTTCGTGGTTGTACATTTTAGCTGCCTATTGTTGCTCTGTTCTGATTTTAAGTACAGATAAAAGTGTGTGAGTGATGGCCTCATATAGCTGGATTGTAAGAAATGAATTACTGACATCAATTTGACTTTTGGTGGCTGCATTTAAAAACTATAAGTTAGATCATTTCATTCTCTCTAAGGAGAGAATCTGAGTGTGGCACTATACAGATTATTAATAAGACACTGACAGTGCAGATTGGTTTAAATAGGGCGAGATCCAGATTAGCATTTCAATATCATGGTAAACAAGCGATAGTGGACATTGTTTCATTAACATCTCAATAAATTAAACCTTCGTTACAAGCTAATTAACTTTCACCCGGTTAGCTGTGTAATGAAGAGCTTACCTTTGAGACAAGATATTTCTCATTTCAGGCAAAAGGAATGTCAAGATATTTTAAAATAAGTGTTGTATTTCAACAGATATTTCATATTGTTATATGTGTAGAGCTAGTTGAAATTGTAATTTTTTTCACATGTTGCTTCTCAAATTCATTTCATGTTACTTTTAAATCCTTAGAATTTTCTTTCTGTGGGCCTAAAAATCCCCCTCCCCACAAAATATTTTCACAGATCAGCTTCTGAGATTGCACATGACCAGTAAAAGTCATTTTGTAATTTGCAATTTCATGCATTCAAAATTTCCTGCTAAAAAAACCATGCCATCCTGCTCTGGCACTTTTAGCTTGTGGAGATGGAAGGCTCATTGCTCAAAAGTCATATACATGTTGATAATATGTATGCAGACAAACACACAATGAGGCAAGGACCCAATTGGTCACACACCTAAGTGTAACTCACACATCTCTCTCCAGTGGCTGGTCTATTAAGGGTGAGCATCTACTGTAGTTATCGGAGTTGCTCCTTTAGGTCAAGTAGTAATAGCTCTCCTTTTAGCACTACTGGTCCCAGATTCACTAGCTGGTGATGCCCCATGATGATTGTCATTACATAAGCACTTTGCTACCTCTCAAGTATGCGTTAAAGTGACTTCTACTAAATCCTGCAACCACCAATCAAGGAGATGTATGACTTTGTACTGGCAGTTTGGGCAGCTGTCGTGCTGGAAACAAGTTTGAAATGGAAGGCATAATGGTGTGTTGCCAAGTCTTGTGATTTTATTGTTAGATGGTCCTGGAGAAACTCAGTGCTTATTTTCAAAAATAAAATAAATTTCTAATCCTTGTGGTTGCAGAGAAAAGCTTGAAAATGTGAACTGCAAAGATTCAAAACCCAGAAGACAAATAAAAAGAGACCAGCTTTTGTGTCTTTTAAATTTCCTGATTTTTAAGGAGGCCTGATTCCCCAAAACTTGTGGATGCTTGGGCCTGGCAATACGGGTTTCAATCAGGACATAGAGGTAAAATGGTAGTTGGGATAAAATACAACATGGTTTTACAAAAGGTAGATTGCGCCAGACCAACCTGATCTTTTTTTGAGAAAATAACATTGTTTTAAGACAAAAGAGAGAGGAAAGGCAGTAGATCTAATCTGCCTGGATTTCAGTAAGGCATTTGATACAGTTCCATGTGGGAAATTATTACTTCAGTTGGAGATGATGGGGATTAATGTGATAATTGAAGAATGTAGAAACAACCAGTTAAAGGGTCATGCTGAGAGGTGAACGGTCAGGCTGGAGGGAGGTTACTAGTGGAGCTCCTCAGGGATAGGTCTTGGGACCAATCCTATTTAACATTTTTATTAATGACCTTGCTACAAAAAATGGGAGTGCACTAATACAATCTGCAGATGACACAAAGTTGGGAGGCATGGCCAAAGCAGAGAGGACTACAATACTGTACAAGAAGATCTGGATGACCTTGCAAATTGGAATAATAGAAATGGGATGCAAATTAATAGTGCAAAGTGCAAGGTTAGGACTAAAAAGAATTTTTGCCAGAAGCTGGGGATGTATCAGTTGGAGGTGACAGAGGAAGAGAAAGACCTGAGTGTATTGGTTCATCACAGGAGGACTATGAGCCACCAATGTGATGTGACCATGACAAAAGCTAATGCAATCCAAGGATGCATCAGGTGAGGTATTTTGGTAGAGATAGGGAAGTGTTATAACCATTATCTGAGGCACTGGTGAGCCTTCATCTGCAATATTGTGTACAATTTTGGTCTCCCATGTGTAAGAACAATGAATTCAAACTGGAACAGGTGCAGAGAAGGGTTACTAGGATGAACAGAGGAATGGAAAACCCATCTTACAAGAGGAGATTCAAAGAGCTAGGTTTGTTTAGCATAACCAAATGAAGACAGAGGGGAGATATGATTGCTCTCTATAAATACCCCAGTGCGGTATGTTCCAGGGAGGGACAGAAGTTATTTAAGTGCCGAGGTTGACACAAGAACAAATGGATATAAACTGGCCATCAAGAAGTTTAGACTGAAATTCTAACCATCAGAGGAGTGAAATTGTGGAACAGCCTTCTAAGGGGAGCAGTGAGGGCAAAAAGCCTAACTGGCTTTAAGACTAAACTTCTTAAGTTTATAAAGGGGATGGTATGATGCCATTATAGGCAATCTGTGACTGCTAGTAGCAAATATCTCCAATGGCCGGTGACGAGACTCTAGATGGGAAGACTGAGATACAACAAAGAATTCTTTACCAGGTATCTTGCTGTTGGGTCTTGCCAAAATGTACTGGGTCCAACTAACCATCATATATGGAATGAGGAAGGAATTTTCCCTGAGTCAGATGGGCAGAGACTTTTTTTTTTTGGCTTTCCTCTGCAGCATGGGGCAAGGGTCACTTGCAGGTTTAAACTAGAGTAAATAAAGGATTCTCTGTAACTAAGTCTTTAAATCATGGTTTGAGGACTTCAGTAACTCAGCCAGAGGCTAAGGGTCTATTACAGGAGTGGGTGGGCAAGGTTCTGTGTCCTGCAAAGTGCAGAAAGTCAGACTTGATGGTCCCTCCTGGCCTTAAAGTCTATGAGAAAAATCTGCATTTCTTTTTTAAGGGAAAAATGTTTTTCTTGAAAAAATTTCCAACCAGCACTACCAACATCCCAACTGATTGTTACATTTTGAGTTTCTTATCAAACCACTCACAGATTTTGAACATCAATTCAGCTTCATAGACTCTTGTTCTAATTTCTGGAGGATTTCTGGATGGAACTTTGAGTTCACTTTGGCATTGAGCGAAAAGAGTAGGGGATGGCTGGGGACTTGAGCTTCACTCAAGGAGGGCACAATTTTGTGAGGTGCTTAAAAGCTTTAAATAGGTGAGTGGGCCCACTGATGGCAAATCTTAAGCATGTGCTCAAGTGCTTTGATGGATCAAGTGTTAGCAAGATCAACCCCTAATACACCTTCTAATGCCCAGATCTGCGTGCGAGCCAGCTAATTATTGTGCAATGCACATTTGGAACACATTAGGTCGGAAAGCTGTTGTATAACACCAAAATGTGGTGTATTATAATTCTCTGCCTTGTTTGAGAGTTGCAGCTATGTTATAATATTTTTGCACACTGAGCACCTAGTGAATAGATGCATCTTGAGGGCAGTCACATTTGTTTCACTGGTCTAAAGAATAAATGGCGGCCTACAGCAGCAATCTAGTAAATGAAAGTCTGTCTACTCTGTCATCATGAGGAGGTATTAAATGGAGCATTGGTTAGTGGAGGCCAGTCTGCTGCAAAGGATGTTCTTAATCAAAAATACATTTAAACAAAGACGTAAAAGAAAACCAAGCGTTTGAATGCAAAACAATTTCAATGTATCACTAATGTTAGCTGCAGAATATACTTATGTCTTGTACAAAGGAGAAAAATAATCATGTAATTGGCTAAGACTCTAGTCTCCCTTTAGATCCACAAACAAAATTTAACAGCAGGAATTATATATACACATGCAGAGTGGAAAATAGATCCAAACTCTAGGCATTGTACCGTATTTCCTATATTGAAAACACTCTGAAATACACAAAAAGCCCCGAATCCTGCATCAAGATTTGCTAGCATCTCTGCAAATACTATTCCTGATTTCATATCCATGCAATTAAGTATTTTAAGCTAATTTTTAATGAGTACAGCTTCCTTTAAAGGTTGTGTATTATCTTCTTTGAAGAAAAAAGATAACCCTAATCTTTAAAGTAGTTTGAATTATTTGCCTCCAAGCCTTTCAATAAACAGATTAAACTCCTATTTGAAATGGAAGTAGATGTTTACTCTTGTAAATAAGCATTTTCCACCACACCTAAAGGTAAATAGATTAAAGGATTATGTTAAAGACCTTTCAGAATTTTAGCATTGGAGTCTTGAAATCTTAGTATTAGGTATATTTGTCCCTAAGGTTACGATTCAAAGAAGTTTCAGTTTTGTATTTAATCTTTAGTTTTAATGGGCCTGATTCAAATTTACACTAAGAGCCCAGTACACTACCAGAATGGTGTAAATGGACCTTAGCATAAATAAGAATCAGGTCCAAGTCTCTATTTTTAAAATAATCACAGTAGGGGAAGAATTTGACTGATTTTTTTTTTTTTAATAAAAATATATATGAAAAACCAGACCAATATATTTCATTGTCTGTCAAAGTTTTGTCACTTGGTGATTTGTTTTAGTATATTAGTTTCTACATGTAAGAGCAATCAATCAATTTATTATTAATGTGATGTGTGTGCAAGCTTACAGGATGGTTGATATTGTACTGACATTTGAAACTGTACGGTGCTTCTAATACGTCATGCTGAAGCAATAGCAATATTGATCTCATAAACCTTTAATAACGTCCATTTATAACTTCTGTTGCTGGGAAATGAAGGGATTTTCATTTAAAACATTATTTTAAATGATATTATGAACGCAAAGTTCAGACTCCTTCCTGTTCTGACACACACTTCATTCTGACAGCAGAATGCTCCAACTAAGTGCAAAAGTTGCTTCATTATTTGCAGAGTAATGTTTGCATAGTGCAATAAAACTCAGATGATCAAACTCAAATGATCAGAAGCCTCATTTGAAAGAGAATGAGTGTGAAGATAGATTAAGCTTTGCTTTGGTCTTGTTTTTTTTTGTTGTTGATAGCTTGGCATGTTTTGTCTAACTTTTTGGATCATATCATGTCCTTGTGAGAAAAAAGACTGGATCTTCAGATATTTGAATCAGCATAGCCACCCAGCTGAGGATGTAGCACAAAACATTGAAGCCAAATATTTCAGGAGATCTCCAAATACCATGAAGTTGACTTAAAAGACCAAAGTCTGCCAGGAGCCCTGTCTACACTAGCACTCCCCCTATTGCTACTGGGGGTGGAGAGACAGCTTAAGATTTGAAATTACTGGGTTTCTGACAAAAGGGACATTCCCTGGTCTTTTACTACACCATCTAAAAAGGTCAGGTGGAGCATGACCCAAAGCCCACTGATCCATTGACTTCAACAGGCTTTGAATCAAGTACACCCTTCTGATCACTTTTAAAATTTCTTAGGGCCATCCAATGTACTTTTGGATCAGGACCTTATTTCTTACAAATGTCTCATTCATTTTAATTTTGGACGAGGTTCAGGGTTTAGTTAATCATGAAAAAGATTTCTAATGAACATATGTAGCTTCTACAATACTCACCCCTTTTATTTATGGTGAGGGTACATATTAGCTCATAGTATTCTACTGTGGGGTGGTGATGATGATGAATGTCATGTCAATGTCCATGTACGAAGATTCAGCAAACACCGTAGATGAATGGGATATGTGAGGTCAGACCAATGCCAGAACCACAAACATGGTTGCATGTGAGACAGACAAGATTGCCCATTATCGTTGCAGATTGCTGTATTCTTGCTTTGTGCAGTTCATGTTTTTCACTGAAGGTGTTAATGCACCTTCCTTCAAAGCAGTTAATGGTGACATAACAAATCTGCCGCCAACTTATTCTGTCGTGGCTGTTGCTTCCCAGTTGCTGGGGCCGACCTCCCATGTTTTCAAGTTTGACTTCAGTGTGTCTTTATATCATTTGTACTGGCCACCATGAGAACAAGTCCCTGGATTTTGCTGACCATAAAAAATGACCTTGGGTAGTCTTGAGTCAGCCAGACGAATGAGGGGACCAGACCAACACAGTGGAGTGTTTATGAGCATGCTTTCAGTGCCAGACATCCGATAATGATTAAGGATTTTGATATTGGGGAATCTTATTCCACAGTTTGACCCTGCAAACAGACCAAAGAGAGCACATGTGGAACTGATCAAGTTTCCTAATGTGGTGGAATATGTTGTCCACGTCCCACAACCATATAGAAGTGTTTTAAGCATGACTGCCCTATAGACATTTAGCTTCATGCTTACTTGGATGACCCTCTCATTCCATCGGTGCTGTGACAGCATTCCAAATGCGGAGCTAGTGTTGGCCATGCAATGGACAATCTCGTCATCAATTGTGGTATTGTGTGACACATACACCCAAAACTTCTCCATGGACTCAAAAGGAATGTTTTTGACCTTAATAATTGGGTAGACACATGCATCCTCCAGCACAGGTTGGTACAGTACTTTAGTTTTTTTTTAGGCTGATTGTGAAACCAAAATGATTGTCTCCACGAACAAAGTGATCAGTTACATTCACTTTATATCAATTGAGTGAGCAACTGGTGCACGGTCACCAGAAAATGAAGGCTCCTTTAATGAGTCAGTATGAATATTATGTCCTACATCATAACCAAACTGTCTAAGGCACTTTATATGGCTCCCATCACTGTAGTACTGGAGCATCCCCCTCCTCTCCCCCCGAGGGAGGGCAGTTCTTTTATCCCCATTATACAGATGGGGAACTGAGGCGTGGAGAGGCTAAAAGACTTGTCCAGCATCACCCTGAAGGTTTGTAGCAAAGTGGGAATTGACCCTGGCTCTCCCAAAGCCTAGTCTATGAGTCTAACTACTGGACCATCTTTCCCCTTAATGCTATGTTACTGAACTGTACATTATTACACGATCAACAAGGCTGCGGTATAGAGTAGACCACATGAGCAGGTGAAAATGGGAATGAGAGGGAAGTGATGATGGCTCTTAATCCATAACAAATTCATTCCAGGCTATATTTCAGCATGTGTTCTATATTGAGGTATTTATTTTAATTGTTTAACTTTTACCTTTTTAATAGGCTTTTAAGTACAGATGGTCTCCTGCTTACATAACTCTAAATCAACAAAGAACTAGAAGATGTCATAACATGCTCTGAAGCAAACTAAGCGCAAGTGGTGGTAGCATGCCGTAGAAAGATACTGGAAATATTTTGGGAAGATTAGCATGTACCCATCTCTACCAGTAGAATTTATGGTAGGCCTGAAAGTTCAGCTACCAAAAACACAGCCCATATTTTTTCAGGTTTAAAATGAGCTGGGATATTTGATTGATATTGATATTATATTCTATATGGTGGAAGTCAAGTATAGCTTGGAATGTTGTATAATTCATTCCCTCCCAACTACTTTGGACCCTCTTTCATTAAATTCCAATTTTAACCACCACAGCCTTTTTGTTCTGAATTAGAACCTCTGTCAGAACTTGAAGTTCTCCCAATATTCGTATAACAACCAAGAGGGATAATCTGATGGAAATTGGGGTAACGCTATGCTTTGGTGCACTCTTCACCACTGGAAATCTAGTTTCACATTATGTCACCAGTACAAATCAAGTTGGCAGTCTTACCAAAGTATCCCCTAGACCAGTGGTTCTCAACCTTTCTAATGCCGTGACCCCGCAATACAGTTCCTCATATTGCGGTGACCCCAAACCAAAAAATAATTTTGGTGGCTACTTCAAAACTGATGACGTCAGCAAGCGCCGGACACACGTAATGCGCTGCTATGGACTGTGGAGCGTTCCCCCCGCTTCCCCCGCCCCTTAGGCCCCGGACGGATGATGCAATCACGTCTGCGCATGCGCGCAGGCATTCAGTTTGGAATGCGCATCCATAACAGTGTGCGTTCCAGCTGAATAGCGCTGCTACAGATGGTAGCGCGACTTCTCAGCGGCTAAAGCCATCGGAAATATGTATTTTCCGATGGCTTTAGGCGACCCCTGTGTTTTGGTCGTTCGACCCCCGCCGGGGTTGCGACCCACAGGTTGAGAACCGCTGCCCTAGACAAAACCATCACGTTATCTGGAAGCATTGGAGGTTCCCGCTCCAGTGAAGCCCCATACTGGAGTAACAAGAACTCTGGAAAGAAATAACAGAAGTGGCCAAGGAAAGCTGTGTGAAGTTTGCAAGGCATAAACTTGCACCAGTGCTCTGGTTAGTATCATTTTCAGTAGTAGTTAAAAACACCCAACAGTTACGCACAGTGGTATCTGATACCAAAAAGGAGGTGTGATGCATTTATTCTCAACAGCTTCCTTTTATCATCGATTCCAAGTTAATATACCAGAGACGCTAATCCTTGCATCTGGCTGCATGGCAGAGTACATTGCTAAAAGGATAGCAAAGCCCTATTTGTGCCCCACTCTTGTGCAAGGACTAAGCCCAATCAGAGTGCAAGGACTGTGTTCGGCTGGCACCCATAGAGAAAACATGTCAGATGCCTCTCTGTGGTCATCGGTGACTATTTCGTGATGACCAAGCTGTGGAATCCCAAAGCAGAATTTTGCAATGAAAGGCAAAGCTGCTCAAATTTTGAGACCCTGAAAAATGAACCCAATGCTTTAAAACAAGATGGTGCTTTTCGTGCACTCTGGGCTAAGATTCTGCGCTCCCTAGTTAATTTTGCAATGGAGTTTCATTTTGAAACTTTGCAGGGGTGAAATTATGAAGGATGAGACTCCTTAATAAAGTATGCATTCAGGGTAATGTTAAGTTAATGTAATAGCTTACCATTTAAACAAAGAATCCAGCAAGTTTTACAGCGCACATAGCCTGCTCTTAAAATAACATGCTTTTAAGTATAGTTAGAAGCAGTCACTAAAACCATGGGAGACATTATTTTTATTAGAATTTAGATAAAAAGATTTAATGTTTTTTAGTCTGAGAGACCACTGGAGGTTAAACTCACCATCTGAAGTTAGTTTGTGTTTTTTCATATGCCATTTTTTACAGATCTGCTCATTTGGGGGGTGGGGAAGCAGAGGTCGTCAGAGCCCACTCGATAAAATATTTGGTTTGCCTTCATTTGGTTTAAAGAAGTGGCCTGCAAAGAAACAGGCGTTGTACTGTGTTATAACCCTCTTCTGGGGTTTTAAAGGTTGTTTTCCCCCTAGATATAAAGTTCAGCTCCCAGGCTGAACCAGCGTTCGAAGGCCATCCTTTAGAAGTGGTTTCGCTTGCTTGTGTTCCAATAGTATTTTATAAAGTTGTCAGCCACAGACGGCCTTATTACAGCAAAGATGAAATGATGGTTACTAGAATTCCTTTCATCCATAAATTACACTTGCCATAGACGTTTCTGCATTCATTAGAAGAAGAATAAGTAGCAGCCGAGTCATTTTCATAGAGGCTTTTATAGGTTTCTTGATGAACTGGGGCTGAATGGGTAAAATAGTAGCAAGGAGGCCAAGGCCTTAGCGCGAGGTTTTGAACTCAGCTATTCTACCTCTTCAGCCAAGAAACTTGCAGTGGTATCAAAGAGTGCATGCTGATTTATAGTCTGTACACCTCAGTCATTTCAGACCTGATTAAAACCCTCAGGCAGGTCGCTGTGCTGAGGACTAGTGGGCCAAATCATCAGCGGGTGTAAAACTGGCACAGCTCTGACTTCAGAGGAGCAATTCTGATTTATACCAGGTGCATATCGAGGCCAGTGTTTCAAAGTGAACGTGGCCCTGATCCTAGTGTAATGTTCGCATCAACCCTTTGGCAGGCGTCTTTGGAAACACAATGGTAAATGACTTGCTTTCTTCCCCCTGTCCACATGCAGGACAACTACAAGTTAATAACAATTGAACCTGTAGAAAAACAAACTTAGACATGGATGTAGGTGATGCAGTGACCCTCTCCCCATGCAATTCTCCCCCATGACATCCCGGCATGGATTGCCAGAAGATCGAGGAAGTGATTATTCCCCTCTTCGGCACTGCTGGGGCCTCATTTGGAGTATTGTGTTCAGTTTTGGGCCCTCCGCTACAGAAAGGATGTGGACAAATTGGAGAGAGTCCAGCAGAGGGCAACAAAAATTATTTGGGGGCTGGAGCACAAGACTTATGAGAGACAGAGGGAACTGGGGTTGTTTAGTCTGCAGAAGAGAAGAATGAGGGGGGATTTGATAGCAGCCTTTAACTACCTGAAAGGGTTCCAGGGAGGATGGAGCTAGGCTGTTCTCAGTGGTCTCAAGTTGCAGTGGGGGGAGATCTAGTTTGGATCTTAGGAAATGCTTTTTCACTAGGAAAGTGGTGAAGCACTGGAATGGGTTACCTAGGGACGTGGTGAAATCTCCATCCTTAGAGGTTTTTAAGGTGCAGCTTGACAAATCCCTGGCTGGGATGATTTGGTTGGGGTTGGTTCTGCTTTGAGCAGGGGTTGGACTAGATACCTCCTAAGGTGTCTTCCAACCCTCATCTTCTATGATTATCCAGGTCTTTGGTCTGACAGTGCAAGTGTATCTCACTGATGAGTGTTGTTACAGGTCTCGGCTCTGAGTCCCTTCCAGCCCCAGCTAGAGAGCTGTGGCCCAGGCTTTCAGCTCTGGAGGCCCCTAGTTCAGTGCCCAGTGTGTCAGCCAAGATGATGCCCGTCACACAAATCCAACTGGATGCTTGGTTACTCCATCCCTGGAGCCGGTGGGCACAGAGTAGGGAATAGGCAGAACCTTGGCTCCTCCTCAGACGTGCTGTCCAGCAGGGCTGACCTTGGTGTGAGGCGTGTTGCAGTTCGGAGGCTGGTTAGAACAAAACACAGCTGCTCCCAGAGCAGGAGGCAATCGTCACTCAGAACGGTGTCTGTAAGTCACTGCCCCTTGCTCGGGGCTGAGCCTAATGTCCAATTCTAGCCCAGATGGAATCTTGGAATGTAATGGAAAAAGTTCAGCTAAGCCCACAGTAGGAAATCCAGAGGTGTGTGATAAATACTTCCAAGTGCAGAAATGGAATAATAAAACAGCACTATTTCCATAGAATTGCTGACTTTGACAGAACCAGGAAGTACCAAGACACTTGCAGGGACAAGGAGAAAGCAACTATTCTCCCAAGATTGCCAGACCAGGTCCAAAACCAAAGCAGCTCAGATCTGTTTGGATACATTTCAGAGAAGTATCCCGTCTTTTGAGCCAAACCAACCTTCCGAAAGGTTTGAGGCTTTTCTCATTACTAGTTTGTATACCTTCCGCTGGTGTTCTTGTGCTGTTGTGCCCTTGTGCCACAGTGGAGCACTCTTTCCTGAGTGGCATCACAAATCAAAAGTTGGAAAACAAACAAACAAAGCCCTGGAGTATTTGGAGTGCAACTGTAAAAGAAACAGGTGCTCCATTCGGAAAGCAGATGGCAAGTTTGAAGTATGTTTTAACATGCCAAGACACAGTAGGCTACAAAGTCACCAAACAGAGCATTGCAGATAAAACTAGAGCTGATTTAATCACACACTACCCATGTTTCAATCAAAAGTTTGAAATTCATCCATGACTAGGCACACATACAGACTGAAATTAAGTTTAGGGCGTGGAGTGCAGAAAAACTGGACTTTTCTTCATGGCTCTTTTAACTATAGCAGGATCAGGCTATTTATTGCAAAAACAGCAGTGGCGTCACTGCTAGGTATTTTAAAACTCAGCTTCACAGGCGCAAAATACTGCACAGTGCACTTCAAAGAATTCAGAACTAGTGCATTTTCTTTATTCTCTTCACAATAAAGAGAGTAATTCAGTTACTTGTGTGGGAGTTCGTATGCAAATGAGATGATGCAGTGGTAGGATGGGTGTGACTATGCTAATAAGTTCAGTTCCCTCTAGTAAGAGGGCTGAATTTTGCTTTGTGATTTGCTTTCCCGTAAACATTTGTGACAGTTAATTGGATCACAGAAATGTCCAGGAAACTTCACATAAAAGGTGAGTGGTTCCTGATTAAATGAATTCACTTAAAACCTTGGAACAAATATTTTTCACATCATTCCTCAAGCTCTAGTGAATTTATACTTCCTTGCTGGACTACCCCTCTGTATATCTAAAGTCGCTTGTTGATTGGTCAGGTTAAATAGATTCTGCTACATCAAGTATCCAAACCAATAGTATAGGGAAGAGGCAAAAACTAGGTAAAAGCTTGTGTGTATAAAGGAGGGATGGGGCTCATGTGGTATGTCTGGAGCTGGCTTTGGAGAAAGGGTGTATTAGAAGGCTGGTATCCTTATAGGTCAGAGTTAAGGTTGTGGTATGTGGTCTGTGGTGTATGGTAGTAGTGGTGGTACTAAGGTTTGTGCCTGACGATGGAGGAGAAGACAAAAGAGATGTCTCAGCTTCTTTTTTTTTTTTTTTTGCTGTTTTATGTCAGGTATGGTGTGCGTGAGCCTTAATTGCTTTGCAGTGGAAGTTTTTGCATGCATATGCACACACATACATATGTAAACAATTTTTGCTCAATAATAAAATGGCTTACGTAACCTTTTGTACTCACTGGGCCTCATATCTAGCCTAATTACACCTGTGTAAATGAGATCAGACTCTGGCCACCTGATTATTTATTTTTAATTAGCTCCCTTTTTAAATAACAGAAACATTGATAAAAGAACATCTGAAGCACAGACCAAATTACAGTTGTAAAACTGCACAACAGAAAACATGTGTGGAGATATAAACTCAAAAAAAAAAAAGAGAGAGAGAGAAAATATTTGTAGAGAAAATCTGTATCGTAACTGACATTTTCTGCGTTAGGTTTTCAACCTGCCGTGATCTGAAAGGGCCAAGATGTTAAACTGCCACACTGGGGTTTAAAATGGAATTTAACTAAACCCTAAAGAATTGATGTTTGGAGCCATTGTTCTCAGATGCCAGATGATCCAGGGAGATTATGGAAACCTGGCAACTAACTACTTGGCTAAAGAAAGTGAAGAAAACTAATTGTTGTTTTTGGAGCCTTATATTAAAGACACAATATAGTAATAGCAGACATAATTGCTTTTCTACCACGACTGTGTCCATCTTTCTAAAACTGTTATTTATGAGTATCCGAGTACATTAAGGCCTGATGTTGCATTCCTGGCATTCTTAAATCTCCCAGTGAACTGCTGATGTTCCTCATTGCTGGGCTGTTCGGGGAACCAAAGCTGACACTGATTGGAACATAGATGGATTAGTTGAGTAGCACAGTTGGGAGTTGGTCCATTAGTGCGGCTCTTAGGTGTTATAGTAATGCAAATGATAAATAATAAATAGCTCAAGATCTTATGGCCTCCATAAGGACCATGGAATTATCCCAGGTAGAGGCTCACCTTTTAGGATTGGCGATAGCCTAGATCTGATGTGTTAGAGCAGCTGAGGCAGACAGTGGTTTAAACATCCACAAAGATGAGTCACATGAATCAGTTCAGAATCTTATGGCCAGATCACCGATGCATCATCCCCGGTGGTTGCAGATTCAATTTAAATGGCGAGCCCCTAGAGCTGGGGGAAAAGTTTGGATTGGAATTCTTTTTCAGGAAAAAAATGCAGATTCAGCACCACTGAGACATTTCAGAAATTCATGTCAGTCTTGGGAACCTGTTTCAGTTGGAAAAAAAACCCTCACCAAAAACTTCAAAAATAATGGCAACTATTTTTTACATTTTCAAAACAGCCCTCTTCATTTTAAAACGACTTTTTGTTTCAAATTTGCCTTTCAATTTGTTAAAGGAAAAAGAACAAATGGTCAAAATTAAAATGAAACATTTCCATTTTGTAAAAACAAAACGTTTTGTTTGATCCAAAATGATTCCCCCGTGACTTTTTGATTAGTTGAAAATTTCAAAAAAATTTCATTTTCAGTTCAACCCTAATTGAATCATCTCTCTCCCCCTCCTCCCCCGGTCTTTTGTAATTGCAGTGAACTGAAAAATCTGCATAGCTGTATTTGCTACACCCTAAACTGGCTATTTGGGGAAGAATTTTTGATCAGCATAATGCATTTTATTCCCTGTCACAGATCAGTGCTTCCTGTGTCTTGATGTCAGGACCCGTCTCTCTTTTAGGTCTTTCTTCTAGGAACACTGAATCTGATTTTTTAGCTCAAAAGCTTCCTACTGATATAGAGAGAATTGGTTGCCAGTAGCAAGTTCAGAAGAAAGTTGTGCCGCATTCTTTTCCTAGAGTGATGCACTATGGGCTGCTTTTTTCTATGGTCTGTGTCCTTGTGGTATGATTTAATTCTTAGCATTGATATTAAGTGACATAAGTGATATAAACAGGGCATTAACAGGGTCTCATCTGCTGCTTTCCCCCACAAATCTTAAATTGCTGAATGGTTTTAAAAGATAAAATTTTGCAAGATGTTAAGCCTTAAGATGGACTCATTTCTTTTTCTATCTTTGGTAGAAAAGTTAAGAGCTGCAATATTTCCAAGCAAAAATAGTTATATGAGCTCTTATTTTTTTCTCATGCAACAGGTCAGTGCTGAGTTAAATCTAGTTGTGCCACAGTTACAAATAAGTAGGAATAAGTGTTGTAAAAGTCAATAATCTAACATTAAAATCATACAAAAAGCATTAAGATTGTGACAAACAAAATATAGGAAGTTCTAAAAATGCTTATTTTTTTTACTTATGCCACTGTATCAAGTGGTTGCAATATTTAGGCTTGGAAGAATGAGATTTTTATTGGTAAATGTGGGTACATGTCGATTTTGCCACCTATGCACAAACCAACAAAAATATTTCCACCTATAATAATTGAAATGTGCAAATAGGCAAAGTAAGAGAAAATGCATCTTGAGAACTTATTAGTTTGATTTAAGCATATTTAATTTGTATCTATTATGATATGATATTGACAATTTTTGTTTTTAACAGTTATCAAGTTTTAACTTTTTGAATCTCAGCGTCCATTGTTGTTCAGTAATTGTCTGAACCCCTCTAACGTTCCACAATTGTGAAAATTTCAATCAATAATTTTTTGAAAATGTTTAAAACCCATAATTGCCTCCAACTGAAAATTTAAATTGATTAAAAATCAGAAAAAAATGCTTAAAAATAGACTGATATCCATCAAATTATATATTTAAAAAAAATCAAATTCTGTCAAGCCTATTTATATTTCAGTGCTGATTGAGTGTAAGTGTAGTTTATAGCCTCTCCCTTTTATGCAACCAGAGCTGAATAAAAGGGGCCATAGTGTCAATGAAAACTTACATCATGGAGTGGAACCTTGCTCAGTTATTTCATTGGACCGGTTTGTGGCCCAGCGCATCTGGGTGGGGAAATGAGGAGCTGCATGTTTGGAATCGCTGTACCATGCAGAAGGGCAAGGCGTGACTTGACATCCCCCAAAAGTACCAATCAGACTATTGAGCCAGCAGGGGTACCGATTTGCTAGCACAGACCATGGAGCAAGGGAGAAAACAGAAAAGGTGCATGATTCTTTCCTGGATGTGCCTCTGACATGTGGCAGCTATGCACTGTCCCTTACAGGGGTTGTGTTTTGGGAACACAGTTTAACCCAATACAATTGCCCATGAATTTAAAAAAGTCACTTGCTGAATGCAACAGTGACAAAATGAGGTCCATAGAAAAGCCATTTTCCAAGTGCATGCCAGCAACCAGTCAGGAACAGAAGGAACATCTTTCTTCCTTCATCACCAACCATTCAGAAAGTAGGGTGTGATATTCCATGTGTGCAAGCAAACAAATAGGACGTTCTGGGATTCCATGCAGCAGATCCATATGGATCTAACCATTCTGTCCCCATCAGCGTAAGATGGATGAGTTTCAATACAGTGTGTCACCACATTACGAGCTTGGAAAAGTTTACCAGGAGAAATCTTATTATTTATTTGTATTCCTGTAGTTCCCAGGGGCCCAGTATGTTGAGCTACGCACATAAAATAAAAGCCAGTCCTTCTTCACTGTAATGTCTTCATTTAAGACT
Organism: Mesoclemmys tuberculata; assembly: GCA_007922155.1. Classification (NCBI taxonomy): domain Eukaryota; kingdom Metazoa; phylum Chordata; order Testudines; family Chelidae; genus Mesoclemmys; species Mesoclemmys tuberculata. The sequence goes on along the minus strand of ML675614.1, from coordinate 4,655,035 downwards.
TTTTTCAACAACAACAAAAGGAAAGAAAGGAAATGAACATTTTTGTGAACAGGGACATCAAACATATGTGTTTTTACTTTTTCTTCTTCCTCTCCTCCCCCCCCACCCCATTTCCCTCTCCTTTCCCATTGGAGGAGAAAGTGGGATGGGGGAGAAGAAAATACCACCAAAAACAAAATGAAAATTTTCTCTTTGAAATCTAAACAAAAATTTGAATTTAAAATGAAACAAAACCAAAACAAATTTTGTTTTTCTTTCACTGGAAAAAACTTCTACCACAGTGAAAATGCTTGCTTCATTCAAAAAGAGAATACTTATCTATTTTCAATCAGCTCTAATTAGCAGCTTATCAGTTTGGCAAAATATATTTTCTTGTGCTCTTATACTTTAACTTTATGGCATATTTCAAAAGACAGCAATTTCAGAGTTTCAAATACTGCCACGCTGATGTATTTTATAGAAGAGTCACAAATGATCTGAGGGCTGTAAAAATGCTTTATGGTGAGAGACTTCAGAAGCTCTGTGTTTAGCTTATTAAAAAAAGATCATGAAGTGACTTGGTTATGGAGCCGAGTACCATCGTAAGAAGAAAATACAGAGTAATTAAGGACTCCTATGTTTACCAGAGAAAGGCATAGCAACAGCCAATGACTAGACATTAAAGCCAGACACATTCAAATTAGGAATCAGGCATAAGTGTACTCTTAACAGTGAGGGTGATGAGCTATTGGAATAAATTCCCCAGGGAAGCAGTGGAGTCGCCATCTCTTTAAGTTGTGAAATCAAGACCGGATGCCTTTCTGGAAGATCTGCGATAGCCAAACACAAGTTAGTGAGCTCATTACAGGAGTAACTGGATGAAATTCTGTGGCCTGTGTCAGACAAGATGATCTAATGGTCTCTTCTGACCTAAAACAATCTATGGATCTATTTAAAATTTAATTTTCCCATTTTATTTAAAATAAATCCAATTTTTATTGCACTTAGGAAAAAAAATCTTCTGGCCTGTTGTGACTCTTGACACTGCCAGATCCTAAATTTGTGTGCCCTAATGTGTCTTTACTGTTTGGCAAAATGCTTTCCTTAGCTGCACTGATCTATATATTTGTTTCCCAAACTGCTTGACAAAGAGCTTTCTCATTGTATTTCAAAATGAAAAATGTTCTCGCTACATCTGGAAATACTAAAAAAGTGCTTTCTTACAGTATTTACAAAAAAACTATGTATGGACAAGGTCCTGACCCTTATTATTGGAACTCAGATCCAGATGGGATTTTCTAAGGTTCTTATCGTTACAGGGGGATTCTCTTTTGAAGATATGTGCGTCTTTAGAGACATTTTGGCTTTAAGGAAGCTATCATTTGTGGGAGGTCTGTTGGGAAGTGTTTAAATAGCTTGGGAACTTCCTCCTTTTCAAGAAGGGGGGGAGAATAACAAGGATTCCCCAAGTGAGATATACACATGTTAATGTGATGCTGTATGTTTTAAATCATTTCCCTTTTAATGAAAATGAATCTCCTTATTTTAACATGGTCTTCTATTAAGCAGTTACTCCTCCCACTTGTTGCCCACCTATTAGAAATCTCAAAACACAGCTTTGTATTAAATAAACACACATTCTATTACTCATGTTGAGTTGAAACTAGAACAATATTAGCGGTGGAAAAGTACAGTTAGAAATGGTCGCAAACTGTCCAACATAATGTTTTTCCATTAGAAAATGCTGTTTCATCAAAATCAATACTTTCCATGTTGATTTTGACAAAATGTTGTTGAGAAAAAATATTGAAACAAAGTGTTTTCACAAGGTCAAAACAGAACATTTGGAATGTATTGGAGTGAAATGTTTTGATTTCTCATTTCAACGTGACTTTTCACTTCAATTTTTATATTGCCTTGTAAAATTTAAAACCCTAGAGTCAACCAGCTCTAAGTTCAGTAAAATGGCTAATATACAGATCTATGCGGTCTATAACATGGAGCTACTCAGACATACGTAACCCACAGTTTCAGAATGTTACACATCCTCCTTTCAGGGCTGGCCCACAAAAGCTTATTCCTGGGCTCAGCTATCGTAGGGAGTCCCTTCGCTCAAGTGGTAGAATTGGTATGTGCTCCTGCCCAGTGGCTCAGTAACACACAAAAACCCATGAGAGAGTTCTCTAGTTATTGCAGAGTTTGGATGACATGCTGTAAATAATGCATGGGCCCAACACATTGAACCATGAGAAAGGGGGGAAAAATATGGAGTGGCTGCTTCATTCCCTCAGCACCATCTGTTCTTTGTACTGAATAAGGCAGGAGTCCTGTGAAAAAAAGTTGCATGTGATTGTGTAATTAAAGACTGTATTACAATGCATACTCACAAGGGGTGGAGTTAAGGTTATGCGGGCAACCTTAATTCTGGCACTTCCTGCCTTTTGAGTGTTTGAATTTTCAACCTTAGTAATGTTAGTTTAAAATAGCTTTTTTTTTTTGGTATGTAGCCTGTGTATAGATATAGAATCTTTATATTCTTAAACACAAATATATAAATGTGTATATCCTAGGTGGGACTGGTAGCTTCCCATAAAAGAATCTTTTTTTAGTTGCTTATATCTTTGTCATACTTTAACTGATTGGGCTGAAATTTTCCTTGTCATGTGTGCGTGAGGTGTGGTTTGTTTGTTTGTTTGTTTGTTTGAACAGCCTCAGCCAAAATGGTTCAGCTCTTCTGAGGACAAGGCTAGGGAAAAAATACACCATCTTGCCAGGTTACATTTTTTTTTTTACAACCATATAATTGAGAAACTCTAGCATATTTATTCTTTGGAGCAGGGACTTGAACTTCGGCAAGGGGGGAGGCATGTGGTTCAAGGATGTGCTTCTTGTTGAAAACCTATCCAAATGGGACTACGCTATGAACCTCTGGAAAAAATATTGTGGATACATGATCAGTAAAGATTACTTAGAACTTCTCAGCCAACTGTCTGAAGGCTCTGTCTTTACTGAGCGTCCCTGAACTTCGTAAAGGTCCTAGCGCTGACCAGCCTGTACATGTGCCATCCCCTGTGATCAGGAAGACTCTGTTTTGTGCTTTCAATGACCCTTTCCCTGACGGTGCCTAGACAACGTGTATGAGGAAGCGCCTGACTTGAATGCAAAGGGGACAAGAGTCAAACCAGATTTGGGAAAAGGCATATATTGAGACAAGGAGAGTGGGACTGGTTTGTCAAGGAGACTGGCACTGAGAGGTGAGATGGGAAATGGCAGGGACTTGAAGCTTTTGGGGAACAAAAGAAGGGGGAGGGCTGAGACCAGATGAGCAGCTACGGTGCAGAAAGAGAACTGGAGCTGGCTGAGTACAGGGGCTGGTGCCAGGAGACATGGAGCAGGGAGATTGGGACAAGGAGGAGGGAAGGCAATGGGGGCGGTGACTGAGGTTGGGTGAGGAACCTGGGAGTGTGTCTGGTTCGTGGGGGTGACGGGGAGATGACTGGAGGCCAGAAGATTAGGAGTGGGAGTGTATTGGTACTGGCCAGGCAAGGAGCCTGTAACGGGAGTGGACTGGTTGGACGTGGAGACTGGGGCTGAAGAAAAGCCTGAGGAGTGGAGACTAGGGCTGGGAAAGATGCAGAACTGGGACAGCGACAGTTTGAAGGGACGTGCTAGAAAGACTCAGGCACTACAGCACGCTCCCCTCCAGCCCCTGGCCAGGAACCCAAGATGCCTGAGTCTCACCTTTTCTCTGCAGTCAGCAAATTGCTGTGAAGCCCACTAGCAAAGTGCGCGTCTCACCCTATTCTAGCGCTAGTCCAACCGAGGAACGAGCGCCTATGCCTGCTAACACTTGTGTGTCCTCAGCTCAAGTGGCAGAAGTCTGTTCGGGGATCAATATGATGCCATGTTAGGGTTTCATTTTTTTCGATCAAAAGTTAGGAAATGCCAGAATTAAGGCTGCCTTTTGTGCAACTTGAATTCAGCCCCCTGGTGCGTCTGCCTTATGATACAGTCTTTCGTCGTATGACCGTGCACTATATAGATACCACAGAGGTGCGTTTTAAAAAGATAAAATAGAACTAAACAACTTTCTGCACCATTAGTCAGTGTGTTTGCAGTCCCCATTTGATCCCAGGTGAAAGTGTGATAAATATTGAAGTGAGTAAACAAATGTGACAAGAGCGTTTCGAGAGTAGGCCTGCTGGCCCTTGTGAAAATTTGGTTTATCTGAGGTTACAGCAAAAAAAAAAAAAAAAAAAAAAAAAGGTTGGTCCCAATAAATCAACAAAATATTTGTGTGGACAAACTTTATACCAGCTCTAGGGAGCAGGCCACCTCATTGCACCTCACAATCCTTGCTTGGACTGGCTGAGGTCTTGTCCGTTCTGATGTTGGATAAACCAGCCGACTGGCCAGGGCAGCTTAGGTCAAGATCTCATGGCCGCCCTGGTGAACGTGGAACTGTTCCAGCTGATTTCTGTCTCCATACTTGGAGCCATCCACACTCCAGCTTTTGTTTTAGAACTGGGATAAGGACCCGGAGGGTGACAAAGATCTACTTTGCATGGTTTGACTTTGGTGTGAGGGCCTCGCTCATCTTTTTCCTCCCAGCCGTGATCCATCCCCAGAGACAAAATGCATTCAGAACGCTGCCCACTCCCTCCATAGCCTTGTGGTAGAGTTCACTTTTTTACCTTGGCTATAGATCCAGTGGTTTTTAAATATGTACAGTCACCTGTATCTGAAACAATGTGCAAAGGAGGAAGTTAGTGCAAGAGCAGCAGAAATCTCACCCTCAGCTCACCTGATCCCAGGGACAGTAGCTTTCGGATAGCTGTGAGAAGCAGCAGAACAGCTCCAGGTGGATAACAGCCTTGCTTGGCTCCCTTGTCCTCCTCCGCCTCCAGAGATCTTCAAATCCAACAAGAAATAATGGAGGGTGAGGGACGGTGGGGAGGAAATCAGCAAAATGTTTGCAGAATTATCATTCCATTTTTCAACCAGCTCTAATAACCAGATCAGAACCAGCAGAAGGAGGCGAAGACTGGTTCCCCCTGCCTTGCACCTTTGGGTATTCATTTACACCCGTGTAAAAGGCTACAGCCCACTTTTCCCAGGCATAAATGATTGCATAGAGTGGAGGCCAATGGAGACTCGGACCCCCTATTTTGTACTGGACGAATAAAAGTGGAATCATAAACCTGATTATTAATATTGTACGACAGTGAAACCTAGAGGCTTCATTCCACCAGGAACTCTAAAACACATAGTGTGAGACAGTCCCTGTCCTGAAAAGCCATCCATCTAAATAGTAGCACAGACAAATGAAGTGTTATTACCTCCAGTTTGTGGCTAGGGAAGCGAGGTAAAGAGAGATTAAGTAACTTGCCCAAGGTCACGCAGGGCGTAACAGAGCTGAGAAATGAGCCAAGTCCTAATTTAATGCCACAATCACACTGCCACCCTTCCTGAGAATAGCATTGTTGAGGGAAATGGAGTGATTTACTGCTTGTGTTAGATTAACCACTGAATCAGGTATAAGCTGAAGGGAAGATCATCCATCCTTTCTGGGAGCCTGCTGGGGCCAAATGGGGCCGTAGTGATAAACAAATGTCCTTGTGCCATCAAGGCCTCTGTAGAGTCTTGACTGAAAAAGAAAAACCCACATGTTGTCATGCTTTAGCTATAGCACAATTGGGGCACAGAACGACGCTATTGCAACACATGAAGTAAGGGGAATATAAACCTCCAAAAGTCAGGAAATGCTAGATTACTTTGACTCACCCAGTTACTCTTCCTCGTTTAGTCTGAAGATGCGGCAGTTTTGAGTTATAAGGGTGCAAAAAATAGTGGGTGTGCATATGAGAGTGAGAATTAAAACTGTCATTCTCTTCCCCACCTCCTCTCCCTGCCCCAATTCTAAATTCAAAACAGCTGAACCAATTTTTTTTCTTTCAAATTTGGTGGAAAAAAAAGTTCTCCCAGGCCAAGACCATATGTGTCAATTTTCAGCTCAGAAGGAATTTTTGCATCCCAAGAGAAACAGGACTGAAGTTTGAGATTTATAATGGAAGTGCCATCTCAAACCTAGCTAGAGTCTGACTGGCACACTGCTGTAACTCAAGAAACACACTACTTTTTGTAACCACAATTGAAACCATCCTTATGCAGTATTCACAGCTGGCTTTGGGGGTCTGTGACATCACCCTGACTTGAGGATGCTAGAAATGTAAAAGAGAATCTCAGATTTCCTGAAAGCCCTGATACAGGAAGAGCCATGTGGGGAGTCCCATTGTCTTCAATAGGCCCGTGTACTTCAGTGGGTCTATTCATGTGCTTAAAGTTAAGCATGTGCTTCAGAGCTTCGCTGAATCAGTGCCTAATGAAGTAAGTTTCTAGCCCTTTTCCTTATAAAGGTGAACTGAAGGCTAGTCAATGTTATTCTTGAAGGCTAGGATTATTCACAATCCCGTCACAGATCTGGTCTTTGGTTTCTGGGTTGCGAAAAAAAAACCATGGGTTCCTGGGTTTTGGGGCAGACCTGAGATCAGTTCACTGCTATGCCTGGGCTGTGTCATCCAGGCTATCATTAATGCCACTTGGGTCACTGCAAGTTACCTACCTGCCATCTCCCTACAAAGGAGTCACTGTCTCCTAAGTATTCAGCATTACCTCTGGCCTCAAGGAGGGGCAGTTCAGTAGCACAAGAGGCAGTATGGCCTAGTGAATTACGCAGTGTTTTTAGCACTAGCATGGACTCCTTTTCCTGGTCTTGGTCAAATCACATGGGCCAAAATTTTCAGGCTTGGGTACATGAAGTTAGGCACCTCACTTGATAGACTTGAGCCACTCACAGGTTGTATTGATTTCTCTGGGAACTGGAGGCACTCCGCACCCTAGAAGATCAGGTCACTTTTACGTAGACGCGTAAATATGGATTTAGGTGCATCATTTTAGACACCCAAGTTTGACTAGTTTGGCCTCACCCTTCCCGTGTCTCAGTCTCCACAAGGGAGTTAAGACAAATATGCACTTAAGTTTTCTGAAGCACGATAAATCCTTATATTCCCCAGAATGCACACAGACCCTTTCAGTGTCTGCAGACCTAGTAGCCCATTACCCTGACTTATTTGGAGAACTGTGCTTTACAACTCTTTTCCTCATGTCGCAAGCAATACGCAGACCCAAATATAAACAGCTGGGCTTCATTCCATCGGCCATTGGAGAGTAAGAGTGAAAGTAGAGCTGGTTGGGAACTTTTTGACATAATGTTTTTTTGTCGGAAAAATGCCCATTTGTTGAAACCCAAACTTTTTGTGGAAATTTGTTGGATTAAGTGAAACTTTTGACAGGAAGGTTTCTTAGGTCCGGGATGGAATTTCTGGCCTGAGAACAAGAGAGCGGTCCCCCACAATAGGCAATGGCCCAGGGATTATGGCACTCACAGGAGATCTGGGTTCAAGTCTCTTCTCTGAATCAGGCTTGAACCTGGGTATTCCAGGTGGGTGCTCTCACCACTGGGCTACTGGCTAGTCAAGGGTGGGTTTGTTGCTCTGCAAAACAATTCCAAAGGTCTTAGTTTCCTTCCATGTTGGACTGAAAGCAAATGTCAAAAACTCCAAAAATTTTCCATGACATGAAAATCTTGTTTTCCAGCCAGTCCTAGATAAAAGAAACAGTTTGCATAAAATGAGTCATTTATGTCAGTGAAGAATCAATCTGAACTCATAGACTCTAAGGTCAGGATGGACCAATATGACCATCTAGTCTGACTTCCTGCTCAACGCAGGCCACAGAACCTCACCCCCACTCCTATAAGAAACCTCTAACCTATGACTGAGTTATTAAAATCCTCAAATCATGGTTTAAAGACTTTAAGGTACAGAGAATCCACCAGCAAGTGACTCAATATAAGTAGATTTGGAAAGATTTGATTTTTATCGACAAATGTTGGCAAACATCGATTTCACCATGGATACACACAAACTGCCAAAGAAATATTTCCATCGATAATCATTGAAATTTACAGATTGGCAAAGTAAGAAAAATGCTGCTTGAGAATAAATTAGAGTTTGAGTGAAGGATATTTACTTTGCATATTTTGACATGTGATGTTGACAGCATGTGGATTAATGGTTATAAAGCTTTAACTTTTTTGAATCTCCATGTCCACTGCCATTAAGTAATTGTCTGCCCCCATATTGTTTAATCCCCCAAGATAATTTCCTGTAACTGTGACAATTTAAATAAATTAAAATAGAAAAAAATGCTGAAAAATAAACATTGATAGTATCCTTTGAATGATGAAATAAAAATCAAATTCTGTCAAGCCCAAATATAAGCCTTTTAAAAATTAATTTACGCTTATTCACATGGGAGCCTGCAGCAGTTTAACTCAATTGGTTTTTCAAAGATATCAGTAGAACATAAAGTGCCAAAAAGCTACATGGACAGAGAGGTGAATTGGTGCACAAAAGATTCTTATAGATTCATAGATTTTAAGACAATAAGGAACTGCTAGCTAGCTAATCTGAGTTCTTGTATAACACAGGCCAGAGAATTTCAGCCACTTATCCCTGTAATTAGTCGAATAACTTGTGTTCCAATTCCTTTGAAACACCAAGCCACTTGAATGTGAGTTGCTACAAATGGTGGTAGTTTTGGGGAGAGCAAAATGTGCAGGAAACTTCAGTAAATCACTTGAAGAGAAACGAGAGACTTCCATCTTGCAAAATGGTGACTTGCCAGAGATCCTTAGCCAATTGTGATCATAATGAAGAAGCTATGATAGACAGTGCTGGAACCAGGAGCACAATTTCTGTACTGTTCTAGGGAAGGAACATCAAGAGAAAAAAGTTATGCATTTTTTCCTCCATTATCCCATTGTCGAGAGATGCTTCCCTGGAATTGTACTGCTCTTGTGTGTCATTCTTTGGGAATCCAGTTGCAGACGCCACATGTTCTCAAACTATTTTGTTGCGTTTCCAGAAATAGTCTGTGCGAAGATTAATCTGGGGGACCATATGTCTGAAACATTTCATCACACAGGAACAGCTGAAAGTAGTTGGTGTTGTGTACGCTCTACCTTAGCTCTTGGGCTCGTATCATGCAGGGGGAACATATGTCTGGCGTTCCGGGGAATGCAGTGGTAAAATGAAACATTCTGCCTCCTATTTACTCTTCAGCTCAGTTTCAGAGTGGTGCAGATTGCCTGCTGCCGGTGCTTTCCATACTAATTCATCATCACACATGTTGCGAGATAGATGCGTATTCTATTAACCAGTATCTGAACAGATCAGAGCAGATCCTGGTCATGTTTGTATACTCAGCCCTGCCTCTCATCACACTTCCCCAGTGTAAAGCCTTCCAAGAGCATTAGATTCTCTGTAAGTGTCTTCATAGCATCAGGTAACTGGTATTGACCGCCTGGTAAATTTATTCCTAGAAATACTATCTTCCAGCATGTGTACCTCCAGAGAATGAGCTAACGGCATGGTCAGGGAGCCATGAGAGGATGACCATGTGTTCAGGGGTTTGCAGGAAACAATCAATCAAGGAATGGAACAGTCTGCGCAGGCTTCACCCCACACCACCTATGAATCCTTTAATTATAATTATGCTACAGGGCAGGCACCCCCTCTAAAAGGTCTTTAGTATAGAAGTGCAAACGACTGCATGCAGCCCATTTAAGAGGGGCCAGCGAGTGTTCATTTTTGCTAGTGAAAATAATTTCAGGAGCACATTACGGTGCCAAAATTAGCAGGCGAGAACAACTCTGAGAAGCTCAGATAAATGACCTCCATGGCAAGGTTAGTCTTGAATGCAAGAGCCTCGCCTCACACTGTAACTAATTCCCCAACGGAGGAAAGTATTCCCTGTTCGAGACAGGACGTAAAGTGGATGCTTAAGTCCTATTGATGCCAACGAGACTTTAGCACCTACTTAAAGTTAGGCATCTGCTTAAATGCTTTCCTGAACCGGGGCTCAGTCGATGGCAACCTGCTTCCCGTGGACATCCCAGCCATCAGCAGAAAAGGGATTGTGAGTTGTGGTATGGTGGTCCTTTAATGCTGCAATGCAGTGAAACACAGGGACACATTTTGTGTTGGCTTCGGCTTTGATGGAGTTACACTGGGTGTAAGTTAGACATTATTATTATATGGATAATGCTGAGGAAGCACTCAAAGGCCCAAATCAGCACTAGGCCCCCATGCTAGGTGCTGTACAAACACATAGGAACACACAGTCCCCTGCCCCTGGGCGCTCACAATGTAAAAAGACAAACAATGGAGGAAGAGTGTGGGAAAAGGTGTGTAACACACAAAGTGATCAAGGTGATCAATATATAGATAGAGAGAATGGAGAGACAGCTAATTATGTATCATAAAAAGTTGGATCCCTCTCCATATTAATTCATTCTTCCTTATCCTTGAGATGCTATATGCCCCAGCAGCCATCTTCCCTCCACTGTGGGAGGTCTGAACACGAATTCTTATAAAACCCATCCATGCCACTCCCAAAGTAGCCGCAGTATGTTCTACAGAGCAATCCTCCCCTTCCTTCAGGGGCAGGAAACACTGTCTGTGTTCCCAGCTTTCCAGCCAGAGGTTGTCTTGGACAGCAACACATTTAACTCCCACTGACCTAGGTCAACAGCCAGCCCCATATGCTCATTCTTAGTGTAAAGAGAATGGTGTTATTTTGCACCAGGTTTTGCAAGACGGCTTTCTGTTGCTACCTCCAGATTCTATCTAATATCTCTAAAGGTTAGCCCTCATCACCATGTCTGTCTTTTGGAAAAAAAAATCTGTTAACTTTCTAGACCACACAAGTTAAAATGGTGCTAGCAAATAACTCTGCTGCCCTCTGACTTCATTTTAACAGCCCTCCGAGGAAATGAGGTCGCAAGTTCACCAATGGCAGGAAAGACCTACTGGTGACTTGGGTTGTCCCAAACATTACTGTACCCTTCCCAATTTATAAAGAAACTACAGCAGGTTTTTTGAGCTGGATGAGTTTTCCATATGGTTTATATTTTTGGTTCCTAGCACTGTCTTCTTATTGCTTCGAACATGTGGTACAGAACTACCCAGTGGTCCTATGTTACGATAATCATTTTAACTGCTGTTTTGAAACATCACAGTGATACACCGAGAAACTTCCTAACCAGGAACCTGCACAGTTGGCTAAACAAAAATGGATCCCCAGTCAATCAAATGCATCTAATAAGTTGTAGATAAATATATGATTTCATCACCTACAGTATGCACATCCAAAGGGAAATAAGTGATCTCACCCGTGGTGTTGATGTCTCCCTCTAATAAATGGGTTAGCCGTACCATCATGCTAGGCAATAAATGATCTCACAAGACGTGCCGCTATAATAAACTGAAACAATAAGAATGTGCAGGAAGGAAAATACTACCTATGGTGAGCATGACTACCCACAAACATGTCTTAACTGCTATAGACATAAATTAGCCATTATAAATCTCATTGGTTGTTTCTTTACTGACATACATCTCCTGCCAAAATGTTGAATTCTTGAAAGGACTGTATGAGTAGATTAAATGGTTTCTATCCTTGGGAATGTGGAAGCCTTTATTTGTTTTTGTTAAGAGACTTTTAAATATCCTCACGGTATACGTCAAACAGATGTCCGGGGTAAATTCTCCTGACCCATTTAAACATTTTTTAAAAGTTGGAATTAAGGTCCAGTTTCTGCAGCTTGTATATAGTTAGATTCACTGGTCAACAGCTGACAAAACTGTGAGATTGTAATGTTAAGGTTTAATGGCTGTATGGTGTGACTTTTAATGGCAATGTTGAGGAAAGTAAGATAAATTAAAACCTGATTGGGGACGTTAACAGCTTTACCAGTCTACACATATGGACCCCATGAGAACATTTGGAAAGATGTTAGTTTGGTTCTCGTTGCAAAGTTTAGCATTATGTGAAGACCTAAAAACTTGTTCCATTATTTTGTTAATCTGATGCCAATTTTTATTCCTGTTATTATTTATGCATTTTTCAATTTAAAAATATAATGGAGGTGGGCTGGAACTCAAATACTTTCCTTCTAACTGAAAAACCCAAGCTGCTATCTGATATCTGCTCGCCTAGGGGCATCAGATATCAGTCTCCCATTGATTTCAATGGGAACTGGGCACATAATTTTGAAAATATCATTAGGTGCCTATCTGAACCTTTAGGCACCTACACACTTTTAAAAATGGGACCCATTTGGGTCTTTTGAAACTATTACCCAAAATATTGCTTCGTTAGTCCCAATCTTCCTCTTCATAGCTCGTGTAACATTGATGCCTGATCATTATCAGGAATTCTTCCTGAAGAATAGAAGTAGAGGGAATCACAATATATCAAAACACAGCATCAGTCTTTTCCTTTCAGCAGAACATTTCCCACAGTCAGCATTTTTACAGGTGGTGGTTATAGCAACCTAGACACTTAAAGCTACATAGCACTTTTCATTATAACCCCTTGTTTTCAGTTGCTGATCATGTAACCATTTGGGCTGCAATTCTCCATGTCTGGCATTTGTATCGGGCTGATTTTAAATTTCAGCAAAAATGGTGCAGAGAAAGATTAGGGGGGAATAGATAGCTTTGCCAATATTTAGAAATTTTCCTGCTGCTTCTTTTTTTAATGCCTCATGGGGCTGGAATGGGAACTTGACATTTGGCAGCAGGTACCTGGGGTCAGGGAGGTGCCTTTTGCTTTTCTCATGAAAATCCACTCAGTTTTGACTGAGCTCAAAGACACGGGAAATTACCGTTTGCACATGCTCAGTAAGCGTGGTAGAGGCTAAGTTAAAATCTCCAAACCTTCCATCTGTACAGAGCATGCTTCAGAGCCTCGCGGTCCGTGTGCAAGCCAAATGCACTGCCATGCTCCAGGTCCACTCACCTCTATGCCTGCATTGAGCATGCCACTAGGACCGGCAGGCAGGGCCCAAGTATAATTTTTTCGGGCCCAGTACAAACTTGTAACGCGGGCCCCCTCCCACACACATACCGCAATCCCTCATCCCATGCATACAATCTCATGAACCATGAACATTTTTTTGCCCATGGTAGTGGGGGTTGCAGCCTGGGCCAGGCCCCCCAGGGCCACTGGGCCCTGGTAAAGTGTACCCTTTTGCGTCCCCCCCCCCTCCAATGCGGGGGCCATGCCAGCAGAACTTCCTGCATAGCCAACAAAGCAAGAGATCATGGTGGGACACAGGGAAAGTAATAATCAGCACCTCTCTTTGACCTAGGGAGCTGGGAGAATACTCTGACCTCTTCCACATACTGGTGGGATCCTACGCACATCCCAGCGCTTATTATTAAGCCAGGCAGGCCTCGTAGCCTTAATTTAGAAGGCAGACCAGTGTAATTTCCTCCACTTTACAGATGATGGACTGAAGAAGATGTTCAAGGGCAGGTTCAGGAGAGCTGGGGATACCCAGCTACCTAGCGACACTGCCTTTCAAAACAGATATGCCAAATCTACGTGCCTGGCTGTGTTGTGTGTAACCACTAGACCACATTGGCTATCAGAACCAGGAATTCTAATTTCCAAGATTCCTTTGCTGTCTCACACGTAGCTGTGTCAGCCACTGGCAAAGCGTCCTCAAGGGGGCTAGTCCAGAAAGAATAACAACCTCCTACTGTTACTAGTTACTCCGGTGGTAGTGGTCTGTACTGTGGATCTATAGGTACAGGGCTCCAATTTTACTGATGATCCATGTGGGGGGAAAACATGACTCCATATGACAGAATGTCGTGGGGAGGGTTGGGTCAGTCGCCTTCTTAAAAAGCATAGGAGACTACATACTATGATTAAAAGGATTTAAAGGTTGCAGTGTCAAGCACTGCCAGAATTAATGGTGCCTGTGCATCTCTTTGTCTACCTTCTCTTTAGTCCTCGATCCTGCATACACATATATGTTCTTAACTTTCAGAGTGAGCAGACCCATTGAAGTCAATGGAATTACCCACGTACTTACAGTTAAGCACGGGCGTATGTGTTTACACAGATGGGACTTAAACTAAGATCTTCAAGGCAAGGACTCTCTCTTGCCATGTGTTTATATAGCATGTGGCCCAGTGGTGCCTGGCTCTTCTCTTGCCAATTCGAGGCACTGCCCAAATGCAAACAATAATGTAAGTCTACATCGTTCGGAGTAAAAGGTTAAATTATGCAAATATATGTCAGAAATCAGAATCAGCAAACAGCCCTCAAAAACCTGCTTAGTAGCCTGTCCATGTAACACATCCAAATAGCGTTCCCCAAGGTGCCAACGTAACTAACTGTGTGGACTGAAGTCTGCCAAACAGCTAGATGCTGCAGCTGGAAAAAAATATCCCCCACTGTTTGGCGTAGCGCTTTTATGCTTGTCATCCAAAAAGAAAACATAAATACTATACAAATACAGCACACTGAAGCCAGCTATGTCCTTGTACCTTATCCCTGGCATTTTCAAAATATAGTTAAATTGCAACTGAAATATTTCTCCGACAAATAAATTGTTTCAACGAGCACAGAACTCTTTTGTAGAAACCAATGATTCTTAATGGGAAAAGATATGCTGTAAATTTACTCAAATTGAAAAAGAAAATCATCTTTTCCATATTCTGTTTGACTTTTGCATTTCTCAAGCATGGCAGGGCTGGTATTAGACATCTTTTTCTTTTGGTCAAGCATATATCACAAATTGTTAGAGCCGTAATACGGCAAGTTTCTTGAAAAGGCACCGTCCGTGCTAAATATATATATCCATATGCCACGTAATAGATGAGTTCCACTGAACACAGATTTATGCACAAAATAAATAGAAACAGAGCCAACTCTTTAAAAGGGCCTCTCCTTGGCCTTTCATTTAGCACATGTCATCAATTGAGGGTGCAAAGGTGCAGACATAAATTATAGCATTTAGCGATTGAATTGCCTATTTTTTTGGACACAATCAGATATTTAATGATCTAAATTCTGTCATCATTATCTGCACAACTGAGGGTACAAAATTAAAGTAATGGGCCTAATTCTGATTTGCGGGCAAGTCTTTGTTATGCTATTCTGGCAAGGTAAAGGGGCCTTAAAGTGGGCATAAAGGCGAAATAAATGTAGTATTCCTAATTTCCTGTCCTAAAGTATTGTGTCATGTTGCTGTGGACTGTTAAACAGTTGCAACGTTTCAGCCCCGAGATGGCTGCATTTCTGTGGTAGGCAGATTGGTTTCTATTTGTGCATAAAGGATCAAATTCTCCACATACGCTAAATGGAATTCAGAATTCACATACATGCATTTGAAAAGCAGAGTCAAGGTGCAGCCCGATTCTAGTCCACTGCAGCCTTTTCTACCATTCTCCTCTCTTCTCCATGCAGATCACTCCTAATAGGGGTTTAGGAATGATCTGTTTTTAATGCTGGGGTTAAATAGTGAGCAGTAAATAAGCCTGGTGTCATAGACTGAATGATGAAAAATATATATAGAACAGTTTCCCATTCCTTGCGCAATATCCATCCTGTTCATGTACTGAGGCAGTACATAATATTGGCAGTGATTGTGTAATTAAAGACTTTAATTATGTAATTAAAGACTGTATCATAATGCACATACATAAGAAGGCCAAATTAACCCTATTGACCCACCCACGGTTCATCAGCAGGATTAGAACATTTAGTTTCACAGCACAGAGCTGAGGTTAACTGTTGTTAGCCATAGGCTTTTAGCTGCTGTGTGGACCGGCAACAGAGGGGAATGAAACACACATTTTGCCTGTAGGTTTTACAGCTCTTCGTTGAGGAATGTTGGGAGCCAGGAATCCTGTGTCCCTTTCCAAGTTCTGGAGGGGAGCGTTGTTCAATGGTTACATACCTCTCTGTGCCATTTCTCCCAGCCTGCCTGTCTGTTCCTATCCCAAGCATGTCCTACACAGTCAGTCTCCACCTCCCTTCTCTTTTTGTCCCCTGCAACTGGCCCCCAGCTATCTCAGCTTGCTCCTGTGCGCTATCTGCCCTAGCACTCTGCACTGAAACAAGGAGCTATTCCCTTCTCTTTCTCTCTGCTTAGGTATTAGTGTAGGGGCACTGAGAACATGTGACAGACTCTCTCTGTGCTCAGATCCACTGTGATTCCCCCAGCAATCCCCCAGGGGAAGAGCCATTACAGGAAAAAACCCTGCTGAATCCAGGCAGCCCTGAGACAGCGCCTCCTGTGTGTGTGTGGATGGCGCTTCTTACCCCGACTGGCACATCAGAGCCGTGAGAGACTGTAGCACGATCAGTGCAGACAGACTCCTTGGAGAATGTGCAAACTGTGATTTCCAGAGGCTTACTTGGCCAGATTTGGGTAGGTTTTCACAAGGATGGCAAAAGGCACGTCCCTGACGCTAGGGCAATTCCTCATGCCAAATTTCAAACCCCTGCTCTAGACCATGGAGAATTTCTTCGACGGCTGTAAGAATTTTTTCATAGGGACAAATTGACATATTTTCCCCAGCCTCCTTCTAGTAAATGGCTAGATTCTTTCCGCTGAAACCTTCCAGAGCAAGTCTGCCTGAGGCAGACGCTCAACATGGCAAATTTCAGCCCAACCCCTTAAAACTTGGCAAATTTATGAGCAACTTGAAAACAGGGTCTTATAACGGAACATATCAGGCAACCTTAACTTCAGATGGTGCTAGCAGGATAGGGCATCAGTGTAAATGAGAATGAAAGCCTGAAGAGCTGTAAACCAATCAGTTCTTCGGTGGGTGGTGCTCTGCAAGGTGTGTTGCCTGACCTTACAGTCTCTTGGTGGGTTAGCAGACGCCAGAAAAATCCCCAGATTGATGACCCAGTCTGGGGCAGGGCCTCCACACGGCAGGGGAAGGGTACACTTTATTGGGCCTGGAGGGTCTGGCCCAGGCTGCAACCCCCATGGGTATATGTGCAGAAGGGGGGACCTGTGTTACAAGTTTGGACTGGGCCTGAAAAAATTATGCTTGGGCCATACTCTAGGGATTCAGTGAACAACAGTGCATGCATGTATCGTTGGCAGAGAGTACAGACACAGCTCAGACAGCTCCTCCTGCTGCTGGCTCGAAAGCAGTTTCACCATCCATCCTTGGGCCAGCGGCCCTTCAGGAAAGAACTAGGTCTACTTGGCCCATGCTAAGCCAGTGCTCCTGGTGGCCCCCCCTGCAGCTGAGTTAGGAGGTGTAACTCAGAGAACAAGAACAGTGTAAAGAGGAATTTTCCCAAGGGAGCAAGATCTCTCTAGAGGTAGCTTGCATCTGTTGCAGGCTGGAGGAACCCACAGGAGGTGGCCTAGGCCCAAAGCTGGCGCTAAGCACAAGCAACTAAGCAATGGCTTAGCGTCCCGAGCAGCTCAGGGGGCCCCTTATCTGCTTTTTATTATGTGTTGTGGGAGGTGGGGTGCAGGGAACACAAATATTCCTGCTTAGGGCCCCCAGTGGGTAGCACCACCTCCGCTCATAGGCCTCTGTGGGACCGCGCCCTGAAGGAGAGCTTAGAGTTGACAGAAGGAGCCCCAAGAGACGTGTCAGAGTCCTGGGGAAACGGATAGTGGGAGCTTCTGTCAGCAGATTCCAGGAAGACAGCTAATGTTTGCCTGTAGACTCCAGAGGCCTCCAGTGTGAGCCTGGCTCCTGGGAAGGGAGTGGGAAAGTGAAGACAAGGAGAGAGAGACCCAGAGAGGGAACTGATAAGCACTGAACCCTGGCATCAGCAGTGACGGAGCAATTGAGGCTAGGAGGGCAGCTGGAAATTTACTGATGGGCCGAGGCAGGAACAAGAAGACGACAACTCCAGTAAGGAGGAAACTGAAGCCGGGGACTATATCTTTACGTTTGTTATGGGCTAACAGTGAAGCAAGTTCTCCTGGCAGAAGGGATTATTGAAGGCAAAATCTGAGTCGGAATTGATCTATGTAGCCAAAAGGGGAAATTGAGGTACGGGGCTTGAGCTGGGGACACCATCTCCCCAAAGCAGGAAATGCACAGGAAGCCTGAACTGCCAGGGTTATTTCCTGAGACAGGAATTTGTCCCGTCTGGAAGGAGCCACAGCCTTTGGGGGCTGGCAGTGGATGTTCCATACACAGAGATCCAGCCTGCATGTTAAGAGCATTATACAATAGCAGCTTTGACCACTTCCCACTAACCATAGGCTTCCATGCTTTTGGGTTAGACCGTTGGGCCTCCTAGGAAGAGCGTTACCAAGATTGTGCCCATCTTTGTCTCATTTCAATAATTTCTTGTATTTTCTGCTCCTCCACAGCCATTTTTGAGGGCACCAGCTGGCTCGAAGGGCAGGTAGCTTAGCATGTTAAAGAAAACGAACCAAACTTTGAAGAGTGGGAATAAGTGGGAAAGAACAACTATGGAGCCATCAACAGACAGCAGTGGCAGTTTATATGGAAAATGAAAAGAAAAGGTGAAGAGAACATATTGAATACAGAAATCTAGTTCTCTTCCTTAGCAACTCATTACAGTGGATGATGAGACATGACCAGAATGATTCTGGAATAAAGGGGGGGAAAAGGATTTAGAAAGGGCTATGCTGTATTATTTCATGGTCCCAAGAGTATCACTGCTCTTCAAGGGTCATCGAGTGCCTGAACCCAAAACAAACACAATGACAATAAATTACACCAACAGGTACCAAATGTCTTCATCCAGCCTGCACAATGGGAAACAGCAAACACAGGAGCTGTGTATAAACTGGTGACTAGGCTCTGCCCAGCTATTCTAACATTATTGTTTGTGTTCACTCTTCAGTGGGAAAATTAGAAAGTTTATTTAATACACTTTGACTTATTCAATTCTTAGATAAGTAGTAGCCTGGCCCCCAACCAATGTTTCATGACATCTTTTAAATACATGAGAGAGACACTGGATTTGAAATATATCTCAGATTGTATTATTCCCTCTTTGTAAAACCAGCTATAAACACACTGGGTCATATTCTCAGCTTGTGTGAATTGCGACAGACTAATATAAATAACTAAGCAGATTAAAAGGGAGTATCATATAGGATCTGGACTATATTAGTATGGACAGCCTTTAGTGTTTGTATTTACTTATGTATTCTTAAGGACTTTTTTAAAAGTGTCACAGCAATTTAAAGATAACATGGATTCAAGTACACAGAATCTAAAGAACTGAAATAAAAATAATGTAATAGATGATACGCCACTCAGATTTCAGTGAAAATATTAAATTATAAACCTGAGGGGAAGGCATAAAAGACAAAGAGAAAATGGTAAATGGAGCTTTTAGTAATGATACTTAGCTCTTCAGCCATAGATCTCAAAGCACTTCACAAAGGTGAACAACATCATTAGCCCCATTTTGCAGATGGGTAAACTGAGGCACAAGGCGGTCGCCACTAGGCCACACTGCCACATATAATTAAGATTGGCTAAGGCTTTTCATTATAAACTGCTGTTTACAGTTGCTTATGCCTTTGCCCGATGTGTTCTGTGCTGAAATGGTCTAAGCTCTGAGTCTAGCAGGCTGAATTTTTAATTCATTCAATCACTTTTTAGTTTAAAATTGCATCCAAAATGGTTTAATCATTTCCAAGAACAATTTGGAGGGACGACAAGTAGTTTTGTCAGATTTGTTCTAAAAAAAAACGTAAAAAAATTCAACTCTTATTTTGAGGATCTCAAGCAGTTGGACCCTGAAATGTAAAGTTTAGTATGAGGATGGTCTTGGTGTCTTGGAGGTGCTTTTTGCTGTCCCCAGGAAAATTCACCTGCCTTCAACTGAGTTCTAAGCCTCTGACAATCACCATTTGTGTAGAACAAGTAGAGCTTTTACCAGCCTTTCTGGCAAAATCTCTGAGCATTCCATCGGCTCTGAGCGTACTCTAGCTCCCTAGAGCTCCGCTACTTGCCAACAGCACGGGGCATACACCACAGTCCAATTACAGCCCCACACAGTTCTCTATATCTCAAAACCAGCACTGAACATGCCCCAGACCCACAGATTAACATGAGGCTTGGGCACAAGGGAGCTGAATTAAGGTTTCCCAGGCCACCTTTATTCTCATGTTTCCTAATTTTTAAATGCCTGACTTTGCAAACTCCATCATCTTGTAATACCACATTTTGGATGTGATTTGAAATTCCATGGTGCCTACAGATCTTAAAGGCCCGGCCAGATCTTCAATTGAGATAAAGTGGCGCCAACTTTAAAGGCACCATGCCATACCTAACCCACTGTCTCAACCAGCTGAGCGGCCACAACCATGTGAGAAATCAATGCACCCAGTCAGCACTAACAGAAAGAAGGCAAACATTAGTGCCCCAAAGAGAAGGACGGCGACAAACTCTAAACCGGCGTGCATGTGTGCCGAACGCTTCACGTTGTCCAGCAGTGAGTGCAAAGAAAAAAATGCCGGCTTTTGCGAAAGCAACTGTCAATCACTCAGCACATTGGAGTCGTTTCTTAAGCGCCACTGTTTGGTTTTCAACCAAATGAAAACAAGCTAGTGTCTGCTTAGTGTGTGCATCCTGCCCGGCGTAGTTTGCCAAGATGACTCAGAAGACTGCACCCTGTGATCACCCTGCTGCTGGAGTCCAGATTTTTTGTTTTGTTTTTTAACGTGTCAGAAAACGGGATTCAGGATTTATCATTGTATAAATCTGCTGAAATATAGGGCTATTGGCAGGAAAGAGAGCAGAAGGAGTAAACTTTAATATCCTCAGTGCTACCTAGAAATTACTGGAATGTTCTACATGACTGTTCTTATTAGGGGCAGCAAATTTACTCAGTTAGAGACTGAAATTCAGTCAGCCCACTGAAAAAGGAACCTATCTAGCACGTACTAAAGAGTCTTCCTCGCGTCTCTCCATGCTGACCTCTACACTTGCATGCTTCGGATCAGTCAGAACTATGCCCCCTTTAAGAACTAGCCTCAATGGAATCTCCAGACCTTAGCATTTTAAGGGAAGAGTCTCTGGAACTGTGAAGGAAGGATGGTCCAATGGATATAATGCTAATCTGGGATTCAGAAGACCGGGGTTGTATTCTCTGTGGCACCCTAAGCTGCCTGTGTGACTTTCAGACACTTGGGCTCTCTGTGCTTCTGTTCCCCATCTGTAAAATGGGGGTAATAATACCACGGGTTAAGAACTTTTCAACAACTCATTTTTCATCCAAAAAATGATTATTTGCCCAAGCTGAAACTGTTGGCGACGCAGAGTTGGGTTTGACAGATTTCCCAACTGGAAAAAAAATAAATAAATAAATTTCAAAACAAAACTTTTTGATTGGTCCAGAACGAAGGGGGGAAATGTTTTCAGTTTGCAAATATTTTTGCGGTTTTGGACTTCTTTTTTCCAGTCCCAATTCGAGATGGGGGTGGGGGCAGGGAGTTCACGTGACGGGGAAACTGCTCTAGATATAGCACTCCCCACTTTAAAGGGTTGTGAGGTGCACACTGATAATTGGGGCCAGAGACGTACCTACCTAAGATACACTCCCACCCATCCACAAAACCACTGAAAACACAGGAGGAGATTTTCCAAAGGCATAAATATCAACCTGATGCCCTATGCCTTTGAAAAACTCCCCTTTAACAACTTAGGGGGCCACAACCTCAGGCAAAATAGGTACCAAATCCCCCCAAAACAGCAGGGATCAAACATTGCAGGAGAAATTCCTCTAATAATTATCATTTCTGATTCTGGTTTGTGCTTACTTGTCTCTGCTACTCTGTATTCTCCATCCAATAGACCCGGGGCGCTTCCGATACCTTTTACCTGCATTTTGCTTTCTGATTCTGATCATGACAATGGTGTTTATATGCTGAGACTATGCATTAATTACTGAACGTTGTATCTAAAAAGATTCTTTCATAAACAATGCATCCATGCAAAATGACAAGTCCAGATCAAGCTTGAAAATCTGTAACCGATCTTTTTGAATTGATTTTCGTGACAAGACACATCCATTTTCTACTAGAGATTTTTCTCATGCATGTGACATTAATACAGAACATTGCAGTCACTGTCATCTGTGTATCTCTCAGTACCCAATGAAGAAAGGTGGTCTTGGGAGATCTCAGTTCAGTTCAGTTCCCAGCTATCTCACAGACTACCTGTGTCTTAGTCTTCAGTTCCCCGTCTGCAAAATGGGGCTGATATTTTAATTCCTCCCATATTTTGGGGGAAATTTTCAAAGGCACACACAGGAGGTAGGCATACATCCTCTCTTTTTAGACTGTAATATCTTCAAGGTAAGTACAGTCTCTTACAACATGTATATACAATGCCTATCACAATGAGCTCCAATCTCAACAGCAACCTGTAGCTGCTACTGTAATACAGGTTATTAATTATTATTATTTAACCATGTCTGCCTACGTGTTTGTGCAATGCCCATCACAATGGGGCCCCATCAAGATTAAGGATTTGGGGTACCACCATAATATAAATAATTAATAATAAGCTTAGCAGTGTCTTTGTCGTATAGTTACTTATGTTCTTCTGTTGCCTGACAGAAACCATTGCCCAGTAAGATAAATAAGGTGGCGTATGCGTGTGTCTTTTCTCCCCACAGTGGTACAACAATGGGTGACAATTTGCTTTATCTTATACACACCTGCTAGTGGGTGCCGCTGACTGTCAAATTGGCACATTACACTGCTTTATCACTTGTATCCTTTTTCTATTCCCCTTAAACATGACATTTAACTTATACCATCAGTGATGTTGCTATTGAATTTGGACCTGTATCTCCTTGGGATAGCTACATGACCAGGTTTCAAATGAATATATGGATCAAGACCAGAGAATAGCTTTTAAATAGTTCAGATCATAGTGACTAGCCACCTAGCAGGAAATTCCAGTTCTTGTTATTTTTGTTTTTGTCTAGATTTGGGATGAAAAATCAACACAGTGAAAATTTTTGTGAAACAAAAAGTTCCAAGAAAACCATGAATCATTTCAGAGTCTGCAACAACTGTGAGACATTGGGAGACATTGAGAAACTGCAGTGCATCATAGGAGATGGAGTCCAACCAGGTAGCAAGGCCCATTGGAAAGAATGCTAGTAGGAGAAACACTAAACTACAGCTCCCAGGAGGCACTTTGGCAGCTCAAGTGAAGAAAGAGATTCTGAAACAAAATATTTCCATTTGGGTGAAATGAAACGTTTCGTTTTGGTTCTCCTGATCAAAAAACTCAATTTTGATAAAACCCTAGTTTCGAACAGGAAAATGTCTTGTTTGAAATTTTTCACCGTTCTAATGAGGGGAATGGCATGTGTTTCATCATCTCTCCTTCCTTTGTGGCCATTGCACCCTTCTCTCTAACCATCCCCCATGCACCAGCAAAAGGACCTGTTACAATCTGGTCCTTAACGCTCAAAGACGGGATCCGGGTCTCACCCTCCTGGTACTTCTCAGCCACCTCTCTTTCTCTACTCTTAGGGACTGAGGAGAACAGGCCAGGAGTGGAGAGCTGGCTAGAGAGGGGAGCATATAAGGGTACGAATGGCCAGAGGAGAGCAAAAGGCAGGTAGAGGCCTGGGGAAGACTCAGGTTAGGAAAGCCTGGACGTGGCTGTTCAGGAAAGAGCAGGGAACAACCCAGAGGAGACCAACGGAGGCTGAAGGGAGAGATAGAAAGATGTCTGGGCTGGGTGAAAGCTGATCCCAGAGAATGGGCAGGAAAGTGCTTGAAATTAGAAGAGAGAAAACAGACCCCTAGGGAAGGAGGGGCTGGGCCCAGTTTGAGACTGGGACAAAGATTCTGTGTTTTGTTTGTTTTGGACTTGGATGTCCCAGAAGGGGTGGCCTTTTGTTAATGGTTTAGCCAGAGGTCCAAGTCATTGCAGCAAGTCGACTACAGATGGAGTAGGCTGAAGATTGTTATGGGGAAACTGAGGCAGAGTGCGGCACCACTGGTTCTTGATATGAAGGTGTGTTCAGGGTTTGGTGAGCCTTGTGTACAGAGCTCTCAAGAGGAAAATAGAAAGATTGGGGGTGATATGTCATCATCCTCCATCACATTCCCCATATTCACTCATGTGAGACCACGCATCCTTTTCCCTTAACCCTTCTCTCTGAAGCCCTCTTGTCCATACCCTATCTGAATCCTGTGGGGGGGCGCTGGGGATAAACACCATTGCCTGTAATCTCCTGGGGAGAGAGGCACTTCCCAGATAAAAGGTATGATGAGATGGAGTTAAAGTTAAGTATAATTTAATATAAAAATGTCACAAGGATGTTGTAACTATCTCAAAAACCAGCTGTTGCAAATCCGGCAAGTACATGGGTCAGGTTAAACTTAAAATAAATCCAGACATGTTAAGGTATGGAAATCCACAGTTAAGGCACCCGAGCAACTGTAACTCTGCCTTTTAGTGACATGTACTCAACCTTAACTCCAGTTTAATGTAGATTTTATCTGAAAATTTCCTCTTTTTTAATTAAAAAATTCCCGACTGAACAAAAAACACAAAGGGATAGTCACCATAAAACCTTTTTAATGATTATTTTAACTTTTAAGGCCAGCTTCAACTACATAAAAAGTTGTTAGGAAGAAGGAGAAAAATTGTTCTCCTTAACCTCTATTCGGCACTGGTGAGGCCACATTTGGAATATTGGGTTCAGTTCTGGGCCCCCCACTACAGGAAGGATCTGGACAAATTGGAGAGAGTCCAGCAGAGGGCAACAAAAATGATTTGGGGGCTGGAGCACATGACTTATGAGGAGAGGCTGAACTTGTTTAGTCTGCAGAAGAAAAGAGTGAGGTTGGATTTGATAGTGGCCTTCAGTTACTTGAAAGGGGGTGCCAAAGAGAATGGATCTAGGCTATTCTCAGTGGTGGCAGATGACAGAACAAGGAGCAATTGTGTCAAGTTGCAGTGGGGGAAGTCCAGGTTGGATATGAGAAAAAACTTTTTCAGTAGGAGCGTGGTGAAGCGCTGGAATGAGTTACCCAGGGAGGTGGTGGAATCTCCATCCTTAGATGTTTTTAAGGCCCGGCTTGACAAAGCGCTGGCTGGGATGATTGAGTTGGGGTTGGTCCTGCTTTGAGCAGTGGATTGGACTAGATGAGATCCCTCTTGAGATCTCTCTTGAGATCCCTTCCAACCCTCATCTTCCATGATCTCTTGACGTTGTTCCATCAGTAAGACTGCCAGTGGAGCAACTTGGCCTGATTCTCAGTTGCACGGCACTTTCTATGGTTCACTTGTGGAAAATGGACATCAAATGACAATGAACTGGAATGGTAGAGTTTACACTGGCTTTACATTGGGGTTTAAGACAACATAAGGTACTGGGTAACAGAAAACCAGGCTCCATGCCTCCATCTCTGAGAAGTGGATAGGCGTGGAAAGATGCTCAAAGTGTCATCACATAGCTATTGCCATTGGGGTACCTGCCCATCCCAGTGAGGAACAGCCCTGGAAGAACAGGGATGGAGGTGATTTGCCCAAGAGATGCTGCATTGCCCTAATGGGTGCATCGGTGGCACAATGTCTCCTTGGGCTCCATGGTGTAACAAGACATGCTATCTGCTATTCCAGCCTTTAGACGATGCATCACACATCCCACTGCATGGTGAGTAAGCTCCACGGAGTTCCAAAGCCCCCTTGACCTCAGGGGAATCCAGCTGAGAAAGGACTTCAGGATGACTCTATGGACCCGATCCGTAGCCCACTGCGGTCAGTCTAAAGACTCCTATTGATTTCAGTTGGCTTTATCTGTCTTGTTTACTGATACTGTAAACTCTTCAGGGCTGGGATTGTCTCTTACTCTGGGTACATACAGCGCCTAACACGATGCCACCCAATCTGAGTGGATCCCTCTAGATGGTGCTGTAAACACTTAATAATTAAGAATAATTATGTATCTGTAAACCTTCCTAGGTGTCTTATTTACGCCTGTGCCTCCCAATCATGGTTCAAAAAAATCTTTCAGTTTCTTTGTCATGTTGCTGTTGTTGAGTCTGGTTTCATAAATGAAATAGACAAGTAATTTACTAAAATAAAATTCCAGTGTGTAAGATCAACATAAAAATGACATGAAACTATGTTAAATGTTCGTACACCCCGCTGAGATGGGTGGATTCGGAAAGGCTAGCAAAATAGAATTATACGAAACACTCATGCAAACAGCTCCCATGAGGGGTCAAGCAGGATAAGAAAGGCTAGGAAAATAAGACTAAGCATTCCTATCAGGAATTTCAACCCGGGGGCTTAGTCTGAGTTGATTTCCTTCTCCCCATTCCCGCACTGAGTTGGGAATTATATAGATTCATTTTAAAATAGAAAGTAAAATGCCAACAAGAGAACTGCTATTTTGGGGGCTGTACCATTGAAATCAGTTGGAGTCTTTCCATCTACTTCAATGGGTTTTGGATCAAGCTCTTGTTGGATTATTTCGAGGTAAAGCATGTCCATGACAAGATGTAGATGGAGTCAAATTCTGCACTGACATTTGAAAGGCTTACTCCGGATTTACACCTGTGTAACTGAGAAGGGTTTGACTCACGTATTCTAGTCATGCTCTTCCCATGAGTTTTTACATGAAAAAGTCAGAGCCGAGATTGACAGGAAACACTCAAACAAATTATCGTTTGCATGAAGCTTGACTGCGGTGATACAAATTAGTAGACAAGTTTTTAACATCATCAGGGAACCTGTGCTTTGTTTCTCAATGTGTATTTTAACTTCTCAAGCACAGACGATTTCACAAAGTTCTTTCCATTATGGAATTGGCAGCGCCCCTGTGTACATGATACTTGACTAATTTGGAAACATTAAGCCCCTGACAAGGAAATGCAAGACTAATAACTGCCTGTGCTGTAAATATGCACCTCTGGTGTCCATTCAAATGCACATTGTGCATCCCAATTACTGCTGAAAGGTTTTGTTACATCTGAGTCAGAAATGACAGTAAATATTTAAGGTGCCCAAAAAGAATCAAGGGGAAGTAGATATGTGTTGCTAGGTGTCACTGAGCAGTAATGCACTTGTCGGGCAACTGGTGGATGACATTGGTCCCTGAGGTCGGTGGATTACGTTTGGACCACATACCCTTTCTAACTGGATGAAGAAGACAAGAAAAGTAGTGTACAGGTTTTTGGGCTGGGTGAAATTCTCAGCTGGTTTAAATCCAAGTCTAATGGAGCTATTTGGGTTCACACTAGCAGAGGACATGGCCCTTAGTCTATAAATCAAAGGCCAACCTCCAAGATTCCTTTAGCTAGGAAATAGCATGATCTCCACTAACTATCCAGCCATGATCATGTCAGAAAGAAGCACTGGTGTTAATCCACAGAGCATAACCCTGCTCTCCTGTTTGCCACACAACATGTTTACTTGTGCACTAGATAATTAGACAAGAAAACTACTGTGAAGGTTTTATGGGATTAGCTTGACAAGGGAAAAGGGATTCAGCGGGGAAAGGGAACAGCATTATCACAGCATATATGAAGAGCACTGGGAGTTAACTAGTGGCACTGGAAAACTTGAGTTTGATATTCTATATCTCTTCTGGTGTAATATCTATCATGAAAGATATCACACTGCCTTAAAAAGCAAAGTAGAACAGAGAGGCAATACAAGGTGCAATTACGGTCATACAATCAGAATGGGGGGGAGGAGAGAAATGAAATAGTCTGGGAAAGGAGGAGAAAAAGAAAGCTAAAATTCCCCAGAGGGGCAGCGGGGCCAAATTTGGGCACGTGATTTTGCAATCTGGTGCAAGGGATCACAGCACCACTCAGGTTTGGCCCGGGGGGCTAGGCCAAATCTGAGTTGTTCTGTGGCCCCCTGCACCTGGCCACAATGTCTGGGACAGGGAGCCAGGCCCAGATCCCATATACCCCTTGATCAGAGGGTGGGGACTGTTATTTCTTGCCTGTCTGGAAAGCAGCTAACACTGGATACTAGTGGAGGGGGGGACGATAACCCTAATCATCATCCCTATGTTGAACACGTTTTCAGAAACCACGTCCAGCAGTTTGGAATAAGGAAGCCTGGCGAGCTCCCAATCCATAGAAAGGGCAACACGGATCACAAAATGTCCACCCTTTTCCTCGTCCTACTGAAGATGCAGTAAAGGGAGGCGAGAAAGGCGGGTGTACTTTAGTTGCAATTGCAGACTCAGGTGGATCGAAAGGTTTCAAGCAGAGCCGTGCATGGATCAGCGCAACTGCACATGGGGGTTATGGTGGCGTAGGAACCAGGGGAATGTTCACCTTGCGTTCCCGATCTGACTGGGCCCGCCCCTGCGTGTGGGCCGCCCTGGCTGACATCAGGCTCCTCCCCTCCCCCCGAGATCGCTTGCCCTGGCTGCTACAAGGGTTCCATGGGTGGAATCTGTGACGGGAGCAAAGCGAGGACAGACACCGACACCATGTGCCCTCTCCAGGAAACGGAGGGTTGAAACCTCCAGGCACTTAACTCCACTGAATCCAGGCAATGAATCAAGCCACTGCACTTCAGTTTCCACCCAATCACATGCCTCTCAACACACCAAGTGCCACCTCTGCTTGACTGCACTGATACCTAATGCTGCTGTATTCCTTTCCCCCTTATTCAGTATCCCTTTTTACATGATTGGCTGGGAGGGTGGGAACTGTCAGTCAAAATCCCCCTGCTTGAACTGAGTTTAGAGACAGTGTTTGCATTGGAACTTGATTCCCAAACAATTTGGTTGATATGGAGTTTCTGCAAAGAACTGCTTCAAGCTCTCATTTGGGCATGAAAGACCTTGTATATCACTCCTTATTCGAGAGTAGCTTACTTCCAGCTTAAGAACTGCTGGGTATGGTCCAAAATCTCTCACCACCAGTGCAACCCCAGTGAAATCATGCATAAAAAGAATATGGTCCTAAATTGTTTTTAACAGAACAGAATAATGTTACTTTGATAAGACTGAAGCACTACCCATTTGCAAACCTACACCTTGCTAGCAGGTTGTCTGCAAACAGATTTTGATAGTTTCTATTTTGCAGACACACATAATCCACCCCCAAAAAAGTGTCTTTTCATATTTCTTTGGAGCACTAAAAAAAACCCGTTAAACTTCATTGATGTGTTACAAATGGGGCGCAATCTGGTCTTAAAGGCTCACAATGTGACATTTCTTCCACAGGGAGCCAAATAAACAGCTATAATATAGCCAATTTAGATCAACCATACACAGAGATCAACCACAAGCAATTGATTCTAAACCTATTGTCATTAACAGTCAGGGCAGCTAAAGGAAAAGACACAATGGCAAAGCATATGAAACTGTTTGATTAAGATATCAAAACTGTTTGATCATGAAACAATAGGAACTAATCTCACTGGCAACAACCTTATTATCTTTGATGGATTTTTTTTAACAACCAGTTTTAATCCAAGTGATTTACATTTTGATAAGAATAGAATCAGTCTGTGAGTTTGCTTTGATAATGAGGCACATATGCCGAAAGTAAGTTAGCTGCACCAGCAAATATTTTACAAAGTCATTTGGTAGCTATCTATATACTCCTTTTATGAAATGACACAAAAAAGATGCACTGGCACAAACTGTAAAGGCCAGTTTATACCAGCTGTGATCCGGTTCTAAAAACTAAGCAGAGAGAAATACTACGGAGCTAATTTACTACTGCTTTTCTGCTTGTACAGACCTTCATACTGGTGCATGGTGGGGTGAAATGTTATTGGATTCAGAATGGCAAAGGAATATACTCACGTTGCAGTGGGATAAATGACTATACAAGTTGCAAAGCAATTCAGAATCAGGCCCCATTTGTCAATATATAACTTATTTAATGAATAGATGGATTAATATAAGGATATCAAAGATGTAGTAGGCATTAGAGCAGGATGGCATATGGTTTTCTCATCCCATGAGAATTTTTTAGATTTAATTCTTTTCCCGCGTCTTGAGTAGGGCTTACAAATTGAAATTCTGACCATTTCATGGTCCAACAAATTGAAAATATATTTTAGTTTGGGGCAATCAAAATGATTCTTGTTGATTGGGACCTGTGTTCTTTTGAAATATCTCAGTATACATTAAGATAAGTTTCCAATCAAAAACTCATTTTGAACCAAAGAAAACTCAGACAAACCCTCCCATGAAGCTTTGTTTCAAAGATGTTGAAATGGGACAACTCCAAAAATTTCAAAACACTTTCCCCAACAGTTGTCATTTTTGTTCAGTCAGGAAATGGGCTGAAACCAACCAAGTTTCAGGTTCAATGAATCAGCATTTTCCAGTGAAAAAACCAAAACATTTAGTTGACCAATTCCCAACCTGCTCTAGTAGATATGTATCTTTCATATGCCTAACGTGAAATAAGTAGCATTCTCGTTCATTAAGACTTGTATTTTCAAAGGGTCCTGCAGGAGTTAAGCACAAGGCAGGTTTATCATTTAAAGTAGGTACTGTAAAGTTTGTCAGTGATCACCAATTATTATTACAGCATTCATAAACTCATGATGTACGGGCGTAATGGGTGTCACCTGAAAAGTAAGATCCCCCATGGTGTAGAGCATCAGGTTTTTGAGGTTCAGAAAAACAGCAAGGGCCAGATCCTACCACTCTTTCTCATGGTGAGTAGCACTTAATCCCACAGGCAGATGCACTGAAATCAGTGCAGAGCAAGGGCCTTCTCCGCAGAGACACAGATGGTGGCTGGAGATTTCTATTCTGTTTCTGACCCAAATTCTGGCTGCTTTGTGCTGCTCGACCTGTATAAAGCATCCAGAGAGCTGCCCTGCAGTGATAGCTAAGGACTACCATGATGCTGAGGAATCCTCAGGTGGGCCAAAGCCAGCATAATTGGCTCCTCCCTACCCATTCCCCTGCCCTTGACAGAGGGAGACATGCCAGAGGTGGGCGGAGGAACGCATGGTGCTCTGCCTTATGTTCAACCACTACCGCCGCTGGCCCTCACCAGGGTAACGCAGAGTATCTCTGTCTCCTGAAGTCAACCCAGAGGCCATTTCAGGATCTGCACAATGCTCCTCTCAGCTGTGCTGGACGGAAACTCCTCACTGCCATGGCTGGAGGCCTCGTTGTTCTGAAGCGAAAGGAAATGCCAGGGTAACGTGTGTGCCGCATCACTTGGGTACAAACTGAGGTGAGCAGCCAGGAGCACTGCTCGCATGGCGCAAAGGAAATCTTGTTGTTCCTCGGGCTGGCGTGCCTCTTGATCGGGAAGGCAGAGCCACCAGAACGGTCAAGCCCTGCAGCTGCCATTTCCATCAATGCATTGGAGGCTTTTGGGCACTGTTGCACAGGAAGGCTTTGTGACCAATACTGTCATCAAGCCAATCTGCCTCCTAGGATCCCAAGAAACCAGCGTGCCAATGAACAAACTCTGACATTTTCAGTGAAAACGGGCGATGAAGTATCGCATGGGGCCGACAGTGTTGAGTAAGCCCATAATTATGGTGATTTATGTTAACGTCTGTTGGTTTATTACTTACGTCTCCCTCACGTAACCTGTGCTGCTAAAAGGTCTGCCACTGCTAGCCACCCTGAGAGGCAGCAAAGGTCTCCCCAGTCATAGGAACATGGAAGCTGTGGTGAAAGGATGAGCCCCAGGGGACTGCTATCAATAAGAGAGGGTTGTTTTGCAAACACTGTATATAGCTGATTGTGTTCTGTGGATTCAGCTCAAAGTGAGGCATAGACAGGTAGCCCCTCAGTTGGTGTAAATTCGTTTAGCTCCATTGCACACACATTTGAGGGTCTATTACAGTCACACACAAAGTAACAAGTTCCGACCACAGTATCAGGTAGCTTATGACTGTCTGGCATAGACTTTTTGCTTGCCTCTGACTTTCTACAGAAGTGGCACATGCAGAGGTCTGCGCAGGTTGACGTCTCTCTCTCCTGTCTCTCAGTACTTCCTGCTTTGATAAAACTATGGGAAAGAGACAGGGTTTCTTCTTCATGGGGCACTTTTGACAATAACAAGTCACAGCCCTAATGCGGCAAAGGTACTTCTTTGTGTGTTTAATTTGACACATGTGAACAGTCCCATGTAAGCCAATACTCATGTGGGTAAAATGAAGCATGTGCATAAGTGTTTGCAGGACTGGGACTATAAGAGGCGCTGCATAAAAAATAAACATAGCTAAAAGACGGCCCCATCTCCAGTATTTACAAGGTGAGCTCATTTACAGGGGCTGTTATGCACAGTTTCTTGGAATGCCTTTTAATTACATTGGTTTAGGAAACTCACGTTTTGTTCTATTCTCTTCCAGTCATAGCGCTCTCAGTTTAATTTGTAAGGGAAAACAATTCAGGCAGAAGTCTGACTAACGTTGACAGCATCCCTTTAAGCAAAATGATGCATCGATTCATGCAGAGGCCCTCGTTTTAAATATATATCCGTAGAACATTGCAGTACTGCACCACAGGTTCACATTGGCCATTCTGCCTCTGGTTTGCCCTGGCACTTCTGGGAACATCTCTAACACCTCCCTGAAGCAGAGCCAAAGCATCATTTTTTCAGGCCCAGTACAAACTTGTATCACAGGCCCCCTCCCACACACATACCCATAGGGGTTGCAGCTTGGGATGGGTAAAGTGTACCCTTTTTCCTCCCCATGTGGCGGCCCTGTCCTGAAGCAGGGACTCCTGCATAGCTGGCGCTGCATCTGCTGGGAAAGTCTCTTATGCTGGGGATATGGTATTCACAGGAGGATTTATGGCTGGCTTGCAGTTTCACACGTGTAGGGGCTCATGGGAATCCCTCAGTTTGATGATGTTGTCTGGTAGGGACAGCTGGTTAGTCCCTGCCCCGCCTCCTCAGGTCAGGCCCTAAGTTCTCCAAGTCCAGCGGAGATGTGGTAACCAGCCAGACACCCCAACATGTACGAGGTGGCAGAAGGCAACACAACCTATTCCACGCCGCTAGCACTGCTCACTAACTATAAATGACAGAGGCCTTCCTGTGATTGCTAGGGAACTATGTAAACGCTTTAACATTTCCAGTTCCAACTGGCGGCCGCCCTAGTGGATGTTTTGTACAGGAAATGCCACCTCCATTCTGCATTTCCCAGCATTCTAACCTTTGGTGCTTGGTGTGTCTCTCTCAAGAGATGTGTCCTCAGACCTTAACAAGCTGGTTCCCAGCTTTCAGAGGTTTGTCTCAAAGTCCCATACTCTGGAAGGCACGCAGCAGCAACCATAACTGCACCTTAACCAAACTTTTTGTAAGTGAATGATGCTGACCTCCTTTACGAAGATCTACTGATGAAAAGCACTATATAAGAGCTAAGTATAAATATTATCATGATCAAAGAAGTGACTTTTTTAACCCTGCCTCCTCACAGAACATTTTAGATTTTTGCAGGCCTTAGTTGACATCACTGTGCTGAAAATGTTGAATGGACATTATTGGAGGCCACAGCGTTGATGCTGATAGCTAAAGCTAATCAAGAGTTTTTTCAAATTTCAGTTTTTCAGGAAAAAAGGGTATTAGCCTCCGTTTTGATTAATGCCTACCAAAGTAATTAATGATTATGATTGTAGACAAGCTTTCATTGAAGAAAGGATGAAAAATGTCAATCACTGTCGGAAGTTTTTACCGAATGTCACAAATGTCAAGATTACAAAAAAATCTTCCAAAATAATTATCTGAAAAGTTTCCATGATTTTCAAGATATTTTGGGTGAGTTTTTTTTTCAACCTGCTTTATTTTTAGGCTAAATTATGGCTAGTCCTTTCCTGGCCATACCAGGAATTAAGAAGAGTAAGGCTCTTCTTTAGTTCACTGGTGAATTGGTTAGGAGCTGTCTTTGCATGCAGGTAGGTCCATCAATGGTGTTGAAGCAGGATCTGTCTAACCAATACTTTCCCCTCTGTGGCAATTGGGTGGGGAGGGATTGGAAAGAAGTGGAGGGAAGAGTAACATTGGTTCCCCCGTTTGCTTCAATCTCTGCATAGACTATCCATCTGGAGGCAGTATTCTGCATTCTAAATAGAGTCAGAGTAATGTATTTCCTTCCCCCGGCCCCATACCAGAGCTTACGGGAAGCAGGGAAGGGTTTTAGCTACAACAGAATGCTCTTCCTGGGGCAGCCCAGCCTTTAGGGCTAATTCAAAAATTCAGAATGAAGCATTTTCCCATTGAGAAAATAGGGTTTCGCCCAAGTCAAATTTTTCTGTTGGACCAAGATTGGTTTTGGTGGACTCTTCCACTGGGAAAATCAAAATGAACCATTGCATTTCAGGAATGTCAAAGAGTTTCATCGCAATTGAAAGTGTCAAAACAAGACATTTCAATGTTTCCAATGTGAGATATTTCAGAATTTTCATTTGGCAAAGTGTTGTGATATTTCGACTTTTCATCCCGACTTAGAAAGTGTTGAAATATTGGCATTCCTGCAGGATGGAAATTCCATTTTTCGATCTGCTTTGCCGTCTCGATCAGCTTTACGTCTGGCTGAGCCTTATGACTCACTCTAACCCTTCAAGTTGATCTACTCTTGATGGCCCCAATCCTGTAAACTCTTCGGCACATGAGTAATTTACTCATAGGAGTCGCCCTACTGAGCATATAGGGCTGAACATCCTGAGTATAATCCAATGGTGAAATTACCCTCAGGAATAAGTGTTGCAGGACTGGAGGTTGTGATCGTAGCCTAGGCTGAAGAATGGACAAGGAACTAAATAAAATGCTTGCTTTTTCTAGCATTAATAGTGTCTCACTGGAATCATATTTCAGTTTTTGTCCCTTGGCCAATTCCACCCTGATTTGCTTCTTTCTTGTCCCTTTTTTTTGGGATGCTGCATATCCAGCTGAACAGAATTGCCAAGCTTCTTTGAAATGCATGACATTTTTTGGAACAATACCTCATCTCAGGGGGGCTGTTCTCCTATCCATGAGCAGAAGGATTTATGTATATAACTCCTGTTAGCGAGTTACATGTGTAAATCATCCATGATTTGAGGGAAAAAATCCAGACCTTGCCAGTGTTTTATACCATATAGAAAAATCAGAACTCAGCGCTGAGTAAAAGACAAGTAACTAGGGATTATCATAACCGACAGCAATAATATATTTTGCATAATAACATGGTGCTGTTAAAAGTAGCTATGGCACTAGCAGAATGGCTGTTTAAAATTAATACAAAATTGTACCACCACCCTCCAAGGGAAGATTACATTTAATAAATAAGATAGCTGGAGTAATTTTTTTTTAAACCCTTAAAAGAAACATTAAATACTGGAAATCTGAAAAGAGATTTTTGTAAGGGTTTAAAATGAAATGGAGTTTAAAATTTTAAAGGCAACTTTCTGCCAAATCAGAAAAAACAAGTTACATCTGGACTGAAAACCCCTTTGCCAGGTTTCAGCCTAATGTGAATTAAACTGACTGAAAAGCAGGGTTATAATGGAAATAAGAAGCATGCCAAATATTACCGCTCAGGCCCTGATGTACCAAAGCCTTTAAGCACAAGCTTAAAGTTAAGCACATGCATAGGTACTTTCCTGAATAGAGACAGTTTTAAGTATGTGCACTGCTAAATTGGGGGCATACTTACTTCTTTTGCTGCATTTAATTTGCCAGTCTTCATCTCCTTGTTGTCTATTTGGGCTACTTGTTCCTTGTTGCCTGATGGAAGTTTGGTCCAGTGTTTATAACACTAACTTAGCACTTGGGAGACCTACATTCAATTCCCTGCTTCTCTACAGACTTCCCATATGACTTAGGCCCAGTTCCTCAGAGGTATTAAGGTAAAAACCATAAGAACAGCAATACTGGGTCTGACCAATGGTCCATCTAGCCCAGTATCCTGTCTTCCAAAAGTGGTCAATGCCAGACTTTCCAGAGGGAATAAACAAAACAGGGCAATCACCAAGTGATCCATCCCCCATCATCCCCTCCCAACTTCTGGCAATCAAAGGCTAGAGACACCCAGAGCATTGAGTTGCCTCCCTGAGCATCTTGGCTAATAGCCATTGATGGACCAGTCCTCCATGAACTTGTCTAGTTCTTTTTTGGACCCTGTTATAGTTTTGGCCTTCATAACATCCCCTGGCAACAAGGTCCACGGGTTGATTGTGTGTTGTGTGAAGAAGTACTTCCTTTTGTTTGTATTAAGGATGGTCCTGCTTTTAGCAAGAGGTTGGACTAGATGATCTCCTGATGCTATATAAATGAAACTATTAGCCCTTGTTACTTCATTTAATTTCTTTATAATTAAGGGAGTGTTCTTTCATTATCCCCATTAGCATGTTACTAATTATTATTAGACCAGAACCATCCCGTCATTATAGCAATATTGTTAGATGTCACTTTAACACAAAGTATGGGCCAGTCCAAGGCCTTTTGAAATCAATGGGAAACTTTGGAAAACATAAGCCTCATGACACATTAAGCCCCTGATATGATTGAATTGAAGGCCTTAGGTTTTTAGTGCTGCGTTGTTTGAAAACAGGCATTTTCCCTTAATTTAAGATATTAAGAAATCCCCACCTCTGGTCTTAGAGGAGTTATTATTTTTTCTGCCACGACAGACAGAACGATTAGTGCGGACCAAACCCACAGAAAGGTTCCAAGGACAGAACAATGTTCAGGATCGGAAAAATATGCAATAATTGATTTTAATGTGTGTAGTAATTGCTTCCATATGGGCAGTTGTCACTGTGTTGCCACATAATTAGTTTGATATGTTCAATAACTGGCCAATGAAATGAGTACTACATGAATTTGACAACTGGGTACAGCTTCTGGTAAGTTTGCCTATCAGAACCCAAATTATTAGTCTCCAGTTCCACTGTTGTATTCGTTGTTTTTTCTCTCTTGAGCCTCTTAGGTTTAAATGAGCCACATCCTTTTTTAGTCTCTTTTTTTCATGGATTTGTTTAGATGAAACTAAACATTGACAGCATCGGAATGAAATCATTCAGTGTTTCCCGATAAAAGTTTTCCAGAATTTGTGTTCTGTGACAAATTCTGATTATGTTGTTGTTCTGATTTGGAACACGAAACAAATTTCAAGAGGGTCAACTTTTCCTCCAGGATAAGAATTCCAGCTTCTGAACAGTTCTACAGCACAAACACTGGGAAGGGAAACAAAGTCACAGAGAGGTGAAATAGCTTGTTAAAGGACGCATACATGGGAGCTGTAGAGGTGTGAAGAAAACCCAGGTTTCCCTGAATCTCAGGCCAAGACTTTACCTACTGGAACATATTGCCTGCTATAATGCACCCCTGTTGCAGTTCCTTCACTGGTAGCAAGGGTTGTGTTTGTAGTATAGGTAGGACTGAGGTATTTTTACTACCATGTTTTCTATCCCCGCCATGAGCTGCATCATGGATGAATTTGCCAATGGATGGGCAGCTCATGAGACAGTGACCCTTTCTGCAGTGAAACTACTGTGAGTGACCCATAAACTGGTCTCAAAGTCCATGTAGATGTCTAGGAACTTGCAAGGTGTTTGTTTTTTTCCTCTCATGGGGCTTTTTAATTCCAAGATACAAATATTCAGATATGCCTATTCCAGATGTGTGCATTTATGTGTTCGCTATTTAATCTTTCAACAACAAGAAACCTCTCTTTTATATGAAGGCGCTACTACACAACATCCCATACACATATCGTTGGACAAAGCTCCATCAGCAGTCATTTAATAGATGCAGAACAGGCTGATTAATTAAAAAAAGAGATCCAATAATTTATTAGATGAAAAAGTTGGCTAATAGATTATTCATCAGTCAGCTCTAATAATGAAATCTCTGCAGCAGCAAGACAACAGGCAGACAAGTCAGATTACCCAGGCAATGCTAGTTGGCTAGATAACAAGTTCTAATTTGAATGGGGAAATTCTTACATATGTCATTAGGAACAATTACAACGTAATAAGCTTCATAGAGTAGCTGACATTTGGGCCAAAATAAGTTTAAGATGAAATTCCTTTGAGCTGGCCTTTTTTTAAAATCTGTTACTAAATATTTTGCCATTTCGTAATTTTGTGTTCTGTTCTCTATTACTGTCTGGTGGCTGTTGTTTATCCTTAGAGGAGATTTGCCTAAAAAGAACTGCAGCAAAGACACAATTGTGCACCGGTGTGATTGCTAGCAATGCACATGCTCAGTACTACATAGAGAAGGTTGACATTTTGAATACAATATCTTTTTCCAAATTAAAATGGCTTTCGGAGAATTTTTTCCCCCAAAAGTTTCTTTTATGACCCCTGAAAGCAAAAAAATTGTTTTTTCCCTCCTCCCCATTCCCCTTTTTTCTCTCTATTCCCCCGTCTTTTCTAGTGACAAAGTGGAGAAAAAATTTCAAATCCAGTGAAAGCTCTCGCTCTCTCTCACAAACAAATGAAAAATTGTTCCTTTTCTAAACCTGCAAAGTGAAAGTTTCAATTTTTTTGGCTATTTGTCATGAAAAATCTTGACTTTTTTTCAATCTGCTCTACTGCTCAACAGTTTCCACTCCCAGGCACTATGTTTTCAGCCAGCCTGCACTACCTCAGATGTGAAGAACCTTCCAAGGGAAAGCAGATTTCTGCAGCTATTTACTTCTTTCTGTTAATGTAGCTGACTTACGAGATCAGGTCACAATCTTGAAGGCTTACATTTTCTATATAAACCACTGGCTTCCCAGATTGTTTCAGTGAGCAAATTTTACCATCTATGGCTGAAAATGCCCTCTCCTCTCACTTGCAGACCTCACCTCAGTCAACCTTGTCTTACTTATCTCTGGGATATATCGTGACGGTTTCCAATGAAGACCGACCAAGACAGTCATTCGGAGGTCTGGCTAGTATGGAACGCAGCTGCCCAGCTTGAGTTAGATGGGCCAGTGAAGCCATACCAGCCGTACTAGCGCCATCTACTGCACCAGCTACCATTAGAGAGGAGTTCAAGCTATTGGTTATTTACAGTAACCTAAATGGCACAGGTCCAAACGAAAAGGTTGCCCTTTCAGCACTGACCTGCACTTATCTGGTGCTGACTCTTCTAAGGGCAAGCCTCATGGGAACAGGTGCCAGGGTTTTCCTCAGTAATAGACCAAGCCTCTTGATCCAAGCATCTATCAGAGACACATGTGAGCTCAAACCTGGTCCCTTTCCAAAAAAATGAGATGCCCCATGCAGCTCATGGCATAAGCTCTTCATTCACTGTCAGATCTTGCCAATTTAGCAGATTGCCTGAGTCACCACAGAAGTGCAACAGCTTCTACCCAGGTATCCCAGAGCTGTTGGTCTTGCAGCAGCAGAAATTGCCTGGACAAAGGATTGCAAGGCACCTACAACTTACTCTATTTCTTTGGGTCTCCCATAGCCAGCCAGACCAGTGTCCAAAGGGTGGCACTGGCTGAAAAAAGCAAGTATGGCCAGATCAGCAAGGAAATGTGCCAATTCAGACCATCCTCCAGGTAGTCTCCACTCATGAAGCACTTTCAAAGGGCAACTGAACTCCTAGGAGAACTCTCCGCTAGAGGATGGGGGGTGGTTTGAAACAATGCCTGCTGTGGTGTATTGAAGACCGTGTTAAAACTGTAAGCTGTCACTTTAAATTTCATGGGGGCTTCCTGGTTCTGCTTGTACGCTAGAGGGATTTGGAGGGAAGCACGCAAGCTGCTTTGTGCTAGCAGCTGACAGCCTAGAGTAGGGTGAAGTGAGTTGCGCTGCTGGTTTAGGGAGCAGCCTGCTTTGTCTCTCTCTGTTACAAGGTTCCCTATTCTGAATTCTAAGAAATAAAGTCGTGTTACACCGCAGCCTTCCTGAAGGAGTATTTTATGTTCATCCAACTTCTCTGTTTGTATGCCATGAACATAACACTCTCCCGGCACTGAACGTTCCCCAGTGGCAGGCTCATTTTAAACACATCCAGGGTGCCACTACTGTCTCCCTGGCAGAGGTTGCCTAGACAATGCACTGAATCAATGCAACCGTTGGATCCCTTGGTGGTAAATTCTTTACCGCCAATACCACCTCCCCTTCCGGGGCTGTCACAATCCCCCTCCATTCAGATTTTCTGCCACCAGGAGCCCTAGGCTCCCTTATAATGGCAACAGTTGATATTTCACAGGGCTGACTCAAGTTCATGGCTTGTCCTAGCGATCCTTTTCCCAGAAACACTTACTGCCGTGACTAAAATCTTCAGACTCAGTTCGCCTCCAGAGAACGCCTCCTTCTTTCAGAGCGAGATTCAAGAGCACGCAGGGCATTTAGGAGCACAAATCCCACTGAAAGTCGGTGAGGTTTGTTCTAATTCCCTCAGGTACTTGTGGAAATTTCCCTGGGGTATATTCCCCCACAGGTGAAGGGTACAAATAAAACTGCAACAGTGTCACTCCCAGTCCCTTTCCTCCACGCTCCCTTTATTTAATAAAGGGCAGATTCAAGTAACAGCAAAGCCATTCAAACCAGTCTAAACAGCACCCACCTCAAGGCCACCCACTCTACCCTTGTCTTTTCCCCTACACTGATACTGAGCTCAGGTTATTCCCCTTTTATAGTTCCCTGATCACATGACCTCTGGACTCATTTCCTCTCAAGGAACTGTATTTCCCAGAAGGCTAGCTCTTAAAGGGCCCAAGGACTTTAACAGGCATGTTGGGTCATGTACATCAACTGAAGACCTGCTGTCCATTTACATCATTCCCCCTAGTCTTGCTAAAAAACAAACACAAGCTTTTTTTTAAGGTTCTGTCAAAGGCAAAATCCTGGCTCAGCTTAAGTGAGGAGCACTGTCCGAGCCTCCAAAACATATAATAGAATGAGGGCTATGGGGTAGTGAGTGATGTTATAGGAGAAATATTTTGGCGAGCTAATAATGACCTCTCCTCCTTTTGTATTTTGGCAAAATAATTGTTTTACAAGCGAATGCGGTTTGTTTTGTTCTCTCCCTGGAGAACCAGCTTGTACAAGAGAAATTCTGAATGCTAGAACTTCATTAAGGAGGCTCAGAGTCCATTTGCAAGAGGCAATCCTGCCTAGGAACTGATGAGACAAATTTAGAAGCATGCCTATCAGTCAGAAGAGGGCAGCTAAGAACAGGACATTTATACCGCTTTAAGACTGCCAGGCTAACTTATAAGGTCAGTAAGTGTGGCCTAGGACTGAGGTACTTGAATGAGAGAGTAACCAGCATATGTAATGAAAGCAGAGTACTTGTGTGTGGAAGCAGTCTAAGATGACAAGCGAGAAGTGATTCGCAAAACTGATAGTACCGTGACATGGGCCGAGTTAGGGTTCATTTGATCTCTCAGTGACCTTAGGGTGATGCAGTTGGCTAATGATACAGAGCTAAATGTTTTCTGGCCATGTGTAAAAGGGACTATGACCCTTTCCATGACTGTATATCATCTCTCTGAAAATAACCTTGCTCAGACCAGCATAATGAGTAAGTCTAGGTAGCTTTAGTTCTGATTAAGTCAAGATTATTTGGAAACCTTGTTGACCCTGGTAATAAATCCTGGGGCAGGCTAAATTCGGTAAGCTGTGTTCTATCAGCATTAGGATCAGGTTTGCATGAAACTCAGAAGTTTTTGTTGGCTGAGGCTTTTTACAGACCTGGGGCCAAATCCTTAGCTGGTGTAAGTCAGTGGAGTTCCTCTGGCACCAATGGTGCTGTGCCAATTTACAGCAGCTGACTATCTGGCCCCTTGTCTTTAGCTTTGCTTTGAGAAGGGTTTATTCTTCTCGCCTTCCTATCTTATTTCCTCCCTCCCTAAGTTTTCCTTGGTGCTACAGGCTTAAGGCAACTCAAATACATAATACAGAACATAGCTGAAACCCTGAGATCCTCCTGGCTTTGTCACA
Source organism: Mesoclemmys tuberculata (assembly GCA_007922155.1). NCBI lineage: Eukaryota > Metazoa > Chordata > Testudines > Chelidae > Mesoclemmys > Mesoclemmys tuberculata. Next base: position 4,613,281 of record ML675614.1, on the reverse strand, counting down.
GAACCATGCCAGCCATAGCGTCAATGTGAAACCATGAGCCAGACTAAATGTGTTTCAGACAGGTCTCCCATTCACAGGCAAGGCTTGAGAACAGCAATCTCTTGGCTGCATACTTGAACTGAGCTTTCAACAAGACACAAAGCCAGATAGGTTATGTCAAGCTTCTTGTGTCAATAAGAGCATTCCCCACTTGCCTATAACTATGACCTGTTAGACCAAGTAATAGTAGTGTCTGATTGCTAGATGAGTAATAGACATTTAAAGGGTGCTGTAATGCAACAGTCTCCCCAGATCCAACTTTAGACTGCACCTCAGCTTCCCCACTTTCCTGAAAACCTAGCGACCATTCCATTCCTCTTGCCCCAAAGACACATTTATTGTTCAAACAGACCCCGGCAACAAGCACAACAAGTAAAGCAGGTCCTGCCACTTGGCCCCTGATGGCTTGTTCCGCTCGAGGGATCTCTAGCTAGTGTGGCATTCCTCCTCCCGTCTCTCAACTCATCCCCGCAGTTCTCAGCCTTAAAAAAGCTGCTAGTTGGCCTTTTATCTCACCAGGTGGGAGACAGTTGATGCCACAGGATACAAGGACCAAATCCTCGAAGACTCAGGTGCACTGATTCCTTCTGCTTCTTGTTGTATTTTATAGCATAGCAGATTCACATTTTAAGTCTATGACCCCCCCAGTGCTAGATTTCATGAGACACAGTTACCGTCTCTGTTTTCACGGTATTTTAAAAAATGGTAACAAAGCTTTCTTAACAGTGCCCCGTTTTCCTGATGTTCTCACCAGGCATTACAGTGTAAACTTTATCACCTTTAGGTGCCTGAATTTGTCATATAAAATCCCCCTAACAACATTATACTCTTCATGCTCTCAGAGGATGTGCTCAAACATTTCCTTGACCTTCTATGTCTCTCACGGCCCATCTTTATGCTTAATAATTTAGGCCCAAGTTACCATTTAAGCCACGGTGTCAAGTAGGTATTTGGCATAGAGCTCACTTTTTCTCTCAGATTCTTGCAGTATGTCAGCATTTTGGATCCTAGGGCATATTTCATTAAACCGTTCCCCCCTTGTTTCTTTTGTCCATGCTTCCTGCCACTCCTCTCTTAGTTCATGTTTAATTAGGTTTTTAAACTCCTGTTTCTGTAGAGGGATATCTGTGTCAATTTTTTCAGTGTTTTTGCAGCTTTGTCTGCCATCTCATTTTCTGCTATTCCAGGATGTGCTGGGTTTCATGCTATTTCACTGGCTGCTCCCATCTGTACCCATTCTGGCGTTAGAAACAATATTTCATTGATCACCTCATTTCTGCTATTTGGCTTCCCATTTTTGGTGGCCTGTAGTCCTGTTAGTGAACTGGTGGTTTCAGGGGGAGTTAGGTGCTTAAATTTCTGGGAGGATCTGGGCCCATCTTCTTTAAGAGACCATCCCACCCAGTGGCAGTTGGGGGTCTTCAAAGTGCTCAGCATTGGCCTAAAGTCAATGGAAGTGGTTCTCACTAAAGTCAATGGAAGTGGAGTTAGGCCAACATTGAGCCATTCGGAAACTCACCCCCCAAAATAATCCAACGTTGTTTTTTACAGCACATTGACCGTGTGTTTGGTGCTGTACTAAACAAAGATGAGCTAGGCCCTGCTCACAGGAAGATTGCACTAGAAGGTGCTGATTCAAAGCCCGCTGAAATTGGTGAAAGTCTAACCAGTGACTTCCATGGGATTTGGCGCTAGCCCCAAGGAGAGGTAACAGGAGGAGAGGGGATGCTCATGTCCTGTTCGGTTTAATTATTCCAGTCCCCTTCTTCCTGCACCTCAGTGGAACTCTTTGCTGAAGCACAGGCCAGAGTTCTGTCTTTTCAGGAAGCCTTATAGAGCTAAACCTGAGGGCTATTGGATGTAAAACCCCAGTAAATAAATGTTGATAGTTCCCAGTCAATTTCAAAGAGAAAGAACCGTATACTTTCTTAGTAACACAAACATGTAATGCACACGAAATACACTGAACTAGTAGAACACAGAAGTAGTCATTTGGAATACTATTAATAACTTTTAAATGAAATCAATTCAAAGCCAATCTAGTGGTGTGTCTTACACAGACTTTCTGTTACCAACATTCAAATATAAGGTCTCACCATCACTTTTTCTATACTTCAGCATGCACATCAGAACACATTCCCCTCGAACCTTCTCTGAGCGATGATTTCTCAGTCTTTATAGTGTGACCATCCTATGTGGTGTGTGTTTTCTGGACTCTGTGGAGCTTGAGCAATGACAGCATCTTGCTCCTTTCAAACACTTCAAAACCCTGTCAGGGAACAAGAGAGCTAGCAGCATTCCAGCCTGGGGGTTAATGGCTGACTGGTCCTCTCAGCTGCTGGTGAAACAGGTGTCCATAGCCTGTACTCAGTGTTGTGCAGTCACTGGGATCAGCATAGAAAATATCCATTCCCTGGATCTCTAGCGCTCTCACTCCATAAAGCACAATCCTCTCCCTGTAAGCCCAGCTAAAGTCAGGCAAGAATTTACAGACTTTCCACTCACTAAGTGCTGCCACATTTGCTGTCTTTAGCTGAGACAGAATCCCAGTTATGAGCAGTCAGCTGAAGACGAAATGTCGGTTCTATCTCTGTAGCACCTAGGACTAACAAATGCTCTCTGGCTAGGTCCATAAAACCCACTGTCTATGGACCACATGCTATCCTAATGGAGGGGTTCCTTCGTTATTAAAGCTGGAGTAGCACTGTACCCAAAGGGACACAAGGAGTGGGACCAGCCCTCACAGGAGGCGTATCTAGCCCCTGGTCCTGCATCCATCAGCCATTGAGTCAACACGCGCCTGGAACTCTTCCCACTTGCACTGTGGTAGGCTCAGCTTTTTGAGGATGACGAGGATCTGACTTGCCAGGCGGGTGGCTAACAGTGAAACATTCCTATGCAATCTCGAAACAGCTACCGAGCATGCGTAGCCACTCCCACTCCCGGTTCTAAGCGGCTCTCGGTCCATCTAACTGCCCCACTCTCTTCAGAGACGCAGACTATTCACTTAAGTTCCATGTCTCCACTCCACTGCTTCTCACAAAGTCAAATGCTGCAGTGTAAGGTATGTGGGTTACATCGGTTATGTCTACACATGCACGTGGTGTGCAAAATACAGGTACTGCACAGGCAGCAGGATTATTTCCCGGCTGCCTCCCCTCTGCCAGAGCTAGGGAGGTAACGGGACACTTTAGTGCTGAAAGCAACAGTGCAGACATGGCATGCCTTGCTCGGGTGTATGTAGTGGCCATGGGGGGTATCTGCCTGAGGGTTTGGGTTGGTAGGGTACCCTATGCTACTCTTTTCACCTAAGCTGTGCGTCAGTGTCTACCCTATTATTTACACCTGTGCCAGCTGGGCATGCAGCGTCTGTGCTCTAACAGCTGCCATCAGTGTAGACGTATCCACAGACGCACCGAATAATAATCAGGTCGTGCACTGAATTGTCAGAGTACAGCAGCGTCACAGAAGAAACATTGCTCGACATTGGTTTAAGTCTTAACAACAACAGCGCGTCTTTGACGGAACTGGGGCTGGCACCGTAGGCAGTCATTCTAACCCAGCCTCCTGGGTCGAACTTGTCTCGCTTGACGGCCTATCAGAAACGTGCTCATGTAAAAAAGAGAACACAATATTCTTTGCTGTACTGAAGTTCAGCCGAACAGGGGACTGGTGCGAGGAGTTCATTCCACAGTCTACAGGGCTGTAGCCCCTCACAAATCTTCCACTCCACGTACGAGGCACCTTTCTTTCATGTGCTTTCTCTGACAAACGCAGAGCAGTGTGGACATTTCAAACAAAAACCACCACCCCAAAACATTCCACTGCACCCACAGTTCTCCCAAGGGAGAGAAGATGCTAGAGGGAATGCATCACAGGTGACGGATGTTCATGACATTGCTTAGTGCCCTTCTGGAAGGCAGTCAGATACTACAGTGACGGGTGTGGGGAAAGAATCTTTATAGAATAGAATCTACAATTAAAAATAGCCTTTTTGGGGGGGGGGGAATAAATGGGCTTCAGATTCTCTGAAGCACAGGAAAAGTCTTCTCTAAACAAGCAGAGTGCAATTTTTGCAATAATGGTAGCATAAGTAGTGGTGCCTGTCACTGCTATATCAACATCCATCGGACAAAATGTTAACATCGACTTCATTAATCCATGGGTTGCAAGACCTTTCTTGGGGCATTTCTGTGCATGCCTGGAAGCAAAAGTGGCATGAGAGAGACACTTTGCAGGCTCCAGAGACTGGGAACGCTGAGCTAAATCGAAATAGTTTGGCTGGGTAGTCCATGTCAGCCTGACCACTCTGAATTTTGCAAGAGCCACTCATTACTAAATTGTATGGTCAAGATTTTCCAAATTAACTAGTGATTTTGGTCCCCAACTTCACACACCTCACAGAGGCGTTATTTGCCAGTGGGCAAGCCATCAGTATTCTCCGAAAGTCAGAGCCCAAAAACTGACACCCACAAATTGAGGAAACCCCAAATCACTAGTCACTTTTGATAATCTTGGCCTATGCTCTGGGCAGAGGGCTCATATTGACTGCCTCATGAGCAGCTCTACTTAAAAGTCCCAGGATTTCATTCTGAAACAGTTAATGTCCAGGTTGTCTGAGGACATGGCAGGACATGAGTTCAAATCTCCATGGTAGTTTTGGAACCTTTAAAAGTTCTGGTTCAGAGAGGAAGAGGCTTGGCCAGTTCTCAAGTTTTGGTTCACTAATTCTTGCTAATTGTCTTGCACCACAAACTTGGCAGGAACTGGGACCAGTGAAAAGAGTAAGGAAGCATCTGCTCCTCCCCTACAATGAATGCTGCAGACGATGTAAGGTCATAGGCTCTTCAAGTAGTTGTCTCCAGCCCTAATCACCTGCAGAGAAGGTTGCTGTCCCATCAAGCCTCGAGAGAAAGTAAAACAGAGAAAAATATGCAGGAAATGCAGAGGTAAATGGCAGACTGCCTGTAAAAATAACATCCCCTCTATTCTAGTGGGCTTGCTTCCCTGTTGTTGTATGTAACTTCCATCATAATAGTATGTCGTATGCATGTTTTCCAAACTGTGAAAATCTGTATTGTATTTGTCTAAAATTACAAAATATCAGTAGTGTGGGTCTATTGTTGCATTCAGATGTTTTCTCTAATTTTCTTTCTATTACTGCTTTCATAACTATAAAACAATATGCTCTCCCAGTTATGACTGCTGGCAAAGATCATCAGCCAATAGCAACCAGAGAAACTTGTTCCAAACAGTGTGCAATGCGCTTGGGGAGTTTTGTCATTGATTTCAACTGGAGAAGGATCGGACACCTCAAATCTTTATACGGTGATCCACATTTTTTTCTCTCTCCATTATACAGATTACAGAGACTAGTGAAAACACAGAGAGCCAGAATCCTAGTGGGTGTAAATTAGTATAGTTCCATTGACTGGCTTTTACAAAAAACACACAAGCCCAGGAAAAAAATCAATTTTCTGGGGTTTGTGTAGTTTGCCACAGTACAGGAGACAGAGTTTTGGTTAAATCTGCCCCTTAAAAAAGAGCTAGGGAGGCAGTGAGAGAGAATTCAGTCAATCTGAAAACGTAAAACCCAAGTTTTACACAGTGAGACAAAGCTTGCATTCCTGACTTAGCTTGTACCAGAAACATTTTAAAAAATACTAAATTAACAAGACACTCCTCCTTCCTCCTCACCAAAAAAAATGTTCTGTTTAATACGTTTTTCTCTCAGAAACTAACCCTTTTGCTGTGTGTGTACTGAAGGAGTTAAAAATCTTCCACTTGTTAAGAAGCTGTTGGACTGTTCTGAAGTCACCCTCTTGGTTATTTTAATGAGAATCTGACCATTCCCATGGGGCTCTTGTGAGATCTTGTGTGTGACTGGACTAGCAGAAATGCATGCAAGGAAGACTATAGATAGAGGATCTGACAGAGATTGGCGGTTACATGATGTAGTAAAAAATCTCAATCCAGAGCATACCATGCCTTTGGGGGAACATAAGTAAATTTAATAGGCTGGATCCTCAGCTGGTGTAAATAACAGTTCTATTGGCTTCAACTGCGCTATATTGATTTACATCAGCTGAGCATCTGGAGCAATACATCTGACCACAACCAAAAAAAAAAAAAAAGGGTTTCTGCCCATTTTCCCTGCTATGCTGTGGAGTGCCAGCAACCAGTTAGGAAACAGAGTGAATGCAAGAATGTATGTTTAATCAGCAGTTTAGTGTAAGACAAAACGTGGCATGTTTACTCAGTTCTAGTACCTGGAACTTCTACAAAGGAATGTCTTGATTGCCAGAAACACAGGGCTAAATCTTCATGTCAATGATCTACACCAGCTGAGGACCTGGCTACTAAATCATTTGTCATGTTTCCTCCCTGGAGTGCATTGCTGCAGCCAAATAGCCTGAAATGAAAAACAAAATCCACTGGGCCATGACAGGGGCTTCTAAGAGCTACCACAATATAAATAATAAATAATGATAATTATAACTATGGGGTGGGACCTTGTCTCTCCCTCCCATTGGATGGCACCAATGCAGGCTCGTGTGCATGCAAAATAGTGGTTTCCAGAAGAAAATATGAGAGTATCTTCTTTGAGAAGCCACTTTACCTCTGGCCCGCAAACGCATAACAGGAATCGGCCCACACCATATCTCACTGAGTACATGTGCATCCGATACTGGTGACTGCGCTGTGTCATTTTGTGCCTTCACAATGTGACTAGTCCTAGCGCATCTGGGAAGGAACAAGGTTATAAATATGCAGATGAGCAGATACTATGTATGCCAACATGCAGAGTGTTTATTATGTTAAGAGGAAGGCTTGTCTAGTGGTTAGGGCAATAGCCTGCACTGTGGGATGCCTGGGTTGAGTTCACTGCTCCACCAAAAACTTCAGACCTTCAAAGGCGATTAGGCTGCTAACTTATTCAGGCTCCCCACTTCCGTTGATTTCAATGGAAGTTAGGAACCTAAATATCTTTGAAGATCTGGGCCTTAGTCTCTCTGTGCCTCAGTTTCCCATCTGCAGAATGGTGTTGGTAGCACTGCTCTGGCTCATCTGGGGCACTGTGAGGGTAAGTACATTGAAGATGGGGAAACGCTTTGAGATTGGCTGATGAAAAACACTATATCAGACCTAGTTGTTGTTATAGATCATTGTGTCCCCAGGCACCAATCTAGATCAGGGTCCCATTGTGCTAGGCACTGTCTATACACAGGGTAAGAGACATCCCCGGCCCAGAAAGACATGCAGTCTAAGTAATACTAGACTCCACCAGTGGATGTACCAAACAGGAGACTAGCGTAAGAACATGCATTTATAAGGGTGTATTATGGGCTTCTTGCCTTCCCAATGAAATCAATAGCAAAACACCCACTGATTTCAGCTGAAGCAGGATTTCAGTGTGCCTGGGAATGGACAACCATGGAGCCATCCAAATTTTTCCCACTTAGCCTCCCACTCAGAGATAAGCAGAGATCCTGCTTTATCTCTGGGCTCTGGCGATCTCCATTACCTGTGAATACATTATCCTGACAGCTGATGCTTCCGAGCTGTTGATCACAGATTATTACAAAGCAATGTATGAGAGGAGAGAGAAAATAGGGAGTGGTGGAAAGACAGCTGAATAAGGGGGAAGGGAGAGGGTACAGGCCTGATCCTCAGTTCATGTAAATAGGTGTAGTTACTGAAGCCAATGCAGCTATCTCTTTGCACCCTGAGATGAGGTGTGTAAACCCAAACTGGCTAATCATGAGCTAACCGGTGCCTGAGCCCATTAGGCACTGGGCAGCATCTGGAGGGTGTTAGGCAGAATTGGTGATCTGAACCCAGCTGGGGAAGAGCAGAGTCATTGCTATAAAGTGGGGAAGGCTGGCATCGGAGAGTCTGAGAAAAACTGTGTTGTTCTTCTCTGGACATTAGCGTGTAAGAAGCGTGGTCTGGTTGTAGAGCAGGCCTAGGGAAGAGTTAGTTGTAGGAGCCTTTCCTGTCTAGAGAAGCCTAGTAAGAGGCTAGGCGAGATTATGGTATCATCTCCGGGGGGATGCCCTGATAGCAGGGCCGGTTCTGGACTGCCAGGCAGAGGCCCCTGGGAGGTGTTCAGTGGTTCCCACCTGGGCGGGGTGGTGCCACAGATGACAGGGAGTCAGTCCATGAGACTTCAGTAATATTGAAGCCATTTAGCTCCCCATCCTCTGAGCTTTGTGCCGGGCACAGCAGCGTGGAGCTCCATGCTGGCTGGAGCAAAGGAGCCGCTGCCCCCCCAGCCTCGCGCTGGCCAGGTGCCCAGCCGGGGAGGCGTGACCCCAGTCAATGGGGGGTCTGAAGCTAGGGCCTGGCTCTATTACTCTCTGTCCATGAGGGACAAAAGAGGTGGGGCCGCATGGGGTGTGCAGTAGCAGCTGTACCAGGGAGGGCTTTGCTTCTTACTCAGGTAAGAGTAATTCATTATTGTGTGCCTAGGGGTTATATGTGTTTATGGCCAGGGAGGGAGTGGGTCGGGGGGGGTACATGGTTTACCTAGTGTTAACCAGTGAGGCTTTTAGTCAAAAAGGTTCGGAACCACTGAGGAGGGATGAAAAGTCAAGCCCATGGAGGGAAAAGGTTGGGTGAAGCGTGTACTCTTTTGTTTGAGGGTTCTAGGGAAGAGCCCAGGGAGTCCCTGCCCTGGAAGAAAAGTAAACCTTGAGAGGCTTGTTAGAAAGAAATCTAGGCATGCAGCAGGAAAGAGTAAGATGGCGCAGACCTTGGCTGCTGGTAACAGAGACCGTAGATTAGGTAGTATGAGAACCTGGGTTCCCCTACCAGCCACTGGGAAAGATGATGTGAAATCTCCCCTGAGGTAAAAGGATAAACACTCTTGAAAGCCCTGAGCGCAGAAGGTATAGAGCCTAGGGAGACCAACTCCCTGATGTAAGGCTCAGAGAGTCTTGTTGTATTGAACCTTCTGCCCATCTGGAAGAAGTGGAACTGAAATGGGAGCTGGTCAGAAGGCTGAGTTGGGAGAAGAGGTGGGACTGTTGTGACCATAAGCAAGAGATGCTAGAGAGGCGAGAACTGCTCTGCTATGTCATGCCTAGCCATGAGGCAGAGTATCTCTCTTGTGAGTCAGATCTTGTAGACACTGGTGGAGGATCTGGCCCAGAGAGTTTATATCACTGTTCAGAGTAGAGCTGGTCCAATCCAAAACCCTGGATCTTTAAACATCTGCCAAACTGAGGAACACTTCTGTCTGAGCCATGTCAAAACTCCTGGATCTAGACATCCACTGGAGCTTGGATCCAGACCTGAACTTTTACTACTCATAGCATCATAGAAGATCAGGGTTGGAAGGGACCTCAGGAGATCAGTAATCCAACCCCCTGCTCAGAGCAGGACAAACCCCAACTCAATCATCCCTGCCAGGGCTTTGTCAAGCCAGGCCTCAAAAACCTCTAAGGATGGAGATTCCACCCCCCTCTGCCCCCACGTAACCCATTCCAGTGCTTCACCACCCTCCTAGTGAAAAACATTTTTCCTAAGAGCCAGCCTAGACCTCCCTCACCGCAACTTGAGATCATCACTCCTTATTCTGTCACCTACTACCACTGAGGGAAAGCCTTGCTTCTTCCTCCCTTTAACTACCTGAAAGGGGGTTCCAGGCTGCTATCATCTGCCCTCACTCTTCTCTTCTACAGACTAACTGAGCTCAGTTACCTCAGCCTCACCTCATAAGTTGTGCTCCAACCCCCTAATCATTTTCATTGACCTCTGCTGAACTCTCTCCCATTTGTTCACATCCTTCCTGTAGTGGGGGGTCCAACTCATGCCCACCTCTATCTCAGAAATGTGAGAGGATGCACTTCAGATCAAATTTGCTTTGTTACCTTAGGGGTCTTAAAAACACCACAGCATTCAGACTTGTGTTTTCCAGTAAAATGGAGAGCATTCCTTTTTCTCCTTGCCTACTAGGCCAGACTGATACCCTTACTCACATGGAATGGTTCTTTGCAACCTGACTAGTCACACAGAAATCCAAGAGGCTATTTGATAAGGTCTGACTAACCTGGAGAAAGAAATTGGGCAGATGGTCCTCTGGTGTAAACTGCCATAGCGCCACTGACTTCATCTCATGCCAGTTGAGGATCTACTCCTCAGAATCTGGTGCTGTGTAAATTCAATTGTTTTTCCCTTTAAAATGTGACTCTCCACCATTGTAAACCAGTCACTGATTGCTTTACCTGACCGATTTAATGGATTATACAATCTGCTCTGACACACACATACTCAATAACCAGCTGTGTTTGGAAGGGAAGTATTGAAACAATTCCTATCAACTTCTTTGTTAGGTTCATGGTATGTCAGCCTGAACTTTTGTAAACACTCATGCCTTCACTGACTATGTCCACTGCTGTTCACTTGATGATTTCACCTATGATCTTTTTCCCTCCTCATTCAGCATATGGTACTCCCACAACATTCAATGGGATTTTGCGGCAAGGAAACCTGAGGTCCCAACAGTAGAAAAGTTTCAAATGACATAGTGACCCTTTAATTTCAGTACTGAATTCCATTCCCAGATTGTGGGTTAGAAAGCAATTAAGCCCAGAGGGTAGCTACATTCACATTTCCAAGCATAATTTTTTACGCATATGTGCTACAGGTGCCTTTTGTGTAGCATATTTTTTTTTGGGAAAGGATATTTGAATTTATGACCCAACAATAAAAATACTTTTTTATTTCTATGATCTTGTTAGAAATGATTGTAGAGCATCAAGGACTCCCAACCCTAGCTAAAGGATCAAAATGGAGCAAAGGAACCTGTATGGATCCAATTGAAAACCAGGGACAATTCTGTATTCATCTCTTATAAGCCACTCTTATAAGCCTTTGTGCTTGCCAATTTGTGGCTTTAAATCACTGGGAAAAGTAAGTGGGGGTCCTTTTTCTATAATTGTATGGAGTAGGGTTTTTAAATCACTCTGACAGGATGGTCCAGACCCATGGAAAAAAATACCTCTGCACTTCTAAAGTCTATTAATCTTAGTCTCCCCTCAAAGAAGTGTTAACAAAACAGACAATAGGAAATCAATTAAGACCTAACCAGACAGTGCTAAACTTCCTGGCATGATCACTGATTGATTGCTTCCATCAGCCCATGCTTTTTCTGGAAATTGGGTCAGATTCTGCCGCCTTACTCCTCAAGCAGTTCCACTGAGCGCAACGGGAAGCTTGAGGAATAAGGCATTATTTAATGTGAGAATCTGGCTCTTCGTAAGTTCTTCAAGGCAGGGATCTTGTTTTACTGGACCCCAGCTTATGAGCTCAAATCAGTTCCACCAATGAAAATCCAGAGTAACTCAGAACAGAACCTAGCTCATTGTCTACAGGGAGCCTAGTGGATGCACTTTGGGCATAATATGAAGAATAATGACCCTGTCACATGGTATCTAGAGGTGTAATAGAGCACAACGCAATTGTTCCTTGCGTCAGAAGCACTCTGTGTGCGCCTTTGGGTCTCCAATGGCACTAAGGATGATGGTAAAAATGTTTGCCCAAGGATTACCAGTGATGTGGTTCAGGACTGTCATTTACACCAGGTCTGTCCAACCCAGGGCAAGTTGGGAAGTGGTGGGAAATGTAAATCTGTGTCTCTGCAGAATATGTATCTGCTGTCCTGCTTGCTACTTATGGTTCACCAAGGTGGAAACAGCTTCCTGTCTGTCTTTGATAGGAAACAGCATACTGGGAGCTGTCAGCCAGGTGACCAATAGGAGACTTGGAAAGCTACAACTGTCTCAGACTGGGGCTGCACTTTGATTGGCTTTTAACATAATAAAACTGATCACTGATTGTCCCCTCTCCCTCTTTCCCCCCCCCCCCCAAAAATATCCTGCAAGATGGGAAGGGAATTCTCCACTTAAATCCAAAGGGCCTGATTCTCACTTACACTAAAGCAACTTTACACTGATCTGGCAATGTAAATGTTCACTAAAGTGAACACCCATCACATTTATGCTCACTTTAAGGTCCTCTGTGCTCTCCAGAGAGGTATAAAGTAACCTTCGTGCAAATGATCAGACTCATGGGTTTTTTGTTTTCACATTTGATAATTAACTAAACTTGTTTTTATAATCACTGAAAGAGGAAAAAAAATCCCCTATTAATTTTGTTAGTGTCTTTAACTTCAGAATAGCACTGTACACCAAAGAATTACTCTACTAGTCAATCAATGCCAGTTTCAGCCTGGTTTTGAACTTGATTAATAGTATGTAAACACTCTACCTTGTGGTCTTTGGGCCCGGCAGCTATAGAGCCCATATGTGTTTTGTATACGAGCTGTAGTTCCACTGCAACAGTGCCACCTACTGTAAAAATAAGAAATTCTTGAAATAAGTAACGCCACATTAAAAAAAAAAAAAAGTTTTCAGAAACGACTCGTGAGTTTTTGGGTGTCGGGCTGGCAAGGTCTGTAAAGGGGCCTGAGTTTTACAGAGGAGGTGCTCAGCATTTTCTGAACATCAGAACCTTTTACAGTAGCTGGGTTACTGCTGAAAATCTTGACCTTAAATGTCATGGCCAATGCCAGTTTCACAGTGCTGGAGAATGAAGGTTGTTGATAACCTGCCCTCCCTCTTGTGGCTTAAGCAGGACAGCAGCGTTGCTGTCCCCTTCCCCAAACAAGCTCTCCTCCCAACAGGACATGACAATATGCCCTACTGAGGTGAGGCACTTTGGTCTCCTGCCCCCTCTCTAGGCCTCACTGATGAAACATACAAGAAGGGTGTCGGATGGTGCTGGTGATTTTGTGGCAAATCCTATCCCCTGGGGACTGGAATAAGATGTGCCATGACGCTTCTCATTCTAAATTCTGTAACATATCCCACTAAACCCCCTCTGGAGACCTGAATCGCTGCAGTTCCTGAGCCAAGCAATGCATGACTGCAGAGAAATCTTTTTTGGGTGCTGGCTGGTGAGTCTTGCCCACATGCTCAGGGTTTAGCTGATTGCCATATTTGGGGTCAGGAAGGAATTTTCCTCCGGGGCGGATTGGCAGGGGCCACGGAGGTTTTTCGCCTTCCTCTGCAGCATGGGGCATGGGTCGCTTGCTGGTGGATTCCCTGCAGCTTGAGGTCTTCAAATCTCATTTTTGAGGATTTCAACAACTCGGTCATGGGTTTGGGGTTGTTATAAATGTGTATTGGTAGGGTTTTGTGGCCTGCCTTGTGCGGGAGGTCAGACTAGATGATCATATTGGTCCCTTCTGACCTATGAGTCTATGAGTCTATGACATACTGCCCTTTTGCCTGATTGACCTCAGCTTGGCTCGTAATCGACCATCCACACAGGGCCCAACTTAAAGCTGTGCAAGTGAAACCATCCAGGCACTCACTGAGACTTGCTTCAATCTACTTCTGATCACTCTACCAACGTAAAGGGAGTCCAAGTTGGAGTAACTTACATGATAAGAAGCCGGAAGGTGTCTTACTATGTAACTCACAGCCAGGTGGGATCTTTTACCATTGGAGGCAGATTTAATGTGACCCTGAATTCCTAGGCCTCACTCAGGAAATACCTGCACCGATTGCCCGATCAGGCTCAAAGTGTCTCTTTTATTTGCCAAGTGTTATGCAAAAGCCCAGTGGCACTATGCCTGCTCACACTGAATAGTGCCTTCCTCCACAAGCAACCACTGGGCCTCCTGGCAGAGAAAGGCACCACTCAGTGCGAATAAGAGTGACGCAATCTGCTCTCTGCCAAGTGAAATACTCCGAAACCTGGATTAGCCCAACCTTAACTCTGACCCTACTACGGTTCAGTCTTCCATTGCTTGCTGGATTTGCCAGACAGCCCCTGGCTGAGTGTTGAGCTGTTCATCACTTCCCTACTCCTCGTTAGTGGCCCACCAGCTAACTCCTATGCTGGCTGAACTTTGAAACTATTTCCTTTCCTATTTTTTTCACTTGGCTCGAAGACCTCACTTTAAAAAGGTCATTGACCCTGCTACCCCTTCGTGCCAACAAGTAGAAGGAACAGTGATTGCACAGGGTTTTACAGGGATCCTGTGAGCTGGATATATGCACAATAGGTCATCGAAGGGTGACCTATGAGGTCATGGCCTAGAGTCACTAGCCCACTGATTGTCATAACGGCAATAGGGATGAATGGATAAAATTTAAGGCGTTATGGATCTATGCTGAATTTTGTTCTTAAGGTCTTGGGGTTCAGGCAGGACACCAGGAAGTGATGACACTCCTTCTTGAAAGGAGTATCTCTGGAGTAACTGACACCTATCTCCTATCTGGCCATTTTGTGTAGTGTATTGTATACCCACTTGCATCCTAAGGTAAGTGAGACTTGAGAGATTGCAAAAATCTACAGGAGAGGAAATCTGCAGAAAGAAACAAACAGCAGGAAGGGCATCTTGCTTATGAATAAGGACAATGGATTGGTGTGGTATATCCTGGAGTGCAAAGAGACCCCCTGAGATCTTGCCTCCGAGGTGAAGGAAAGATCATGCATGTCTCATGAAAGAAGGCACAGAGCCTGCCTGGCCGCAAGGATTTTGGATGAGCAATGCTTTGAGACATGAGAGCATCTAGTTAATTAACCTAAGCTCTAGAATGCATGTAATGATTTTATGTTATATAGAACTGTTTCTTTCCAGTCCTGCTGCTCGAATTGCTTGGATTTGTTTATGGGAAAATCAAGTATCGGTTTATTTAACAAAGCGAAGTGCTGTGAGCCAAGTGGAGTGGTGATCTGAGGTGGAGCTGGTAAGCTGGCGTGTGCTGCTTCTGTGGCAGCTGTGGAGGGGTGAATACTGTGATTGTTCAGTGAAACAGGGCACAAGATGCTCAGAGGCCTGGCCTGGCAGTGACATTGGGGCCTGTGAGGCCAAGGGGGGAGGACTTTTGTTGCCCGTGGCTGTGGAGCTGATCTCTCAGGCATGGACAAGGCTCCTTCATGCTAAGGGCCAGTGGTAGTGAGGTACTTCACAACCCTGGGTGCCTCTGGGAAGCATCTCCGTCCCCTGCAGAGCTGGGGGAATAATTGAGGTTTCGGTTCAGCGGCCATCCCAAAGAACTGAGAATTTCAGTTAACTAAACAAACTGGAATTTTCCCAATTCCCAATAAAGGTCCCTTCTGGTGTGTACCAGAGCAGGAAGGTGAGGGCCCTAACCATTAGGTTAAAGGGAAACATCAACACCAGCTTCTTTCTCTTCTGTGAATGACCAGAATTATCTATCAAATTTGCAAGAGGCTTTCCAGCCATAGAGAACATTTTTGTTGAATTAATCTGTCCAAAAAAACTTTGTCCCGCTCCAGTCACCTGTATCTATGCTTCAACGTTATTTCCAGTAGATGGGGGGCAGTGGGGGGGAACTCTGCCAACTTAACAGCAGCTATGGCCTCTAATGTGACCCAGACCAGCAAATGAGGCAGAGAAAGAACTGACTAGCTTTCCTCACCATCACCTCTATTCGCTTCCATTCTCAAACTCCTGGAGAGCGGGGCACACGTTCCATGCAGCATGCTCTGAAGTTAGATTGGGGCACCCTGGGCCATGGCAGGATGTAAATGCCGAAGCTACGGGGCTCTCTCTGAGAATCCTTCCTCACCTCAGCAACCCTTCCGGTTTATGCGAGGGGACTCCAGCTCACACCCTTCTGCTGTGGGAGCAGAGCAGAGAGAGTCCGATTTTTGTCAGCCGTAACGGAACTGACACGCTCTCTGCCACCACCCCACGGATAGCTCTGCTTGCGTGTTCTCTCCCTTTGCCCTGCCCTGTGTGCGCGCCGCCTCTTCTCTGGTTGAGAGCTCGTCAGGTGGGGGCTGTCTACTGCTGTGCTTGTAGTGCCTAGCATCTCGGGGGCCCGATGTTGACTGGTTCCAAAGCACGATCATAATAAACATGAGTGATTGGACTAACGGGGAGAGGTGATCTCTCAGGTGGCTCGGTCCTAAGTAGAGCTAGTTCTGGAGGCTTTTTACATGTTACAACTGTCTCAAAAAACTGGTGCTTTTTTATTTTCTAATTGCATGATTCCCCCCCCAACCTATTTGCTTTTCCCTTTTTGCTCTCATGTGTTTTCCTTTAGCTTTTCATTTCTTCACTATTTTGATCATTCTATGTCTTTATCAGAAGTTTCTTTCCTTAAGGCTGGGTCCCCAACTCATCTGAACATCACAGCCTTAATTTAGAAGTTCTGTGCATGCAGGGGAGGCTGTGGAGGAGGTGAATGATTGCTGACTTGCTGCTCCTGGGATCACTATCCACTTTGACAGCCCGTTGTAATGCTTTTTCTTTTCTTTTTCTAATGCAGATTGCAAACCATGTTTCACTTTAGCAAATGACAGCTTTCTCTGAAACTCAGCAGCTGTTATTTCATCCGGACTAATATCGAGCACCTCAGGGCTTCATTGTGCTGAGCGGTCCACTCTGAAATATCAACAACCACAAAATGCAGTCTGGGCAGACACACATTGAAACAAAATGAGGGTATTACAAGTCTGAGGGTAGGACTTTCCAAAGCACTCAGCGTTGGTCGAACTTTGCTCCTGTTAAGTCAGTTGGCATTTCATCCCGACTCCAACACAAGCAGACTTGAGTCAGTGATTTTGAAAATCCCATGCCAACTTTTCATGAGCATCCCATGTGGCTGTGGCATCACGGGGGAAAAAGGTGTGTTCTTAAGTCTGCTGACGGGTGGTAACTAACACAAAGTAAAATCTTGGTGAAGGTTGTAATTTTTCACGAGGGTCAAGTGACACTAGGCATCCCACGTAGGGTATGTCTACACGCCATAAAACAGCAAGTGTGTTCTTAACTTGGGCTAGCCATCCTGAGTTAAAATAGCAGTGAAGACATGGTTTTTTAACTTGGTTTAGCAGCTCAAGTTCAACTCCAGGATCCCCTGTAAGCTTTCATTCAAGCTGCTCACCAGAGTTGCCATGTCTTTACGTCCAGTTGATTTCAGGTTAGCTAACCCAACACCTTTTTGCCTAATCTTGAAGGCTTTGTCTTCACTATCTAAAAGTAGGTGAACATGGATGTATACTTTTTTTGAGAAAAGCAGGACAGGAGGAAGAGTCCCACAGTTTTAATAGCTGTTGTATGTGTGCTAGAGACAAAATATAAAGGTGGTTCTGTCTGGAAACATCTTCTTGCTCTGTGTAGAGAAAAGCATAATACAGGAGGAAGATTAGGTCTAGGTTGTCCTGTGTAGCTGGAGTCATGTATTCTATTCAGGATCTTCTCTTAATCTGTCTGGTTGGTATGGAGGGTATGTCTACACCGTAAAAACTATTCATGAGCCCATCTCACATGGGTAACAGCATAGCAAAGGCAGTACATGCATTGCACAGACCCAGGGTACACTGGGTCTATACTCTGCATGCTAACCGGAGTCTGGTGCCATACTTTTATTATCTGCACTGCAGCCCATGCTGCATTGACTTCCCTGCTGTTGTTCCTGTGCTCGCTGGACTCAAGCTAGCCTGTGAACAGTTTTTGCTGTATAGAGCTAGTCAAAGTTTTTTCAGTTTATTACTTTCCGGAAGAGCTCAGTGCTTATGTATGCTGGCATCTGTAACACTTCGAGTGGCAAGCACAGGTCTTTTAAAGAGGAACATCCCTTTCACTGAAGCAGGAAGGACTGTGGTGTGCACATCATTTTGCACAATACCACATCACATAAGAGACATGACAAAGTCCTATTACAAGCCTAATTTCTATGAATGTCTCAGAAGTCAGAGGACACTCATGGCATGAGAGGTTGAAATGTGGCCTGAATTTTTCCTGTTGGACTCTTTTCCATTAAGTGTAAATTGCTATAATATCATCTAACTGTTAGAGATTTCATAAGAGAAAAAGAAATACTCTGCAAATATTTTAATGTCAATTGTAGGCATAGTAAAAACTGGTCCAAACATTTTCCTTATAATCTATAAAAACATAATAAAGGGGGAGACTTTTCAAAAGTGCCTAATGGGTTTAGGAGCCCAAATCCCATTGACTTTCAGAAGGGCTTGCGCTCCTAAATCTTTTGGGTGCTTTTGAAAATACCCCTCTACACATTTTATTGAGCTCTTGAATTCCAGTTCTTAAACATCGGGGCTCTCAATTGCTCTTTCCCTGTCTAGTCATTACTAGAGCTGATTGAAAAATGCCACTTTTTTCATGGGAAATTTGGGGGAAATATCTCCAGAGCTTTTTCATGAACATATTTTAGTGTTAATGAAAACCCTGACACCTGAAACTTTTATCCAAAAACAATTTTTGATATCATGTTCAGGTTTTTGTAAATATTTTCAGTTTTCAAATACCAAAATCTATAAATGTTCAGTAAAAAACTCAGATTTTAGTTTTTCTTTCTTTCAACAAAGCCATTTTTTCAGTCAAGTACTGGGACTATAGTTGGTCCAAGTTTTTGCTTGCCCCCAGCACAAAATGATTGCTAAGTGGTTTTAAAAACAGAATGATCAACGTGTCCTTAAGTGCTTTGCTGAATTGGGATAGTTCCTGATTCTGATCTCATGCTGGTGTAAATCAGGAGTAACTCCTCTGAAATCAGCAGAATCAGGCCTTGTCTCGCTTCACCAATTGATTTGAAACTGATTTGAGTTAACCAGTGCAAAACCCTGCGTAGATGCTCTAATTCAATTTCAACCTTGTTTATATCTATTTAGCTGAAGCCAACAATGAGTCAATTACAACTAAATCGATATAAACCAAGTTTAAACTGGTTTAAGAATGTCCATACAGGAGCTGGCTCTGGTTAAATTGAATCTTAAACTAATTTAACAAAAATCAGTTGGATTTTGAATACAGAGAGTGACTGGCTGAGGTGCTAGCTCAGACTGAGGTCCCCATGTCTCAGTTGAACACAGACAAACACACAGCTGGAATCAGTCTGGCTCACCTATGTGCTAGTGTTTGTTAAAATAGGTATGAAAGAATGTGTTCAGTGTTTACTTTATTGAATGCTTGTGATTTGAATTAATGTCACTTGTAACATCTGTACCCCATATTGAAAGGTAATATCTGAGTGGTTGAATTATGAGCTCTGATTCTGTAAATCAGACAGGAGAGAGAGATTAATTAGTATGAGAAGAGGGTCTTCAACAAAACGTGTTACACCCTTCCAAAAGGATAGGTCCGTTGCTACCAGATGGGCTGTTGTGAGGCATTGCAACTGGAATTTCCCTACATGCTGTCAATAAGAGGACCGAAGATTTTGTTGTTCTGCCCTCCTTTCCGTGAAGAGGAGTCATGAACGTGGACTCCTCTCATCAGCTATGTTGGCAGCTCAGAGCCCGTGGCAGGAGGGGATCAAAAACAAAAGGAACTTGAGGTGTCTGTCTGCTTGGACTCTGTGGAAACAAAGTGTATCTAGGCATAAGTGAGAGATCCCCAGCCGCTTAGCCTGAGCTAGCCCTAAAGGACATGTAGAGCTTGCTGATTATAGACAATTCTATTACCTTTTGAAACTTAAGACTGTAATGCAATTGTGTATGTTTGCCTGCTTTAGTTTCCTTTTCCAATTTAATAAATCTCTATATAGTTTATTATTGGATTGGCTACAAGTATTGTCTTTGGTGCAAGATCTAAAGTGCAATTGACCTGGGTAAGGGACTGGTCCTTTGGAATTGGGAGTAAGCTGAATATTGCTGTGACCCTGGGTGTAAGGGACCAGGTATCACAAAAGCATGCTCAGCTGGGTGGTGAGAGAGATCCGAGTACCCAAGGGGACTGTCTGTGACTTAAGGCTGCCATAGGGTCTGAGAAGTTTATGCTTGACACTTGGTTAGTGAAATCGGAGTATAGCACACCGCACCGATTTGAGGTCTTCGCCTTGGTTCTTAACCATCTGTCCTAGGTTGGCACACATGCTTCTGAGTCACTGCAGGCAACGTTACAGACCCACAGGGCAAGCAAGTTTTAACTTTATTTTACAATTAGCCTGGACCTGTCACCTGACAATAGAAGAGACAGGATTGTTGTCCCAAAAGCAACTACTTGGGCTGCACGGTGCGTGGGCACTTGTCGGGGGGGCTAATTTCATGGACAAACTTAAGGGCTAAGCAACTCCTAACGCATACACCTGACGAGCCAAATTCTGCAAGGTGCGGAGCACCTCCAAAGCCTGTGCGGCCCTCGTTGAAGTCCATGGGATTGTGGCGCTCAGCAGATGTCTAGCATCTCTCTGGATTTGGGTTTGGATGGCAAGAAAAGCTGGGGGTGCCCGCCTGTACGACAGCCAACAGGTGGCTGCTTCTGCGTTAAAGAGGAGACCCAGCTGCAGTCTTCTCGCTGCGTCTTTACGCTGTAGCCCGAGGTCCGTGGCAGCCGCAACACGTCCTGCAGGTCCAATTTCTCTTCTCTTCCAGTTCGAAAGCAAAACCAGCGTGGAGCCATTCCACGGCAGACTAGATCTGTAACTGGTTCTTTGGGAAGGGGGGGGGAAGCAGAAGAACTCCAGGCCAATCTTCCCAGCTCAGCAGCAGTTTCCAGAACCCCGTAGCATCCTGCAGCCCGTCCTCCTTCAGTGTTTCTGCCAGGAGTCGCCCAAACTCTGGCTCCCCAGCTCAGGCAAATATATGATGGACGCGTGAAATTTTGGGGGTGAGTGGTTGGCCTGGCTGATACTTCAGATCTGCAGAGGACAGTAACTTAGTCTGTCTGAAACAATCAAGACCAACATCTCTGGCTCGGACACAGCCTGATAGCTAAACCATCTTCCCTTTGGGCGGGAAGAAGCTTGGAGGTCCTGGAACCATGTGAAATGGTTGGGCAATGTTCAGAGCCTGTGTCGTGATGTGGCACCAAAGCTAGATGGCTGGTCCTTCACTCCAAGGTGCACACCTTTATTGCTCAGCTAAGAGAGCTGGTAGCAGTGTTAGTTTTCCTTTCGATGGCCCACCCACTAGATTGAACTCACGCACCCAACTCTAGGATGTCAGGCCCTGTTGGACTTTCAGGGTTGGGGATTCCCGTCAGGGCTGATGAAGTTTGTCATGTTGTCTGGAGTGACTCACACCTGTGAGTGGCGCCCTCAGGGCAGATGGTCAGAAAACAGGGCAGACACCCCAAGCTGGGGGTGTGTTCTATGATTAGATTTCACCCAGGTCAGGGACAAATGTAAACTCCTGCATCACTCACTGTACCAGTTTTCATGGATGCACAGGCAGTCCCCTTAGATGCTCCAATCTATTTTGCCACCGGGACAAACTGGATTTTGCGATAAAATGGTTAGTTACACCAAAGATTCCATCACATGTAGGTGGCTTCAGGTCTCAAGAGCCCAGTCACTTGTCCTAGACCAGGGGTCGGCAACCTACCGCAGCTGAAGAGCCGCATGCGGTTCCAGAGCCGCGGGTTGCCGACCTCTGTCCTAGACCAATCGTTACTCCAGATCTTCCACCAAAGACAATGCTGGCAGGCAATCTATAGTAAACTAACTAAAGGTTTATTAGCTAAGAAAAGGAAATAAGTTATTGAGAGGTTAAAACAGGTAAAATATATGTACAGGTGAGTCAGTTTGTAATGCCAAATGGTGGCACTGATGTAATAAAGTGCCCATTCCCCAAAAGTCTTTTCAAGGCTCCCAGATTGTCTCTGGGAATCTCCGCTTTGCATGTGGTACACTTTCCTGTAAGAGTCCAAATAGTTCAGAGATGTAGGATCCTTCCCTGAATCCATACTTGTATCATCTTTGTGCAGAAAACAAGCTGACAGTGTCGCTACCCACGGGAGCTTTTCCTTGGAGGGAGAGTGAGGAATACATTTTGAGTCTCTGACCTCCCATCAACACACACAGTGGCCAGTTGCTTTGCAATTAGCCCTCTTCTTTCTCCTTCCATTGGTTATTGAATTACGGGGGTATACAGAATGTAAATGTTTGCAATTACATTATAACAGGATACAGCTAAGTGAAAATGCAAGTAACAGTCAACTAGTTTTCATGAAGTTTAAACACCAGATACTCTTATACATTTAACAATCACTGTGACCCATACTAATTCACAATTGAATTGGCCTGGGGCTGTGGCATAAGCTGTCATCTAGTCTGCTAGCGTTATGAAGTTACTCTTTATTTTGCTAGAAAATGTTTAATAATTTCATCACATAATTATTATGGCTCAGTTTTAAATGCAGCCAGTTGAAAACATCATTTTCCCTTTTTTGTTTTCCTATTTAAATGGATTGGGAAAACTCACATGAAAGTCATTGCAGGAATATAGCTGATAGTCCACTCATTAGGGTGTTCAGAAAATACACTGATTTGCTGAAATTAAAGCAAGGAAGGGGTCTGTCTGTGGCTGCAGTCAATACAATATTTCACCACTGTCTGCAAAAATAAATACCCAAACCCCTCCAAAAGCTGACATGTAGGAAATAATGCTGAATCTACTAGAATCCATCAGCTGAGGGGACGTGGTCCTTGGGTAACTCTCCTGTTCCACTAATGGATCAGTGGGAGATCATATCCTCTCTCCCAAGAAATAGGGATGTAGGATAATTATTTTTTCCTGTTCACTGAAACACCACTTTGTGTGGTGATTAGTGCCAGGGATAATGAAGAGAGCTATAAATTCCAACAGCCAAGGTCTTTGTTCATTTTCAGAGTGATGTTTAGATATTTAGCCACTCAGCTACCATTAACTTTAATTGAAAATGTATCTCTTTTGTTGCAATAATTTGTAAAAATCATGGCACAGAATCGTCATGAGATCCAGTCCTGCAAATATTTTACAGCTCTGTAACTTTACTCGTGGGCGTGGTCCAGAGAGGGTGGTTAAATGTGTACCAAGTTGGCCTGTAAGATTAGGGTTGTGGAGAGGCATCTACCCTGCACGCAGGGTGAAAGGGTTAATGTAGACCTGAGAGGCCAATTAACGCACCTGGTTCTACCTAGAGTGTGGACCAGGCTTAATTAAAGATGAAGCCCAGCTGGGGAAGGACCTGGGTGCTTAGTATAACAACAGGAAGCCTGGAGCAGACAGGGGCTAGAGGGAACAACTTCGCAGCCACTCTCTGGAGAGCCCAGAGTGGAGTGGCCTGTGGGGAAACAAGGAGGTGTTGGAAAGCCAAGGCAGAAGCTTAGGGGGAAGATACTTGGCAGGCACAGGATTGGACTAGGATCTTGTGGCTGAGCCTGATACAAGGGCGAAAACAGGACCTCTAAGGAGGAGCCATGGGAGGTGCTGAGGGTTACAAAGAGCCTAGGAGGAAGGAGTTCAGGGAGGGGTAGTGAGGTGTCTGAAGGAGCAAACCTTGACTGCTGATCCAGGGGTCCCTGGACTGGAGCATAGGCCAGGATTCTCCTGCCAGTGACTGAGAACATGGTGTGACGCTCCCTCCCTCTAACACAAGGGACCAGGATGATAGAAGACCCTGAGAGAAGGGTGCAAACCTGTTGGGGCTGCAGACTAGCTGTATGGGCAATGGCGCTTGTGTAGGGCTTTTTGTCGCCCCGGAAGGGGTGCAACTAAAACCTGACTTGTGTCCTAAGAAGACGCGGCTCAGCACTGGCCCAGAGTGACCATGGGCAGGGAACGCTAGAGAAGAAAGAGCGACCATGCCAAACCCAGCCACGAGGGAGCATGCCAGGGGTGAGTCAATCGTTCTGCAAGGGTGTGGGCCCACTTCAATTCTTCTTGAAGCCAATGGGAGCCTATAATAGGAGTGAGATGGATCCCTTTGGCCCCAATTCAGCAAAGCACTGAGGCATGTGCTTAGCTTTAAAGGTAAGTGCATGTTTTAATTGCTTTACTGAACCAGGACATGTTTGGGCTTCTTTAAAACGGAACACATTCACATAGGCTTTGCTGAATCAGAGCCCAAACCGCCTCCCATTAAAGTGAATGGAAAGACTGTCCTTTAAATCACTGAGGTCTAATGCCATCCACATACGCTTCTATGTATGTGTGTCTGAAAAGCAGACGACAACATTGCAAATCATAAGTAATGTTAGATGTGTGTTCTGGAATAGGAAAACTTAGGCTATTCAAGGGAAGATGGGCTCCCAGTGGAGTATGAACTCTTCAATTAGAAAACAACTTTATTTTGCATAGCATCTGTAATATAAGAACAAAAACCATGGAATTATGTGTTTAATTTTGCAAAATGTTTTTGGAAACGATCAGTAGGAGAGGCTGAACCATAACTCACAGAAATGTGAATTTAAATGAATCTCAGTTTGTGCTGAGCTATTGAAAACTTAGACAGTAAACTGTTTCTCTGATCATTTTTATCTTACAGTATGTTAAAATATCCTCCGTATTAGGACTTGGTAACAATGCCTATGTACAATTTTCAGTTTAACTTTTTCTTTCCTGTCTGCCTTTTTCAGGCAGATGCCCTTGTCAGCGATACACCTATTTCTTATGTTAGGGCATAACTTTTAGACTACTGATGTTTTCCAGATTGTCAGTAAAATAAATACTTAAGAGTAGATTTGTTTGGGGAAAAGTGTGGTGGGTTTTTTTTTTCCTCGAAAGAAACTTTTTTATGTTTTGTCAAACTGAAAACTTGCAGCTGAAAACCAAAATATGTTTTTGGTTGAAAACGGAAAATTTTGATGTTTTCAGGTTTTTGTCTGACTTTAAAAAATTGAAACTTCTGAGGAAAGCGTGTACTTTGAGAAAAAAATCTTCACTTAATCAAAAACCAGATTGTCCATTTTAGTTTTAAAAACTCTTGACAGGAATTTTTGCACCAGATCTACCTGGGAGGATAGGAGTATTGCACATAGTCCATCTAAACTCTCCAGAAAGTTCACAGCTTTGCAGTGAATGGTCTCTTTGAGCATATTATATAGAGCATGTCAGCATGATTTTTGATGGAAAAAAATAGGATTGTTTTTTTTTTTTACTAAATGAAAATTTAAGGGAAAACTTCCACATCCACCAATTTTCTCTCTTTTCCAGTGGTAAAATAAGAGCAGGGGGGCAAAACAGATGGAGGGAACTGAAAAGCCCCCTAACTAAAATGCACAAATACTCTGCTTTGTTTTTTTAATGAAAAAATTAGGAATATTTTGACACCAAATACTTCTGGCTGGTTCTTTTTATAGAGAATCAGTACTGCTGAACTGTCATGCATCCTCTGTTGCTCTTAATTACATCAGCTGTCCTCCACTTTCCCCACCATGGGCCCCTTCTTACAACAGAAGATCTCTGAGATTCTCCTCCCATGGGTTTCTGTAGCTCCCTTCCTCTCTAGTCATAAAGAAAGCGACAGGTCATGACACACTGAAATCTCTATGTGACTGCCCCCCCTCGCCCTCTTCCCCCAGGTTAAGAACTCGTGAATTAGACTGTCCTTTAGCTTCTCTGATGGGGTCTTGGGTATATTTTTTTTGAAGGGGAGGGAGAAATGAAAGGAATCGGAAGATGAGTTCCATTTCCCAGTGCTGCCATCACATGAGTACAGCAATAGTCCTAGGTCTGGCCTGTGCTGCAAAATTATGCTTGCATAGCTGGGTTGGAAATGGGGAAAACAATGATACCCCCTCCCACCTCACCTGACATTGCTATGCTGACAAAACCTGCCCTGTAGCTGCAACTAGGCTGTCAGTGTTTCTCTCAATTTAGCTACTGCTCAGTGAGGTGGTATAGCTAAGCGAGATCTACACTGGAGGATCTACCAGCATAGCTGTGCTGACAGAAGCTCTTTAGTGTAGTCACGGCCCTAGGCGGCTGTGGATTTGTATGGGGTGATATGTATTTTTCTGTGGCTAGAGAAGCTAGGAGGCATAGACCTACATAAAATTCTGAGTTCTGTGGTACACTGCGAACAAATGAATCATAGGGGCACGGCCGGGCATTCAGTGTTCCTATTTGTCACAAAGTCAGAGTGGTGCTGCATTAGGCTGGGAGGGAAAAAAATTCCTCTGCAACTCGAACAGTCCTGTAAAAAGCCGCCTTACCCCTCAGAAAACTCAGCACTGGCTCGAAAAGGTTTGGAAAGTGATATTGCATGCGGCTCTGTGGCTTTCACTCTTTCCATTCCTGGTGTGAGCCATCACGGTAGTTTAACTGGCAAGTCTATAGATTCCACCGCACTTTAAAAGAGCGCAGCTAGATTCTCATTGGGTCAGAAATGACAAAAAGAAACTGTCGGCAGGCGTCCAAGTTTTCAGAGAGGCAGAATTTAAGTGACTTTGCTGGCTACATGCAACCTGATGCATGTCTGATGAAGGGGGTGCAGAATAAAAGTTCATAGTTCTTCCACTCTCGGTAATTGGAAATGCTATGCAAAAAATAAAATATGTCAACAGTTCCCTCTGCCTGCCTCGCATCATGAAAGGCCAGCAGATCATTATATGTTAGCCTTGCGACTACAAAGAATTACAACCACTGTGGTTATTGGGAGAGCAGCTGGTTTGCAAAGCTGCTACGGGTAAACCTGTCAGAGCTCATGAGTAAACAGAACGTGAGTACAGATGCTGGACTGCAAGGAGAAATCAATTGCTTTTGCTCCCAAATAAAAGGAAGAGTGTTTTTTTGCTTTGGGCAATGTGGAATATAATGTGCAACTGTTCCACATTAGCGGCAACATTCTTTTTTTTTTTACCACCCAATTTTCCTTTTACTCTACAGTCCGCAGTTGAGGTTCCCTAGTGCACGTTGGGAGTATCCAAACTGGAAATAATTAAAATATAGATTTCATTTATAGTGGACCTTATGTGAGTGGAAGGAAAGATTGCCACAGCTTCCTGACTGTATGATTTAATGATGTGTTCTGCATTGTCTTAATTTTCCACATTTTAACGGCCTCTGTTCCCTATTTGGAAGAGGAGAAGGGATCCTGGAGCAGCACAGCAGACCAATTTGCTAGAAACCTACAGATCCAAAATACCCAGCAAACTACAGTTGTGCGTGCAAGGGGAGGACTTTTAGTTTATGTACCTTTTTTTTTTTTTTTTAGTGTTCATATTGTGTATATGTCAGTCACAACGCAGCGCTCTGGAAAACACATGCAACATCATTCATTTGAGATACCATGGAGTGCATGTTTAAAAAACAACCAAAAACCATTCAGGCACTGAACTGTGACTCAGCTGATCTGGAAGTAACTGAGTCAGTGGGATCGGGTCTCAATCTTTCTGGGTCTGATGCAAAGCCCATAGAAGTCTTTGTCTTGGCTTTGGCTCATGGTCTCAGCATTTCAATTCTCTATTTATAAAATAGCAATACTGCTTCCCTATCACTCTGGGTGGAATAGACCATTGATGTTTCGTGAGGTACCCAAGTAAGAACTTAGGGCCAGATTCACTCAATGGGAGTCTTTCCAGTGACTTTGGATTGGTCCCTGACTATTTAGATATGTCTTTGGAGCACTAGTGAAATGTGCTCCGTACCATGAAACACTATGGCATTCAGACAGTGACATTCTGCAGTAGCTCAAATTTTCAAGGGTGCTCCCACTTAGAGCGTATAGCCAATAAGTCTGGGCATTTTTCCTCTTAAAAGTAAATTCCATGAGCACAATATTGTTAATGGCGGAGGGAGGGAGATCTAGTGTGGGTTATCATTTCAATTCAAACTGAAAGATTTTTAAAAACATGATGAACATAAACACTTTGAAGATCTGAAAAAAATATTAAAAAAAAAAATCAGGAGGGGGTTGTGTATAATGTGCATGTCTGTTCTGTATAACTTAAATTTATAGCTGTGGCAGAATGAAATCATCACTAAAAGTAAAGTCAAATGTCCATTTTTCAGATTTAATTAAGACATCGTTTTGATGGAGGCTAAGCTCCCATAAGCAAGCCAAGTAAGAGGAGATGAAGAATGAACTGTATGTAAAACCTGGAGCTTGTTTGTACGCCTGAGTTGCATGACTGAGGCAGAAAACTTTTCAGTATCTTCCATGGGGTTACACATGGTGTTTTGTCATGGCTAAGTGTAAGAAGGGTAAATATAAAAGGTACTTTGAAAAATAACTGGGGCCCAGATTCTCATCCTTAGGCTGAGTAGCACCTTACTTGGAGTTGAGCCTGCTGATTTCAATGGGATTTATTCACGGAACAAGACACTCTTCACGGTGAGCAAAATCTGCAGAATCCACCCCTGGAGTTGGGACTAGAGCTGCCCAGAATGTATTGATGCATCTTGTTCAGTTGTGGGAGGAGAACTATAATATACTTATTTGGATTTATACGCTGATGGGTAGGGGCACTTTCTAATGCTCTCTACCCCAACTGATCAAAGTGGACCCCTCCTAGCAACGACCATCACAATCATTACATAGCAACACACATATCTTAAAAAATAAGACTCCTCCCCTAAAGTCCTACCGAAACAAGACACTCCACTATGCATGTTTGTCCTGGGGAAAGGATGAGAGAACAAACATGAGGAAGATGTTAGTCCCATTGCGTGATTAGACGGTGTTCTGATCCTAGGGTGAGGAGCGCAATAAATAACCAAATAAAAACTACAATAACATTAAATAGCAGCTTCTCCCTGGCAAGCAATTAAACTCAACTTCTTATGCGCCACAACTTCCTTCTCCCCTGATCTAACTTCCATCAGCCCTCTCCCTCTGTCTGATTCAGAGGAGGGGTTTGAATCCACAACCTACGTCCCGGGTTGCTTAATCACCAAGTTACAGAATTTTACTCTTGCTTTGGCCTAATGAATAGTTAGTTACGTATTGATACAAAGTGGAACCCTTTCACCAGGAGAGACTGTGAGAGCACCTCACCCCAGAAATAGCTGGTAGGGTCTATGAAGATCTGATATCAAATCTCTGCTTGCATGGAGCTCCAAACCTGGGTCTCCCACCCCCCAAGGCTGCTATCTTAGCCACTCCTCTGAAAGTTGTAAGTGCCCCATGGGCTTTTCAGAAGCTTTCTAAAAGAACTGCTCTAGTTCAAACAGGAATTAATTCAGGGAAATCCCAGGGCCTGTGTTACACAGAAGGTCACAGCAGATCATCACCTTGGTCTCTTTTGGCCTTTAGAATCTACTATTCTATGTATTGCACACATAGATACTCTGGCTCATCTACTGGGACATGTATACATAGGCTCCGTCTCTCAAAGTCCTCACACGCCCAAAAGTCCCATTGACTTTCATGGGAGTGAGGGATGCACAGACGTGAGGCCCCAAGGTGGGTTTCAAAAGAAATCTGGGGATGCAGAACTACGTTGTGGCATCTTCGCATGTCTGTTAAGTGAAAAGTATCTGGCATCCCTAACGTGTGACAAGGCAGAGGCAACAGATCCCAGCAGCATGCGACAATTCCAAATTGTGTGTAGTCCTGATTTGGAATACATACAGTTGCCAATATGTATCCGTAAACTATCAGGTAGTGAATTGAATTGAAAATTGGAGGTTTGTTGGAATGCTTCTGCCCAAAACAGTTTTCATTGGAAAATTGCATTTTGACAAAACTGGACTCTTCTGTGAAATCATATCCATTCTGACATTTCATTTGGAGAGGGGAAGATGTTTTGAAAATGAAAAACCAGGATTTTAGGCACTTTCAGAATGAAAAGTTTTGAATCTTCATTTAGAAATGTATTTAAATATTTTTGCTACAAAACAAAACCAGATTGAAATCAAAATGGAAAAGCTTTTTTTTATAATTTATTGAAAAAATATTTTGATGGACCTAAAACAAATGCTTTGGCTTTTTTGTTTGGTTTGGTTTTTTTTATTTTGTTTTTCAAAAAAAATTGAAATTTTGGCATTCTGTCCTAGTTCAGGATTTAAATTTTTCAAAACTAGCCATTTTTCACAGGATGAAAAATCAATTTTTCTGATCAACTGATCAAAAAAATTCCTTTCCATGCATTCTCTAGAGAGCCAAATATGGAGCTGCTGCCACTAAGTAGCTTCATTGACATTGCCTTCAGAGGATCTATGCTAATTTGCACCAGCTGCAGTTGTTTGTTTGTTAATAAACCACTTATTTGTCTCCTCACCAAGAGCTGCTTTGTAAGAAATGATGGCCAGTAATTTTTTTCCATGTTTCATGCTTCAGTGACCAAAGAATCCTCTTTATAAGTGCTGGTAGGGAGAACATGAGAGATTTCTGACAAATTTTGCATAAGATGTATGGAAAGACTGTAGCTTTTGTAAGCCAAAACCGCCGTCTTCCTAAATTTCAGTCAGCTCTAAGGTTGGCCGAAAAACGGGGGAGAATTGCAAAAATGTCTGACATTTTCCCCTATTTTATTTTAAATTTGATCAAAAATTCCTTTAATTGAACTTTGAAACTTTTTGAGTTTGTCAGCTCTGCTACTTAGTGTTCCTCATGAGGTCGTGGGATATGCAGCTGAAGCTAAATTGCACAGATGGCTGCTGGTAATCTGCAGGGTATTGTGTTCTTTCTGACACCTGAAAGGGGTTCCAGGGAGGATGGAGCTAGATTGTTCTCTGGTGGCAGATGACAGAACAAGGAGCGATGGTCTCAAGCTGCAGTGGGGGAGGTCTAGGTTGGACATTAGGAAACTGTTTCCCTAGGCGAGTGGTGAAGCACCGGAATGGGCTACCTAGGGAGGTGGTGGAATCTCCATCTTATTGGTTTTGAAGGTGTGGCTTGACAAAGCCCTGGCTGGGATGGTTGAGTTGGGGTTGGTCCTGCTTTGAGCAGGGGGTTGGACTAGTGACCTCCTGAGGTCCCTTCCAACCATCATCTTCTATGACACTAAAGACCCTTTCTTATAATGGTGGCTGGCAGGGTTCTGTGATAGGTTGTGCTTCAGACAGTTGTCCCACAGGTGGGCTGTATCCACAACTTTTCTGCCCTCCTGATAGTGGCAGTTATACCCAACAGATCATCCTTTAGCTACTCAATATGTCTGTGTACTGTCTACAACTCCAGAAAGGTTGGAGTCCTTTGTAAGCAAAAGAGACAAGCCTGAAACTCAAGATGCATGGAGGGTTGCTTGTCCGTCTGGCTGGCTGTAGCTGTGCTCTTCAATGCACACCTCCTGTTTGAAAAGGACTTTGATTCCACCTTTCATGCCCCGCACCACCTCCTCCATATCCTTGCTAGTGCTGCTAATTCTTATTCTATTTAAGTTGACTTATCCTGTTCCTC
The DNA here is from genome assembly GCA_007922155.1 of Mesoclemmys tuberculata. Classification (NCBI taxonomy): domain Eukaryota; kingdom Metazoa; phylum Chordata; order Testudines; family Chelidae; genus Mesoclemmys; species Mesoclemmys tuberculata. The sequence goes on along the minus strand of ML675614.1, from coordinate 4,582,188 downwards.
TGCCAGCCTCATTCCCTCCTCCCCGTGCAGCTTTCATCACTCAAAGCGCCTTCACAACAGCAGGCGACGCACTAGCCATCCAGTCCCGCTTGCAAATATGTATTTGCACGAGTAGTTTGAAGGACTTTCTTCTCACACAAATGGTTGCTGATGAAACTCTGCCCACTTCAATGTTTGCTCCTTCTAAGGGCTGTGATCTATTGCCACAGTTAGCTGTAAAATGTGAGACCAAATTTGTTCATGGCCTGATGAAAACAAAACTCTGATTTCACACCACGGATTAAGTTGGCCCCTTTCACTTGCTCTGCCGCCTTATCTACATAACCCCTAATTAATAGATCTTCGTTCTACAAGACACTAGCCTTTCACAAATTGTCTTGGGTATCAGATGTCTCTTCCTTGGGACACCTATTGAAAAGGGAAACCAAAAAGTAGATGTGGGGCTACCGTATACTTTAAACACACTTGACCTGCATTTTTGGATGCATCTACGAGGGAAAGAATTGGACCTATAGTTTACCATCTCACACACACTTAGTGCCCACTTTGGGGTAAGGACATCTCACAAAGAGGCTTTTCCCTTTCACACACCACCCTGCATTATTTCTAATGGCTATAGGTGGTCTTGTTCCCTGAACGCTATTTAGTCAATGGGGATCTGATGACAGGGCAGTTATATATTTTAGTTAGATTACAATAATTGGTGTCTACTCTCAGCTGGACTGCAGCTTTGTTGAAGTTACTGGGTTGCCTCTTCTTGTACCTTAAAGGCTGTGAGGCAGGGATGTGGAAAAGACGGGATGTAAGAGGGGGAATTAGGTAGGGGCATGTGGTGTAAGTTCCTCTTAAATTTTAAAGAGAACTAGGGTTTCTTTCAAAATTTCTAAATATATTCCCAGTGTGTAAACTGTCTTATTTTTGGCAGGATTGTATATGGGTTGGCGGCGGGGCATATGGATAGGAAGCAAACATAACAGAAATAATAGCTGTTTTCTGTGGAATCTATACTCCTTCAATGGGGCACTCTATCTTCCTATAGGGGTGGCTAAAGCACATATAGGCCTCGATGGGCTTGCAGCACGGTGGAGGCTTATATTCTAAGTCTCCAGTGCTGACAATCCACCCTGGAGTGTCCTCGTACAAGTGAAAAATTTGGTTTGACAGGTCATTTGGCTGGTGATGTTGGCTGTGTAATGGGATGAATATTTGTAGTTAGACTCCTAAAGCTGTATTTGAGAGCTGGATGGGAATTTTTCAATGAAACACTGTTTTCATGGGGAAATTGGAATTTTGAAAGTGACCCCCCCCTTTTTTTTCCCAGATTCAGTGAATTTTGGAAACAAAAGGTTCAAAATGATCCCTGTTTTTTGTTTCAAAGTTTTTAAAATGGAAATACCTCAGTTTTCTGGTACGAAACCACATTCCATTTTGAAACTGATGCTAAGTATAGTAAAGCAAATTTAAAAATAAGTGTGAAATTTTTCTTCATGAAATATTTTTGATCTGAAAATTATTGGGGGGGAGGGGTTGGTTGGTGAAAACTTAATATTTCAACTTTTTCATCCCAAATTGGGACCAGAACATGTAACTATCTCTTTAAATCTCAAAAATGTTCAAGCGATGAGAAGCGCTTCTCGCACAGCTCTAATACATAGGCACTGATGTGGCCTGACTTCAAAATAGCTGAGCCTTCCACTGTCTTCCCACTTGTCTGTCCAGAATGAATCTAAATGTATGCCTTCCCTGAGGTGTGTTTTAATTCGCACAGCTGCGGTAGGCTTGTCTGTTGTAACTTTGCTGTAATGCAAGAACAGTAGCTTGTGTAATTGGAATTCCGGCAATTGGAAAGGACAGGGAAGTCTTGCAGAATGGCAAAAACGTAGTCTTCCCCCTTCCGAACATGTGTTCTTGCTTAATAAATCCTCACAGAAGTTTGCACAGGTAATGGATGCTTCATGTAAAGAACTATTATTTTTCATTTGGGGAGAAAAAAATCCAAGGCTGCCGTATAATTAACAACTTATTTTATTGAGTGCGAACCAATAAACCAGCCCCGTTAAATTATGTAAATTACTTCTCCTATTGAAACAACTGGAGTGCAGTTAGAATAACTCTTTTTTTTCAATCCTCAAGTGTTGTTTTTAATGCATTTGTGATCTAGACAGATGTCAGACAAAACTCTGCTCTCAGTTGCTGCTGATCAGTGGGGTAACTGGGGATGAATGGATATAGCGGAGCCTATCCATAGCCCATTCTAGTCAATAGGCTTGACTTCAAAGGTCTTCGGATCAGGTTCACAGAGACAGAACTTCGCCCAATATGTACAGATGCCACACAGTACTATATGATATGTATAATATAATATATGTAATCTCCTTTATCTATTAGATCTGAAAAGAAAGGCAGTAAGCAACACTAGATTCATAGGTTTTTAAAGCCAAAAGAGACCATCGCTTATGCTAGAGGGGGAGGATCATAGCAGCTGCCATCCTAGATCACAACTGTGGTCTGACTACCTCAGTATCCAGTCTCCAAAAGTAGGCAGTAATTAGAAACATGCAAGAAATCCAGGGTGGACAATTTTGGAAAAAGTTGCTTCCTATGTCCCCCCTCAATCACCGGTTGGCTTTTGTACATAACTAATATATTTTATATCAGTGTCTTCTATGAAAACAGTTTTATTTGCACTTATGTGGATGGTCTTATGCATAAAGTATCAAATCCTTTTTAAAATCCAATGAGGCTCTTGCTTTTTGTTAGCCTGTGGCAATGAGTTCCACAGGCTAAATGTGCATTGTATAGAAAAGTATTTCTTTTTATCGCTCTTAAGTTTACTGCCTTTCAGTTTGAGTGAATTTCCCCTTGTTCTTGTTTCATGAGAAGGTGAATAGTTGTGTGTATAATGCATTGTTTTGTGCACATCTGGATGGAGGCAGAATGGCCTAGTGGATAGAGCATTGGACTCTGACTAAGAAGCCCTGGTTCTATTTTCCAGCTCTGCTCTTGGCCTGCTGGGTGCCCTTGGACAAATCACTTTCCTATACCCGCCCCCCACTCTGTGCCTCAGTTTCCCCATCTGTAAAATGGGGATAATGATTCTGCTCTCCTTTGTACAGTGTGTTGAGATTTTCTGATGAAAACTGCTATATAAGAGGACAAGAAACTAGTATTCATCTCTCTACACTAACTTTCTTGGGGTTTTCAATCTTTCTCATGTGGAAGGCTTTCCATCCAGCTAATCATTTTTTTTTGCGCCTCTCAGAACCCCTTCTGCATCTACTGTATCTTTACTGAGGAGGCAGACTGTAAAGAATAGCAGAAAGATAACCGCACAGTGCTCCCTACGATTTGAGATACAGGGTCACATATTGGGTCTCCTCATGGCACTAACGCGCTGTCTGTATATCATCTGATCAGAATGCAGGGCTTGATGTGCCGATCCTTCCTTACGGAAAGAGTCCCGGGGCTACTTGCATGCGTAAGAGTGACTCACATGAGCAAAGGCTGCTGTTAGTCCTTTATTTCTTCTGGAAAGAAGAATTTGAATTCAATGCATATGAGCCGGCTCCACATGCGAATCCAGTGCAGGGGTGGGAGGGATGGACAGGGCGCCAGAGTAGCTAAACAAAGACCATTCCTGTTACCCATGAGCTAAGTTTAGTGCTCTCCAACATGCCCTGTGGATCCATGCATGATTGAAGGGGTTGGTCGCGCCTCTGCCATTCCCTCGATCGACCTGCAACCCCCTGTTTGCACCCGTGAAAGGAACGATAGTCCATGGAACATGGCAGTGTAGTGGACAGCTACCGCGCCTGATTGTGCCACCTTCGTGGTTCCGCTGTAGTGAAACAATGGCCATTCTGCTGTCCTTTGTTCCTTCAGTGGTCCACCAGAAGCCAGTGGGTTTTACCTGTGAGGTAACATCCAGTTATTAAAAAGCGTACAACAATATCCTGTCTGGTACAAAAGAGACTTGCAATACGCCAGATATCCCATGATCTTATCACTTGGTTCCCCATCGCCAAGTCCACCATTTAATCCTGTGTGAGATTGCATTTTAAATGGAGAGAATACCTTCAGGCAATTGTGATGGCCAACCCTTCCAGTATAACCTGGCTCGCTGCTTAGGGGCAAGTGGCAATTCACCCTTATGAATTTGCAGCATGTGCACTTTTGTTTACATCTCCCCCTCCCAAAATTTATTTTTCAGCACATCTGACAGCAACCAATATTTTTGGTACAGAATAGCGTGAATATTGGTGGTTCATGTTACTGGTGGGTTTTTTTTTTTTACTTTGATGTAAAAACAAGCTGTATAAATACAAAATTGGAAGCAGCGATATAAATCTGAGTGGAATAACTGCTCCTTATCACCTCTGTGCTCTTTTTTTTGGTTCTGTTTTTGTTGTCCATTTCTAACACACTTTATTTTGTCCCAGTATATTTTTCCAGTACTCAAAACTCTGCTTTTTTTAAAGTCCTACCTAGAAAATTTTCAGTTACATCATTTGCACAAATATGTTGTTGTTAACACTGAAAAACCTCTTTGCTTGCAGTTGTATATTTTATTTGGCTAAAAATGTGCTCATGTCTAATACATCACATGTCCTTTGGTGATACTATTTAAGCTAGAAATTCCAAAACTCACAAATACCGAATAGCCAAATGTTCCAAAGCTGTACTCGTATACTAAACATGTAATATATCTCCTCCTTCTCCAAACAGAAATAGATTTCTCTCTGATTTGTTTGATAAATTTGACCCAAGATTTCCATTTGGAGTTATTGGAGTTCCTACTGTTTTTCTGTGTGTTGGTGGGCCAACCCCTAATCACCCAAATCTCCCAAGGAGGTCATAAATTACAGCGATGAGATGAAGCTTTGTATTCCTCCTGCTGCAGGATAAGGCGAATTCGCAGCAGCGTATTTTGACAGGCATGAATTTAATTCATTGTTTTATGACAGATGGGAAAAATGTACATGCTCATAGTAGAGATTTATGATCATTTGGGTCTGGAGGATTCTATAATTTGCAAGTAATGTGAAAACAGATGGATAGATAGACACCAAAGTGTAGGCTGACCTGTATATTCTCACCACTAGTTACAAATGGGATCCATATGCCTACAAGTTGCTTTCAGTGAGATCTTCATTAGCACAGACTTCCAGATTTCATAAAGCACAGCTCATTTTTTGTTTCATGAGTAAGTTACTGAAAATCAAATTTCTGAAGCCTTTAATATTTTAAGCGTTAATATATACCTTCTGAATATCAAACGTGATTACATTTTTAGCATTCAAGTGGTACTAATGTTAAAAAGAACCACTCTTTCATTTTTAATCTTTCATAATGGTTACTTCCATTTAGTTTTAGCCAAATGAATTAAAGAAGGTTTTTTTGCTGTTTGTTTTCATCTCAACTGACTTTTTTGATATCTGAATTTGCTCAGATACCTGTATCATCTCTTGTGCTTTACATTTTTTAAAATATTGAAAAGTCTTTGGGTTTTGGGGGGTTTGTTTGGTTATAAAATATATTTTATGCATTTCTCTGAAAAATAAAATAATAATGGACTAGAAAAATGTGTACATTTATTTAAGATCTTCCAGATTTGACAGCTATTTGTGCATGCTTGTAAGAAAAGAAGGAAGATGTTCTGTGTTTATTACCATTGATAGCCTAACACTAAGAACTTTCAAAGTACATATTTAGGGAATAATAAGCTAAATGATACAAAGTATATCAATAGATCTCAGTCAGTAAAACCTCCTGGTATATATTACTTTTGTGGAACACCTCTATGGCTTAGTACATGCTTGTGCTTTCTCATATTAGGACTCTGTGACATGTTGTAATTTTTTTATGAAAAAGCAATCTATAAATAACACTTAGTTTTCATCATCCTAGACTTTAAACATATTTGTTTGGTTTTAGCAAAAATATCAATAATGGAATTTCAAAGAGACACAGAGAAAACACACTAAAATTTCCGATAAACATTAACTTTTCTGTAACCTGTTAAGATGACTCTCACAGTGAAGAATTTTTTTTTTAAGTTGTGTTGATAAAACCATTAGATTTAATCCTGTGTAAAGCTTGAAAAGTAAAAACGTACCAGACTGCTTCACAAAGCAACCCTAAGCAATTCCACAATAATTGAAGAGAGGCAGACTCAGCTTGAGACCTATTTACAGATCTAATGGCATTTGTTTTTGGCAGCTGAACAAAATCACCACAAGTTATGGTACAGATTGGTGTAATTGCTGTGGTTTTTTTTTAAAAAAAATCATTTGACATTAATAAAGTACCTTCTGTCAAATAACTCGTGTGTGACAGATAAGCAGATATCTAGTCTTCGATCCACAGAAATGTGTTTGATACACTGAGCCATGAAACGTGTATCTTTGAGGGTCAGATCTTATCACCTTTGCTCAGACTGTGTAGTATCTGGCCCCTGAGGCGTAGATTGATTTCAGTGGGGGATACTCTCAAGGTAAAGCACTGTTTAATGTGAGCAACAGCAGCTGAATCTGATTCTTAGGAAACATTTAAGAAGCAAATTGTATTTAAATCCTCGTTGCTGGCATCAGGCACACTCCTGCGAAACTCTGTTGAGCGGGCTGCTCCTGGCGTCATGAACTGCAGTTTACTGTCCTGAGCCCAATCCAGAAGTCTTTACTTAGGCAGAACTCCATTTTCTTCAAATGGCTGGTTAGCCAAAGTAAAGGTTGAAGGTCAGATCTTTAGCTGGTGTGAAATTAGTACCACTCCACTGAATTCACTAACTGGGCCACATCAGTTTCAGCCAGCTGAGAACCTGGCCCCAAGAAAGGAACATTAAAAAAATATTTGAAAGGAAGTTGGGTAGCCATCTGTCTTGAATGGCATGGACACAATAAATCCTGCATCTTGATGGACTTAAACTAGGTGACCCTTGCGGTCCCTTCCAATCCTATGGTTCTGTGATTCTATTTAAGAGCCTGTTCTATCAATTTCATCTTTGTTCCTAAGGATAATTCTCCACCCCTGGTGCACACACACTCACATTCAGCTTGCTGCAGTTCCAAGTTTCCACAAATAGTTACCCTTCTTCCATAACCACACCAGAATATTCCCCAGTCACAAGTTAACTTTATTTGTTGCTATTTAGTTTACCATTGCATCTTCAGGCTCATAATAAGATCAGGTCCCATTTTGCTGGGTGTCCTACAGAAACATAAGTAGAGCTGGTTCCAAAACAGAATTTTCATCCCACAGGAATTTCCACTATTTCAAAAAAAAAAAAATCAGAACAAAAGCACAGAAAAAAATAATTCCAAGGGAATAGAAATGTGTTTATTTAAAAAAAACAAAACAAAAACTGATTGGGAAACAATTGTTTCATTTCAATAGTATCACATCATTTCATATTGATGGTGTCAAACTGTTTCTTTGGTACAGTGAAAGCATTATTTTGATTTCAAAATATACTAGCCAACAGAATACTAAAAATGAATGTTATGATGACAATGAAATGAATTGTTTTGATGTCAAAATACACACCTTCCACAAATGTTCTGATTTTGACAAACTGTATTTTCTATTCTGTCACACTTAGTAAAAATTTGGCAAAGTCCCTGTCCCAAACAGCATACATTTGAAATAGACAAGACAGACAGAGGGTAAGCTGTGTGACCCCAGTCACACAGCAAAGGTAGGAATAGACCTCAACTGTCCGGATTCACACTCCAGTGTCCTTACCACTGGGCCATGCATCTTCTTTAGCCCACTGCCCTATCAGGTGTGTATGGCCTCTACCAATTTCCACCATTTATTTCAGTCCTGTGCTGGTCTGTTCAGGCTTCTGGGCATCGCGTTGATAGATTTGGCTTCTTTCTGTCCTTTTTCCAGCTGAAGTCATGTTAGTGGCAACCTTAAAGTGTGTCCTAAATGTGTCCATCTTATTACCATATTTGATGTTTTAAGTGGGGTTTCTTCTTGGAGTTTCTGATGTTGCAAAATATTATTTCTAGTGTACTCTAAAGATCTTTCAGACACTTATTTTGAAATGAGTTGATCGTCTTATCGGTTTCTGTTGTAAATTTCCACCACTGCTCCACAAAAGAGGATAGAGATGATGCTGGTGTTAAATTCATATTTTTGGGTCTGTGCTAATCATGCCATGCTTGCAAGACTTCTCAAGTTTATGAAAACTGCTTTTGATAGTCATTGCTTGACCATCATGATTGTGTGTCCAATTTTGGGACCCCGCTATAGAAAGGCTATGGAAAAATTGGAGAGAGTCCAGTGGAGGGCAACAAAAATTATTAGGGGGCTGGAGCACATGACTTATGACAAGAGGCTGAGGGAACTGGGTTTATTTAACCTGCAGAAGAGGAAAGTGAGGGGGGATTTGATAAAGACTTCAACCCCTGAAGACTTCAACTCCCTTCTAGGGAGGATGGAGCTAGGCCATTCTCAGTGGTAGTGAATGACAGAACTGGAGCAATGGTCTCAAGTTGCAGTGGGCAGGTCTAGGTTGACTATTAGGAAAAAGTTTTTCACTAGGAGGGTAGTGAAGCACTGGAATGGGTTACTTAGGGAGGTGGTGGAATCTCCATCCTTAGGGCTTTGTCAAGCTGGGCCTTAAAGACCTCACTGGGATGATTTAGTTGAGGTTGGCTCCTGTTTTGAGCAGGGGGTTGGACTAGATGACCTCCTGAGGTCCCATCCAACCCTAACCTTCTGGTTCTATGATAGTACATGGTAAGTTTACTGTGATCATTAGAGGCTGCATGCTGTGTCATGGGTTGACCTCTCCATTTGACCTAGGGAAGATGACGGTAGCATCATGACTGTAAATCGTGTGTGTCAGTGTGAGAGAAGAAACTGCTGGCAATTGTCTCTCTGCAGTCCTCTCATTTTGCTGAGCTGAAAGTCATGCCAGGTGTTTTACCACAAAGATGAGATTGGGGTGCATTTTGAAATGCCAAAGCAATTTTCTTCCTTGCTGCTAATAACTGTGGAAAAAATGCTAATTGTCACCAAAAAACCAAAAATGTGGGTAGCGCTTTCAGATTTCCCCCACAAAGACCCGCACTGGAGGTCGTACTTATAGGAAACATCAGGTCCCTGGTAAAGGTGGTCTTTTGGCTCCAGGTTTATGGGATGCACTCCAGGCCTCCTGTCACTGTGAACCCGTGTCCTGGGGCATGCTATCGCAGTGTCCTTCCTTCCCACGAGCCTGGAACGGAGCAGATCTACGTGGCACTTGGCAGGCACTGGCCAAGTGACCCCCAGTGGAAACAATGAGGAGCTGACAACTTTTGCTGTTGAGGTGGTGGAGCGGGAGTAAGTAACACCATACGACTGAGCATAGGCATAGTTTGATTTCTATAATGGGGGTCAGGCCAATGGGGCCGTGTGGGGGTGGGAGGGTGCAAATTCCATGTCTGCCTGAGGCTTGCAGTTCGGGAAGACAACCCCTCTCTCCCCCCAAACTACCCCGATAGATTCAGGCATAGGTGGCAGGTGTAATAGGCTTGGGAGGCTAACCCTCCTCAAACAGATGCTGCTGGAAGCGCCCCCTCTCTGCCCCACCCACACTCCCCTCTTGGCCCCACACTGCCCCTGCTCGCACCTCTTTGACAGTTCGCCCCTGCCCACGTCTCTTTGCCCCTTCCCCCATGAAGTGCAAGCTGTGGACAGGGCGCCTCAGGGGAAAGGGCTGAGCAGGGCCTGAGGTGGAGAAGGTGGGGCCGGGAGCAGAGTGGGAGTAGGGCATGGGCGGGGCCTTGCAGGAGGGGGTGGGACCACGGTCTGAGCACTACTACTCCCCCTACCCCAGCCTCCCCAAAGGCAGGAGTCCCATGCTGTCCATGAACTCAAGGCCATGGTAAGAAGAGGAGCAGCTGACAGCTTAAGTGTAGACACAAAGGTAGCAGCAGTCTGAGACACAAAACTGCTTCCGGCCCAAGCCCTCCCAAATGCCTCACTCTTAGCCATCGCGGCATGAAAAGTTGGCATTCTAGCCTCTTCAGCCAGTGTGTGTTCATCCAGACGGTTACTGGCTATGCCAAACACACAAATATCCCTGAGCGTGATCACCCTAAGATCCCCAGATTCGCAGGCCTGTGCCAACCACTGCAAATGACATGCAAACTCACATATGGTTTTGTTGGCTTGCTGGCGCGCCTCACAGAACATTTTCCTCTTTAGCAGCACAGACTCTCCAGTCCCAAAATCCTCGCTGAGGCACTGCACAGCCGCATCCAAGGAGGACGTGGGCTCTGGAGGCCTGTCGTAACGAGCTGTGCCAGCCCCGCCTAAGCAGTGCTGCAGCATGGGAGAGTTGCAGGATCCGGGCGTAGTCCTGAAAACGTCAAATAAAATATCATCCGTCAACAGCCAAAGGATGTGCGGGGTTGTAGAAGAGACGTGTTCGTTACCATACTGTTATGCTGCGGTGCACCCCAGAATGGCCCTCCAAAAACACAAGGAAACCGAAGTAAGACATGGGTCAGTCAACATGCACCGGTTAAGTCAGCATTGGTCGGAACAAATCTAAGAGCAGGCCCTGACTAACTGCACATGCCCAATACTATGTAACCATGCATGTAGGAACTGGAGCGCTGCACTCAGCGCAGGAAATGAAGAACAGGAAGCAGGATGCAATAAGCAGGAAGGGAACACACATGCACCAGCCATCACAGACTTCAGGAGCTGGGGCTTTAAGAAAAATACCAGATACGAAGCTCGTGATGAAATCATGGGAGTTGGCAACATGCATGTCTGGCCCTCATTTAGGTCCTTAAATAGGTGCTGAGCTCTTGAAAAAAAAATCTGGCTGTGAATATTGAACCAGTAATCTGATGTGGAAGATCTCTGAAAAAATTCTTTCCAATCCAGGATTCTCAGCCAAGGTCTGTGGTTAGTGGAACTCTGAAACACACATACCAATAACAGATAACACCAATGTATGCCCTTGCAAACAATAAGCTAAAGAATAGGTCAGAAATCCAGTGAGTGATAAATACACAAAACCCTTGTATGGAAACATAATATTTTCTGGCTTGATCAAAGCCCAATAAAGTTAATGCAGATTCCCATTGTCTTTGGATCGGACCCTCAGTTTTCATTTTCTGTGACTGTGGGAAAAATCTGTTTCATACTACATAATACTGTATTATTTCAACATTGAAGGGAATGACTTAGAATTTCCCAGCTTTTGCTGTGTTTGAGTTCTGGAAGAAATGTCACTCTAAACCAAACTTTTATATATCTAAGTAATATAACAAGTCTCTAAGCTGTGAGTGACTTTTTACTGGTTCACTCCTATATGCTCCAGTGAGCAAGGGTTGCTGCCTTAGTTTTAAAATCTTTCTTATATTTTTAAGCCACAGTATTAAGGTTAAATATTTCCTTTTTTTTAACCTTGGGTTGGGTGGGGAAAAAAGGTGGAAAAACTCACCCATTGATCTTTATGAAAGAGGCCACAAGTAAACACACCAAATCCTTCATATTCTATAACCCAAACTGCTATTTAGACAATTTTCTAAACAAATCTGAAAAAGAAGGTAAGGATACTTTTTAGTACATACTTAAATGCTTATTGAAGTATAGGATTCATCTGAAAGGACCCCAGGGGCTAGTACCAATAATATATGAAGACAAATGTTAATGTGTAGTGTTTATTTGATACACCATAAAGATCTTTACGGTCTGCTGATTAAATACATAATGTGTATATAGAAAGTGTCTGGGAAAAAACTCCTTGGAAAACATGGTTAGTGAATAAACACCAGAGCTGTTCATCAAAGCTAAAAATTGTTCCACTTTCATTTTTGCTATTGTTTAAGTATTTTAAATAACTGTTTTGACTAAAAAAGTAATCATAAAAATAAGAGTTTCATTGACCAGTAGATATAGTAAATGAATATTTGATTCACATGGACTGAGAAGTTTTTTCCTTAATTAGTATATATCATAATATAAAAAAATCATATGCTTGTTGTATTGTATTTTATTATTTAATGTTTAGAATGAAATATGTCCAGCTATTGCTTAAAAGTTACTCTCAACTGAATACTGGCAAATTCTGTTTACTATATCCTAGCACGTTCCTAACTACACAACCCTGTGAACCAACTAACTGTCCGTACTATAAAGAAAGAGAAATGTTGAAATCATTAATTTATTATTCTAGCATACGGTACTCATCCTAAACCATTATGTAGGTATTTTATGCTAACACAGGGTTTAAAAGAAGATGTATTTGATTATGAAAATAAATATATTCTAGGACCACTAAAAATTACGGAGAACAGTATTTTTCTTTTCCTGTGAACTAACAGCTGGACAAAAATTTTTGTCAACTATTTTGGATGCAAAATAGCCTCTCTTTTCTCCTAAATGAGATTTTTATATTGTTTGTAATCTTCCAGTATTTTTGTTGAACAAATCCCTAACAGTGAACATTTTACAGTTTTTGTTTAAAACAAAGTAAGTAGGGGGGAAAATGTCAAAGAAAAGTTTTTCTTTTTAATTTTCCATGGTAAATACTTACTATTTTCCAACTACCTATGCTGCAAAAGCCAGCAAAAGTAATGCTTCTCCATATTTCTTAAAATAAATCTATACAGAGTCTCTATATGTCAAAAAGTTCACTTTACCTATTGTATGTATCCTGTGAAATATGAACTCTAGCCAAAAACAGATCATGCTTCTGCTTCAATATTTCCATTTACATTTAGAGGTCTTTGTATTAGTTATTTAGGTATACGGTTGATAAGAACAGCACACAATTCAGATGTAAAACAGCAATGCATATGTTAAAACTATTCACACACAGTATATCCTGAAAGCAATGGGTCTTTCACTGCTCTAAATTAGAGTTACGGCGGTTTTACACCACCAGAGGATAATAGTCTAAAAGTGATTCTGAACACACAATGCTGGTATATTACGCCCACCATGCTAATTATTAGAGTGGAAGTTAAGAATCCGTAACTAGCAATATCTGCCCACAGGGGCGTGTGTGTGGAAAGGGAGAGGATGAGAGAGAGATTCTCTAAGGCTTCAAGCAAATCTTATTTTTGTTCTCTTGTGATCACTTACCTCCGCTTTTCTTAAAGTGATTGAACGGCGAATGTGCTCCTTCATAATTCCATCATATGAGTCTTTCAATCCCACTTCAATCTTTTTTCTTAGAAATATGCTTGATGTTATCTAACTGAAGAGGGAACAACAGCATTAGAAAATTATTGGCCGCCTCCTAAATCATAAAGAAATGCTGATTTGTAAAGGAGCCTTTTCTTTCTAAGTGCCTGAACATCAATCTGTACACCTGCTCTCAGTGTATTGTTTCACATCTTTGTTTATATTTCGAATATTTAAAGCAAGGCACACCAGATTTAGCTGGCCCTGGTGAAACAGTGGCATGCTGATGGAAGCTGCACACTGTTACAAGGCAAGAAAAAGTAAATTGTGTGAGGAAAGAGACAAGGGTTCTGCAGTTTTCAAACCTAGCTCTTCCCTGAGTTTCTAACTTTTGGGTTTTATGGCTTTTTCAGAATTGTAAGGTTCTTCCACAAAACTGTAATTAAGTGAACTCATGTTTATTGAGGTCTTGAGGATTCTGCTATTTCTTCAGACAGCTTTTCAATCTTGCGAGCTCCATGTGTTGTTAACTCCATTTTACTACCTGAAATACAGCATTTTGATCACTGCTCCCCTGACCCCGCACCCAAAAAGAGACAGAACACATTTTTTTAAAAAGGATCAAACAATTAAAACTATGAAGACACCTTTTCGTATGCTGAATTTTTTATTGCTCTTTGCAGATGATATTTATAACTCAGCCATATGTGGTTATAAAGATTTATTATGAGTCTGTGGAATGAGTCCTGTTAATGTGTACAGTAAACGTCCAAGTTTTTGACTTTGTAAGCCTTGGAGATTTCTAATAATATTGAAGCCATTTTGATAGAAAGCCAAGCAGTGTACAGTTGGAACCGTGCCTTGTATTGACAAAGGAGTTAGCTATGCATTTAAGTCTATAGACACAGTGTATGTGGTTTTGTTGAAAACTTTGGAAGGCAAACCTAGCTTTTTTCCCCTCGCTCTCTCCCCAACTGAGCCACTCTGAGCAGTTGTGAAACATAATGATTGAAAGGTAAAAATGCAAATATAAAAGTGGGCAAATATCGACTGGCCTGAAGGTCTACAGCGTTAGCAGAGTGCTTGCCAGCCTAGCACATTCACCCGGAGGTGAAACAGTGGTTGAAATCTTGCAGCAATCGTGTGTGCAACTGGGAAAGCTTTGTGAGGTTCCCAGTCTTAAAAGAGTTTAAAACTTTTTGACAAGTTCACAAACTTCACGCTCAAAGGAAATGCTGCTCTGTTTTTCAGGTGAAATTACACTACACTGCGTAAAACCATGTCTTTAATAGCTCAACTATAGAAAAGACCGATGGAAAGACACCGTTTTACTCAAGAACCCCCCAAAAAGAAAAAGCCTGTCCAAGTCAATGGAGCTACATCTGTGTATATTAGCTGAGGAACTGGCTTGTTTTATGTAGATGGAGGTCGAATTGCCGGGTTAGAAGGGGATGCAAAGGTCATCTAGTCTAACCCCCATAGTTTAGATTGCTCTGTGGGTTTGGTGGTAGATCAGCTCAGCCTGCCATGATGCTAAGTCTAGCCAGCCTATTTGACTTTTTCTGTTTTTTCACTCCTTTTTTAGGACAGTTTCCCCCCCCCCTGCCTCTCCATCTGTTCCCAGGCCTGTCTCCCTTCTCCATTTTGGACCCCCTTCCTTGCTCCAAGGTCCAGACCTGTCATTCTGAATTAAGCAGTTAGACGGACAGAATAGGCCCTCTCTAGGTTCTTATGTCCGATCAGCAGGTGGTACTCCTCCCTTACGCTGGTGTAAATCAAGATTAACTCCACTTGATGTTAATCAAACTCCACTAGTGTAAAAAGGCTACTGAGAAGAGAATCTGATGGATCTTTGGCCTCTTTTCTAGCTGCTTTGCCTGAGAGAGCTGGAAATGCTGCCTACTAGGACAGGTAGGCTTTCCTTTGGTGTAGATGAACCTCCAGGGGCTGTAAAACTGGCAGAGCTGCTCCATGCTATCATGTCCCAGTGTAAGGGGTATCTGGGGGGCAGGAAGGGTGTGGCCAGAGAACCTGGCAGCCCAGTGAGGCTTGGCCAGTGGAAAAGTCCTCCGAGGACTATTACTGCTGATATAATTTATAATAACCTTGAGGCTGCTCGGAGTTGCACCTTCTGCCAAAACAATCCCCCGGCTGCCTCCAGAATCCAGAAGAAGAATGGTGGTTTTGAGTTGTCCTCTTCCTTTGTGTCCTGCGCACACTGCAGCTTGGCCCAAGTCAGTGACCATAGGGCTGTCTTTCCTTTCCCAGCCACTGCCCCCTCCCTCTCTTATCTACCCCCTTCTTTCTCATCTGGGCCCCCCTTATTACCAGCTGTAACCATACCACATTCACAACCACAGCTGATCATGTCACCCTGTTTCTATTGTCCAACCCAATCTATTTCAAATAAGCCCATCACTGCACCAATGGCTTCTTAATGGCAATTCTCACCAAGTTTACATACCTGCATTGATTCCCTTAGTAAGGAAGTCTGGTCCAATGGTTAGGGCACTAACTGGGACTTGAAAGAACAGAGTTCAATACTTGTGCTCCACCATGGATTTCTTGTGTGACCTTCAGCAGGTCACTTAGCCTCTCTCTGCCTCAGTTCCCCATCTGTACAATGGGCACAATAGCACTGCCATGCCTTACAGGGTGTTGTGAGGTGCTCAGATATAATGGTAATGGGACACCACCTTCGATAGCTCTAGAGGCTTGAGGGAATCACTGTTTGGTACACTTAGCCTGCTACCATTACAATTTGCAGTAACACCTTTAGACCCCAGTTCTTCTCCTGCAGGTTATAAATAACCCCCTTTGAAGACCAAGGAAGTTACTTTTATATGTGGGAGGCAGTGGAAGAATTGGTCCCCTGGGTTTCATCTGTGCAAAAACCCTACACTTAAAGGATCCTTCAAAGGGCTTAGTACCATTAGCACAGTTTGATGCCCCCAAGGTTTGAAATCTACTCCCCTACGTTTCGCCAACATCTAATTACCTGCCTTTCCTTTTGTCCTCACATGGTTAACTCACAGCCTGATCTATGTTGGCCCAATGGACTCCCTTGAAAAAAATGATATGTGGAATCCCCTAAACTTGTATCCTATAATAGCTTACAATAATAGTTTTTAAAAGGCCTTTTCAAACCAATACACAACCATTAAAATCCATTGAGCTGGCTATTTACCTTCCATTTTTTTCCCAACCAGGGCAGGGGTGCTGGAACAATTTGTGCAGAGGGGGTGCTGAGAGCCTTTGAACCAAACTGTAAACCCAGTACATGATGGAAACCACTTCAAGCCCCAGGGTGCAGCAGCAACCCTAGTTCTAGCACCTATGAACCATGGGTCTAATAAATGCAAAATGTGGCCTGAGATGTGGTACCTTTTAATGGCGTGGGAGGTGTGTGACTTGAATGCTTGAAAATTACAAAAATGGACCTCATTCTGTTAAGCACAGCTAGCTCTCAGGGCGAAGGCCAAGATATGAATTAGAATTTAAAATGCTGAAGAGAGAATAGCAAAGAACTAAAAGAAAAGCATTTCAGCGTTCGTAGGAAAAATTTCTGTATTCTATTTTACAGCCAACCATAACTTTCATGAAATGAATTATGCTGTCTGTTGTTGGCATGTTTTTCAAGTTAAATAAAAACTGTTTTGCTGAGAGGCACTCGTGAAACTTGTGTTATGAACTGCTATGTTAGCTTTACTGAAGTAGTTTCCTGCACAGAGAGGTAGTTTTGTTTTTTTGTTTTGTGCACCCCCACCCCTTAGTTTTCAATGACATCTCTATTGAAACTTTGTAAAAATGGGGATTTGGGAAGGGTTTTTTTTATTATTGGTATATTTTTGTAGCTCATTCAACATGGGCAACGATCCTTGATTTTTAAAATGTGGCAATGGTAAAGAAAATCTACATCGGGTTGAATGCCTTGGGGTGTGTAGGCACTCTAGCCTGTGCTCCTACATATTTTTCCCCAACCTCAGCCCCCCCATCATCCCCACACACAACCCTCAAGCACATACTTACTAGTCCTTTGAACCCATACTTACTTGCACAGCTGGGTGTATGGGTTAAAGCCAGAGCTGTGGTTTAGTTCAGGCTAGAACCTGCCCATTTTTGCAATGAGGACACTGGCAAAGATCACTCAAGTGCTGGTAGTCCTCCAATGTCTTTCCCACAATTCCACTGGGGGGGAAAGACAAGTTCTGCAACTGGCAGAACAGAGGGGGGAGGGAATCTTGGAGCATCTCAGCATTCAGAACGATGGGACGTGCTCCCAAACACACCCGTGGAAGGGCAGAAACAAGGATGCAGTAACAGGGCAGGACTTTGCAGAAGGAATGCTCAGACATGGGCTAGGCTAACCCGAGTGCTCAGACGCCGGTGCTAAACACCTGCATAGTATAGACAGACCCTTCTCTGCCAATGGCAAACCAGCATGCAGGACTTCGAGAGCTGAAGGCTGGGTTTTCAAAGGACTCTGCTGTGGCTTGGGTCTGCTTATGCTGAAGTCAATGAGAGTTTTACCCTTGGTGGGAGCCAAGTTAGGCCAATACAGAGAATTTTGCAAATCCCCACTTTCTGCCCTCATTCTCCAAGCCTGCAATCACATATGTTCCTGCTTAACTCAGCAAGCTTGTGGATGACATTAAGCTGGCAGGAGTGATAGATACACTGAAGGGTTGGGATAGGATACAGAGTGACCTAGACAAATTGGAAGATTGGGCTAAAAGAAATCTGATGAGGTTCAATGAGAGTCCTGCACTTAGGATGGAAGAATCCCATGCACTGCTACAGACTGGGGACCAGCTCGTTAAGCTGCGGTTCTGCAGAAAAGGGCCTGGGGGTTACAGTGGACAAGAAGCTGGATATGAGTCAGCAGTGTGCCCTCATTGCCAAGAAGGCTAATGGCATATTGGGCTGTATTAGTAGGAGCATTGCCAGCAGATGGAGGAAAGTGATTATTCCCCTCTATTTGGCACTCATGAGGCTGTATTTGCAGTATTGTGTCCAGTTTTGGGCCCCCCACTACAGGAAGGATGTGGACAAATGGGAGAGTGTCCAGCAGAGGACAATGAAAATGATGAGGGGGCTGGAGCACATGATTTATGAAGAGAGGCTGAGGGAACTGGGTTTGTTTAGTCTGCAGAAGAGAAGAATGGGGGGAGATTTGATAGCAGCCTTTAACTACCTGAAAGCGGTTTCCAGGGAGTATGCAGCGAGGTTCTTCTCAGTGTTAGCAGATTACAGAACTAGAAGCAATGGTCTCAAGTTGCAGTGGGGAAGGTCTAGGTTGGATATTAGGAAATGCTTTTTCACTAGGGGAGTGGTGAAGCACTGGAATGGGTTACCTAGGGAGGTGGTGGAATTTCCATCTTCAGAGTTTAAGGCCTGGCTTCACAAAGCCCTGCCTGGGATGGTTTAATTGGTGTTGGCCCTGCATTGAGCAGGGGTTTGGACTAGATGACCTCCTGAGGTCCCTTCCAACCCTGATCTTTGACCTCACATGAGCAGTCTGATCACAGTCAATGGGACTACATGCATGCTAAATTCTAGTGTGTGAGTAGTGCTAATGGGTGAAACCTTGGTCTGGTAGCAATCAATGGAAGTTCTCCTATTAACTTAATTGTGACAGGATTTCATCCAATATTGCCATTAATGAGACTGCTTATGTGCTTAAAGTTAAGCACCTGGGTAAATTTGCTGGAGTAGAGCCCAGTCCTGCAAGATGCTTAGTGATCTTATCTCCCATTTTTTTATTATGCTTTAAAGAAATAAAAAGTTGCCACTTAGTAATAGCAACCTTAAAAAAGTCACTTGAGAGATAGTGGGAAAATACAATTTCCATCCAATGGAAAATTCCAATATTTTGACATTTTTGTTTTCATCCCAAATTCAGATAAAAAAAATCAAAATACAGAAATCTTTTTGGGAATGAAAAATGTTGGGAAAAAATCTATTTGGAAATGTAGATATGAATTATGATATTTTTGATTGAAGGGAAACTGACGTTTTGAAACAGGACTGATTCAGACAGAAATGTTTCATTTTTGAAATGTTCATTTCAAATGAAAAGTCATTTCAAATGACATTTTAACTTGAAGTGACATTTCTAAATGAAATGTTTCATTGAGAAGGTTGCTTTGGGAAAAAAAAGTTTTTAAAAAAGTTGTTGAAATCAACATTTTCTCACAGAAAAATTTTCAATTTTGATGAAACTGCATTTTTCCTGCACAAAATCTTTTAACAGACTTTTTCTTATCAGTTCCACTGGTTAAAAAAAATACTATAATATTATTACACTCTTGAATAGCAATGTTCTATTTCAGTTTTAAATAATGAAATACATTTTATTCAAACACTTCTTAATATCCAATACTAAATATGCATGGTTCCTTAACAATAAGAAGTTATGGTTACATTTTAAAAAACAATTTAATTTTATTAAGTTTCATCTAATTAAAAGGCTAGAACATGGGCAGGTCTTTAACAAACACATGATGGGCTGAAAATGGCTCGATCGCCATTAAAAGGGGATCCCCATTCAAAAGTTTGGGAACCACTATAGTATGACTTACACAATATTTATATTATCTAACCAGCTCAGAAAGTGAGTGCTCTAAACTACAATTTGGCCAATATGGTGGGGGTGGGCAGAGGAGAAAAGGGGGGGTGTAACAGGGTTAAAAAAAAAAGAACTAGATAAGTTCATGGAGGATAGGTCCATTGATGGACCTATTTGCCAGGATGGTCAGGGATGCAAAACCATGCTTTGAAGTGTTCCTAGACTCTGTTTGCCAGAAGCTGGGAATGGGTGATGGAGTGGATCACTTGATGATTATCTGTTATATTTATTCCCTCTGAAACACCTGGCATTGGCCACTATTGGAAGACAGGACACTGGGCTAGATGGACCATTGATCTGAACCAGTGTGGCCAGCTTTATGTTCTTCACAGCTCTACCCTCATGAAAAGGCCCATGGGATTCTTAATAGTCAGGACTTAGACTTTAGAGGTCATTCAAAGGCCAGATCTCCAATTCCATGGTGACCTGAAACTAGAGCTGGCCAAATTATACCTTGTGAATTACATTTGTTATGAATTTATCCCCAGTGTGGTTAGTGGCTCATTCATAAAGCAACCACAAATGGACACTGTACATTTTAGGAAATGCTGATATGCAATCAATAACTCCCAAATTAGTTGGATACATTATTTAATTGTCTATTCAGCTAGTTCATAGAGCTGATGATATAATATGAATAATGTATCCTCACTTCTTTCTTTCTTTTCTTTCTGACATAAGCCAGGAAGTAGCACCGGGCTGTTGCTCAGCTGCTCTGAGTGGTGTTCTCATGTGGGATTTAGACAAGGTTCTGTTCCATAGCCGATCCTATCCAGCATGTGTCTGTTGGATGTCAGCGGGTAGGTTAGAAGGGCTAGGGAAGAGATAGAGGTTCTGGTGTCTAGAATGTGCTCATGGCACTTAGTCTTAGATCTGCATTTCATCCTGCCTGCACAACAAAGCTGAGCAATCTACCAATGCTCAAAGGAAATTGGGCCTCAGATGATGGCTAACCAGCTAAGACTCAAGCCAGGTGGGACTGAGACTGGAGAAAAGCTATCAAAAGAAATAGAGATACCACCAGCTCCCTTGACTGAGGAGGTATGGCTATTGTTCGTCCCTGAGACTGACAGCTGTTGCTTGCCATTACTGAATCTCCAGATGCTTGTGGGTGCCCAGGTAGTTGTGATTTTTATCATTTCTGCTTGGCACGATGGTTGCAATCTGTTTTTTAACCAGAGGTGAACCTCAGCAAAGTTATCAGAGCCTTGTCACCTTGAGCCCGCATTACTACAATTTGATGTGCACAAGGCCGCACCTCAAGACCCTTCAGAAATTGGCATTCGTGCCAAATGCCGATTCCCACTTTCGCGCGAAGCCCATTACATCGGCACTCTGCGGTTTGAATTGGCGGTCAATCACTTGTCGGTTAACCTTTTCTCCATGTGTAGGGAGGGGGCATGGCCTCCCTCGGAGACGGACAGGGAGGATGTCCCTCCCTGGGTGGACGGAGCCAGAACAGCCCTGCCTGCCCACCAGAAGCAGGGGGGCGGAGCAGGAAGTATAAAAGGAGAGGCCTCCCACTCAGTCAGACCAAAGCTGCTGGAGAGGAAGGATGCTTCTCCACCCACTTTGAGGCCCCAGTCTGACTGCTGCAGCGCGGAAGGGCTGCCAGTGGCCAGGGCCCCAGAGAGGCTGCAGGAGCTACCGGCCACCTACAACCCCGCAGAGGGGCTGCCTGGGACCTGGAGGAGCTGCCAGCAGCCTGGGACCTGGAGAAACACCGAGGAGTTATGAGACCTGCTGTCAGTTGATAAGGTCGAGGGGCTGTGGAACCTACCCCTCGCTGCGTCCCCCGAGGAGACCGAAGGTGATCCAGGCAGCCAGGCGCTCCAGGGAAATGGGGGAGGAAGTGGCCCAGGGGAGCTGGATCCTCTGCCACTGATAGGGACCTGGACTGGGATGCAGCAGAGTTAGGAGGGCCTGCGTCCCCCTCTACACCCCACTGCTGGGGTAGTTGCCTCTTGCCAGCCGCTGAAGCCTCGGAAGCCATAAACTATTTGCCACCACGCCCTGCCAGAGAGACTAGAGGGCTAGAGACTTTTTGTTTGCCCTGACCAGGGCTAGAGACTGTTTACTTGCCCTGCCCAGGGCTATAGATTTTGTCTGCCCTGCCTAGGGCACTGGACTGCTGAATCGCCCTGCCTTGGGCTGGAGACAGATTTACTCGCCCCACCCTGCTTGAGGGCTGGGCCCAGAGACTCCTGCCCTGCCCGCCCTGCCAGAGGGCCAGGGCTGGGAAGTGCTTCAGTGCCAGTGAGCGGCAGAAAGGTCCAGGATCCTGGCCCACCAGGTAATTCCCTCCAGCCAGTTTTCTGCCTGCACTGAGTGCCGGAGCAAGAGGGGTTGTGGCCTCCCTCCGCCTTACACGGTGGTAAATGCCAGAATGTTGACATGTTCTCAGCAAAGAGCAGTGGAATGGTTGTGAGTAGAAGTGGTCCAAGATGAGCCAGGCGACATGGCCTGAAGGTCATTAAAGGCATCTCTGTCGGACCAAAAAATTCCTATCGTTGAGGATTCTTCTGTGAAGATGCCCTGCAGTCAGTACCACCTTTCCTAGTGTGGGTGACCCTCTGTCTTGCAGACAGAAAAGAAAACTTCATCATACTCTTTATTAAATCGGCATCTTCCCTATGAATCCATGCATTTCAGTTAATAAACCAGGACAGTTAAAAGGCAGCCTTTCTTTGTGAGCGCAGAACCCTGTCGAAAGCTCCAGCAATGTGTATTGGCTCTGAACTAAAGGATCTGCAAAATCTTTCAAGATCTGCAGGAAACTGGAAGCCAGCGTGTAGCTACCTCAACAGTGTATTTATCCTGTTCACAGAACGGGCCTTAACAAGAACAATTCTCCAGGCAATAAATATCTCCTGACCTTTTCCATATTTCCATCTCTGAAACCCACTCTCTGTTTCTGATCTGCCCATATCTTTTTGGCTTCTTATACATCCCAGTTGCATTGAGGTTGCTTGATCAATGGGGAAAAAGCCTAAAATAAAGACATACAGTTGGGGGTTTTTCCGCATCTCTATCTAACAGTCTGCATTAACCTTTCTTCTCTTCTCCAACTTGTTCACCGATATACCTTTAGACACAGATTACATTCTCTGTTAGGGAAGTGTAACCACTGAAATGTAAAGCTATTGGGCCTGCTGCCAGAAAAGTCTCACATGACTGCTTTCAAACTCTGCAGGCATGGGTAGGAAAACCCACAAAGTAATAGCCTTGATCAGTGCAAGCTTGGAGAAAACAAATTTATAGGCAGGAAAATGTCTTTTTATTATTATTATGTCTACAGTTCTCCCCCTATAATATACATCCCTTGGCAAAAATGTTCCTAGCGAATCCGCTGAATATGAAATGTATACTCCATCTTTTTTTTTTTTTTTTTACAAAAACATAGGACCAGAGGACTAAGCTGTATGGCATCAATATTTGTTCTAACTGCTGCCTCTTCTGAAGGTCACCCGGGCACAAAGAATTCCCATTGACTTGAATGGGAGCTCACCTCTTCAAGGAAAGAAGTTGGCCAAAGAAAGGACCTCCATCAACTGGCATAGCTGTGATCTCTGAGATAGATTTGCATTTTCAGGTAGGTGCTTACAAACCAGCCATGTTTCTAGGCACATGTAAGCTCAGAGGCACAAGTGGAGTTCATTACTCCTCAGCGTTTCACTGCCTAACGTATATGCTGCTCATGTACAAAGGCTGCCAGAGGTGAAGCAGGGAGCCTTAGATACAAGATATCACCACCACATTCTTGATGATCTCTCCTCTAGCAAAACCTCAATAGTCTTCCTGGCCCCCTTGGTCAGGTGAGGACATCCTGTGAGTGGAAAGGATGTTTTTTTGGCTATTGTGAGAACAGATGGATAGCAAAGGAGCAGCAAATTTGCACGAAGAGCTGGAGTTGAATGGGCAGCTGCAGTGACTAATAATTGGGCCTCTGGCCAGAGAATGGACATTAGTGGCATGGGCCCCTTTTGGAAAATACCAGAGCTGTGTGCATGGCCAAAAGCTCTGCCTGACTTACCCATTGCGTAAGGCCAAACTTTCAGGTGTGCTAGCTCCTCAACTTTTTGGAAACAGACACAATATTGTGTGTTAGAAAGGAAGGGTGGTCTGGTAATTAAAGAACTAAAGTAACCCTCCAAAGTTTGGACTTTGGGTCCAGGCTCTGCCACAGACTTCCTGTATAACCTTGGGCAAGTCGCTTAATCTCTGTGCCTCGGTTCTCCATCTGCAAGGAGAGGAGAACAATGCTTCATTTGATCTGTCTTTACTATTGGGAAGTTTTTTGGACAAGGGACAGTCTCTTACTATGTGCATGTAAGAGCAAAGTCCAATGGGGTCTTAACTTCAACTGGGGTCTCCAGGCACTATGGGACTGCATGCTTGCTTGGGCAGGAGTCTGAATGTGCGGTCCCATGTGTCTTAGCTCCCATAGACATCTGTTGTGACTTGTCAGGAGTTAGTATCTTTCCCAGATACACAAGTTTAGCAGCATGCTTTTTAATAGTCTCATGAATTAAATACGTTACCATGTATCACCGTACCCAATAAAATTCCTATCTCAACCCTCCCTAAGTATCTATCCTCTATCATTCACTATTGAGATGTTGACTCCCACCTCTGATTGACCCATGATGCCAGCCTCCAACACCCACTTAAATTTTCAAAAAAAATGTCCCTCATGCTTGGGAGAAGCTCCCCAAAACCTCCACAAAGGCACCTCATTAGCCACCGTCAAATTTCCCCTTAACTCTCCTTGGCAAGATGCCTACGAAAAACTCAACAGTGGCTAGGTCACTGGTGCGCTGCGACCACTTATCTGCCATGCTAACCAAGATTGTCTTACACTCCCATCGGTCTGCATCCATCTGTCGTCTTATGCTTGGATTGTAAGCTCTTTGGGGGCAGGGACCATGCTTTTGTTCTGTTTGTACAATGCTGAGGAAAGAGGTGTCCTGGTCCATGGCTGAGGCTCCTTGGTGCTACAGTGATACGGTGTAATAAGTATCATTATTATAATTTATATCAGACAATCCAGATTTACGCGGTCACAATCCTGGACTACTGTTCAAAGCCCTATTGGGAGAGATCTGTCCTTCAGGCTTAGTGCAGAGTCATTGCAAGGCAAATGGCCACAACAAATGTTGCTGAAATGCAAGAATGTTGTTGGAACTCCATTGTCGTTGATTACATTTAATAACGTGAAGGTTGTGACCCAAACAAACAAAGGCCAGTCAGTCGGTTTCTGATCTCACGCTAGTTTTGCACTGCTATAATGACATTGATCTCAGTGGAGCTACTCCGTATTCTCACCAATCTAAGAGAGATCAGAACGAAGCTCTGTGTCTATCTTTGTCTTCACTTTGGTTTGGACCAGATCCTGAGCTGATGGAAAACAGGAACGGCTCCAGGGACTTTCGTAGAGATCTGCCAAGTTACCCCAGCAGGGGCTCTGGCTCATTGTTTTTAACTCCACTAACAATATCCCCCGTCATTGTATGCATTAGGGCCAGACTGTTGGCCTTAATGTTGCATTTTCTAGCTGTGGTAAGTTGCGATGCTGCAACACGTCTGTGACAAATGCTAGCAAATGTTGCAAGTGCAATAGCTGGAACATTCCTGCATTAACATAACAGGCTCTTTTACCTTTACCAGAGAATACATGCAGGACATGGATACATATTGGAACATTTAAGTTTGAAGGGTATTTCAGTATGGTTGACGTTTAGACACATAGCAATTAGGAAGATATACTGGAGTGCTTGGCCTTGCAGCTTTAATGAAATCTGTATAAGAGAACCAAGCTCTTTTATCATCGGACAAATAACCCTTTGCAGAGAAAAATAAAACTCAAACACAGTAAAGTGACTTTAAAACTCATCCAGCCACAAAGACCAAATACACTTTTACTCCTGTGCATTCACAAGGGGGACAGAGGGTGCAGAGAAGAAGAGCCATTTGCAAGGAGTCAAAGGATTCAAGGGAGAGGGGCCAGTTGCAAAGGGAAAGGGTCAGTCTCAGCTGGTGCCCTCAGCGATATGAGGTCTGCACCAGATTTAATGTCGATGCTAACCGCCTCTATCTTAATGCTGGCCCCACAGCTCCATGTGTCAGCCAGCTGAGTTCTCTGAGCGTTGAAGTGAATGGACACTGCATCTGTATAAAGGATGGCGCTCCTCCCCCTCTTCCTGGAACTCCTGAAAACATTTTGTCTGAGTCACGTATGGCGCCTCCAGGAGGTTCCAGTGGGGCAGTGCGCCTTGTCCCCAGCCCCAGTCCAGAGCTGTACGTCTCAGCACGGAATAGCCCCAGATATAGTGTGGCTTCTCCTCTGCTTTTGGATATTACCAGTGCATAATACAAAGGTTTTGTTCAAGGCACATTGTGTTACCAATATGTCCTAGAGATTGGTGGGAAATGGAGTTTATGCCGATGGGAAAATTTCAACTTTTCACCCAAAAACCTGAAAACCAAAAAAAAAAAATCCATTTTTAGCAACTCACCACCAAGATTTCTTTTTTTCAGTTTTCCTCTGAAAAATGAACGCTTTGAAATGTTTTGAAGAAAACAGGCACTT
The DNA here is from genome assembly GCA_007922155.1 of Mesoclemmys tuberculata. NCBI lineage: Eukaryota > Metazoa > Chordata > Testudines > Chelidae > Mesoclemmys > Mesoclemmys tuberculata. Next base: position 4,555,834 of record ML675614.1, on the reverse strand, counting down.
AAAAGAATCGGTGAGTTGAAATTCCAGTTGAAAAACTCCCTTGAAAACAGTTCTGATGGAAATTCTTCAGCCAGCCACAATTGTCTGCATGGTACCTGTATGCATCACCCTCAAGTGGGTGTGAACAAAGCTTACCTCATGAGATGTCAATGTATTGACATATCCCCTTATTGTCACTGTGCCTGATGATGTAATTATTCTGCAATATTTCAGTTGTAAATCCCATTATTTACTATATGGCTGTTTCAATTTCCAGGACAAGGTGCACCCACATATTTACCATGGCCTAACAACATTGAGCTCATCCATCATAGCGCTTACTCATCACTACAGAAGGATGGCCCATGGGTTAAAACACTAGCCTATGACTTTGGAGATCTGGCCTCTCGTCCATGCTCTGCCACAGACTGCCTGTGTGAGCTTGGGCAAACATTTTCTCTCTCTGTGCCTTAGTTCTCATTTGTAAAATGGAGCTAATGTGTAAAGTTCTCTATGTCCTGGGGCATTGGGAGGGTAAATACTAGAGCTAGCTGGAACCTGGAATTGCTGCTCAATTGGAGAAACCGAGTCTATTTTTTTTTTCATTTTGAATCAGAACAAAAATTGAAAATTTCCTGTGGAATGAAAATTCCCACATTTTTGGTTTTAGGAAAAACTGAAGTGATGTTTTGGTCAGACTTGATTGACATGTTTTTGGCTGTATTGGATTACAAAACAATGGCATAGAAGTTGAAACAACATTGGTAGCTTTATCTAATGAAATATTTTGGTGATGTTTTGGGGGCAAAATAGTGAAATTCCCCTGAAAATGTGTTTGATTTCACAAATCAGCATTTCAGCTGGAAATCACTTTCCCCTTCAAAAAGCTCGACTGGTTCTAGTAAATATGGTAAAGACTGTGAGACGTGCAGACACTACGGCAATGAGTGATACCAGTACTTAAAATAGATGCAGGGGGATGACTCGTAGAAGATTAGGATTGGAAGGAACCTCAGGAGGTATCTAGTCCAACATCTTTGCTCAAAGCAGAACCATCCCCGACTAAATCACCCCAGCCAGGGCTTTGTCAAGCCGCATCTTAAAAACCTCTAAGGATGGAGATTCCATCTCCCTAGGTAACCCATCTGGGTGGTGCCTCTGCCCCAGGTCAGAACCAAGTGTTACCATCTAGTCCATAGGTAGGACAAAAATGATATATTTCTTAATTGTTTGTTTGTTTTTCTTCTTCTTTTCATAGAGTCAGGTAAAAAGGGTGCGGTGGCATTTGTAGCAGCTCGGTGGAGTCTGGTGGCCAGTTGTGGGCACCACAGTTTAGGAAAGGTGGAGATAAATGGCAGAGAGCAGAGGAGAGCCACAAGAGGGTTTAGCAAATCTGCTCTATGGGGAAAGGTTAAAATAAATCTGGGTATGATTAGTTTTGAGAAAACAAAACCGAGGTGGAAGCTGATAGTACATGTCTTCAAATATGGTGTGGGCTGTTATAAAGAGGACGGTGATCAATTGTTCTCCATGTCCACTGCAGGTGGGACAAGAAGCAATGGGCTTAATCTTCATCAAGGGAGATTTAGGTTAGATATTAGGAAAAGCTTTCTAACTACAAGGGTAGTTCAACTCTGGAAGAGGCTTCCAAGGGAGGTTGGTTTTTGGAGGTTTTTATGAACAGGTTGGGCAAACACCTGTCAGGGATGGGCTAAGTTTACTTGGTCATGCCTCAGCACAGGGGACTGGACCTTGATGACTTCAAAGTTGCTTCCAGCCCTCCATTTCCATGATTCTGTGTTTCTATAAGGTGAAATAAGGTCATGCTAGTGAAAAATGGAGAATTCCATTATCAATCTTTATTGCAATCTCTTTTACTATCCAGGGAATTCTGTGGATCTGCCTCTGACACCATCAAGGATGGTTTGTTTAAAATATACAGTCAGGCAAACATTGCTTTGCCCCCTTGGAAGTCTTGATGCACCCAAGCCTTCGCTGCTTTGCTATTCTTCTGCTTCTGTGGGAATTTGCCAAGGCATTGTCTAACATCTAGAAACATTCAGATCTTCCTATCTCTTGTAATTGCAACATTTTCCCTCCCAAATGGGGGCCTTGCAAACATTCTGCTTTATGGTTTATCCACTGTCAGAAAAATATACCAGGCATAAAGATACTCTCTTGCAGCTGGAGAATTAATTAATGATAAGCTAAGTACTTGCCTCCTATTCCACAGGGAGCATTAGACAAAAATCAGGTCTGAAATATACCAGGCTCATTAGTATACCAGGCTGGTTGGGAATTTTCCATCAAATTTTCCATCTGTTTGACAGAAAATGACATTTCTGCAAAACTGAAATTTTCCATGAGAAAAGTTTGATTTTTTTTTTGCCATCAAAATATGATTTTTTCCATTGGACAAATCAAAACAAAATATTTAATTGACCCAAATTGAAATGTTTTGACTTGTTGAATTGAATCAATGTTTTGTTTTAAAATTAGTTTGACATTAATCTGCGTTTGCCTGGCTGCTAGGGTTCCTCACAGGAGTTGTAGCTCAGGTGCCTCATGACCCCATTCTCCACAATGGGCTTGGCTTCCCAGCTGGACTACATCTCCCATAATGCATCAGTCTCCCTCTGGTCAAAGTGATGTGGTGCATCATGGGAGTCACATGGCCACAGTGTATAATGAGAGATGTGATCTGGTGGAGGAGCCCAGCCCCTAGAAGAAAATGAAGGCATCAGGAACTAATAGTTACTCAGGGGTACAAAATCCAAAACAAAACGTTTTAATTCAGTTCAACAAACCAAAATGAAACACTTTGACATGGGAATGTCAAAACCTTTTGTTCCCATCTAAAATGTCAAAACTTGGGTTTTTTGCAACTTCCTGTCCTGTGAAAAATCTTTAATATTTCAAGTTTTTGTTCTGATTTGGGATGAAAACAACTTTGCAATATTGGAACTTCCTAGAGGATGGAAATTCTGATTTGTTCAACCACCTCTACTCAGCACACACATCCAAGAGCAGAATGTACTCTTTGCACAGAGACTGAGACAGCCCCTCTAGGCCATACTAAACCTGCATACCGTTCTACTTCTGGACTAAGTCTGAACAACATTTTATTGATATATGACTATAAAAATATGTTGTCCAACATGTTTGGTTTCCATAAGAGAACAGAAAAGCCAATGTTCTCCTGTCTCAATCTCAACTGACATTGACATAACCCAAATTTCTGTGGGCACTTAATGAAGGGTTTATGCTAGCATGAATGTCCTAATGATGATCTCAACTAATACTTCATGGGAAGTCAAAGAATTCTATAGGGACATCTGAGTTTGGTAATAAGTAAAAAAGTAATTCTTGGGAACACAGTATAACATAAAGAGCATTCTAGTCTCTCAATGAAGAAGGCTAACCACTAATATAATGTGGCCAGAGATCCTCAGTGGCTTTTATTTCTCCTTTTTTATTATTAATATTAATATGTCTTGTGGCCAAGCAATTCTCATGCTATGGGAACCCAGAGGGAACATTCTTCTTTATTTCATTTCATTTTCCTTGGCGTTTTTGTTTTTGTTTTGTTTTTTGAGTTTCACGGTGATTATTTATGTTGTTTTGGAGCTCAGGGAGTTGCAGAACTGGGAGCTAAAGGTCTAGCACTGGGCCCCTTCGGGCTAATGATGAATGAAATCTAATTTCTCTGGAAGTAGAATTAGATCCATTGAGCAAGAAGATTCCCTCCATCCAAGTTTTGCCCTGCTGTTTCACTAGTATCTCGAGCTGGGGTTCAGAGAAAGGGAAACATATGTACTAGGTTGCATTCTCTGGTGCACTCAGTCTACTTAGCAATGCTCAAATGACCAGCGGGGAATTCCTTATGCACAGGAGAGATTGTTGCTCGTGGAAAGCTAGCAGAACCTGATCCTGGAGTAAAGAGGAAGAGCAAAGTTAGGGATGTGATGGGGCAGGCAGGATCAGAGCAGAGCAACAATACGCCCTGTCCTCCACTAATATACAGTCACTGATGGACTTTAAGACAGTGTGAATGAGGGCTATCCCTCAAGAGCTCTCACTTGCCCAAGGAGTAGACAGCATGGGATTGGGTGCCCCTCCTCCACTATATCTGAGCAAAGGTCAGCTGGAGAATATAGTCCACTGAGTTAGCAGCAACACATAATGATCATCTCAGCTGAGTTTTGACAAGGAATCCTGCTAGTTTTCTAAAAAACTAGAGCTTTGTGACAAGTTTGGGCAAAAAGCTGAAGTACAAAGAGCTGATTTCAAAGGGGCAAGCCAAAACAACTTTTTCCAGTTATAGCTTTTACTTTAAGCAAATTTCCCCCTTTAAATCCACTCCAGGAACCTGGAAAATTCCCTCCTCAAGAAAACGATGGTAAAATTCACTTGAATAGAGTGATTCTCAATCTCTTTGATCCTGGGGCCCACTTTTCAATACTGGTACGCCTCTGAGGCCCCTCCCATCTAGCCAGAACTGCCCCTTTCCTTTTGCAATTCAGAAAGGATACAATAGCTATGTCCTCCCTCTGACTGAGAACCCAGCCCTGACAGATGATCATTGCCATGTCCGCAAGATGCCAGACTGACTCCTGCGTAAGCCGGGGAACTGAAAGTCAATGACATTTCTTCTATTTACACCCAGGGGGAGTTCAGCTGGACGATGGAAAACTTGCCAAAATTCAACTAACATGGGTGAAATTTGTCATGCACATTTTTATGCAACCCTTGAACGATCTTCTGATTTTCCTGCAAAATTCTGTGATTGAAACACCAGTAGCTTCTAAACTCCACCTAATCAATAGCAGGGAGGGAGGCTTTTGAATTGAAAGATAAAGGTAAAACCAAGCACTTGTTTATGCTGTTAGGGATTACCTCCACACTGGAGCTGGAGGGCAATTTCCAGCTCTCAGAGACATACCATTGCTAGCTCTGATGGAGCTAGCATGCTAAAAATAGGCTAGCCACTCTGAGCATGTAACTAGTGTCTCAGATGGGATTGTACTCGGGGGGCTAGTCCCTCCTGCTGCTCATGCCACCATAACAATGTTGATATTTTTAGCGTGTCTATCCAATCTGGCAATTGCACCACTAGCTCTGGTGTAGATGTAACCAAAGGCACTGGACTATATGGAGCATCACACCACCCCAGGTAGAGCTCCAGGAAGCTTGTGCCTCAAGTCTGAGCAAATTCCTCCCAGAGGCAGCACATCCCTCCTACAGGCCTTGCAGGTGTGCGGCCTGCAGTCCCTCCACAGCCAGTCAACTCTGCTGACTGATGCAGGGGCAGGAGGTGGGTTCCCATACCTACTATATCCTCACTCCTTTTTCTGCACTGGCCAATGGTGAGCTCAAGATCTGCAATTGTGGTTGGCCCCCCAGAAGAGGGATGTGGCTGGGCAAGGCTTCTTGGCTGAGTACCGTGGGTATGTCTATATTGCCCCCTAAGCCTGGGCTCTGACTCAGGTTTGAGCCCAAGCCTCACTTCTGTCCACACACAAACCAGTTTGACTTCAGTCAGCAAGCACTCAGGACCTTAGTGCTAGGATATTGTGGTGGGTGTGGGCCCAAGTCTCAGTTCTGTCCAAGTTCTCTCGTTTTGCAGTGTGGACACAACTCAAGCCACAGAGCCAAGTCAGAAGGTCTGCGTAGTGCAGTATGGACATGATAACATGGTTGTGAGACCCATCGGTCCAGCAATTGTAAATCCAGGTTTATGATGCAGTGTGGATGCTCAAGGGTGGACTTGGAAACACTGAGTCCACAAGCTTGGGTCTCTCAGCCCCAGATTTACAATGCAGTGTGGATAAACCCAAGGAGGACTAAAGGTGGCTGACTAAAGCATCTACTGGGTGGCAGTATAGGTTTGTTAATAGGGCAATAGACCAGAAGTCCTCCCAGCTCTGCTACTGACCTGTAATATGACCTTGGGTACGTCACTTTACCTCTCTGTTACTTTTCCCACCCTTTGTCTATTTAGATTGTAATCTGTTCAGGGCAGATCGTGTGAGAGTGTGTGTGCATGTATGCCTAGTATTTGTGGGCTTTTAGATGCTACCATAACAATAGCCTATCAAGCAATGTTTCAAAGTAATCAACTGACACATCTGGGGGGAAATAGAGAGATTTCTCTTAATTCCATTGAACTGGTAGAGATTTTTATAAAGAAAGATGCTCTTTATAATAATAATTACCAAACAAATTGCATTACTGCATTACACATGCAGAAATATTTGTTATGTAGAAACAATTTGCTGACTATTTCAAGTCAACACATGAAAGGTAGAAGAGCTTCTTTGGAAGGACAGAGTAAGGAAAATTATAGCTGTATTGTTAAAAATGAATGGGGATTACCCTTCCTAAATAGGGACAGCTGTTGTCACAAAAGGGTTTTCCTGACTTTTCCTGGTTGCATCTTACAAAATGAAGTATTTGGGGGAGGGGGAATTATTTGCATTTCTGCCTGCTTGGCAGAGCCATAAAATCTGTCCTGGCATACTACACCAGCTGGAAATTGGGGGTCTAGGAATCTGATGCAGAAAGGTTACATTTTTTTACCTGTTTTTTTACAGTGGCAAACCTCAAGGGCCAAGAGAAAAATGGATGCAATTATAGCTGGGTAGGAAATGGTTTTCCCATTTCACAAATACTTTTGTGACTTTGATCATTTGAACCATCCCAAGTCAGAATGAAAAGTTGAAATCTCAAAAATGTTCTTGAACCAAAACAATTTATTTCAGATCAATTAAAACATTTCAATTTAATAATTACAAAACATTCTGCTTCAATTTCAACCTTTTTTTTCAGCCTCATTGGCTTTAAATTCAAACCAAAGAGTTGTTTCAAACTGCAGAACCAGAATTTTTTATTTTGAAAATACCAAACCAAACTGTTTCACAATTTAAAAACTTTTTGCTTTTGAGGGGAGAAGTTTGTCAAAACTGTCTCTGTTTCACTAATTTTTAATTTTTGAGCAATTAGCGGTTTTGGAAGAAAAAACATTTAGTCAGCAAACACCGGTCCAGCTCTAGATGCAATCGTATACATAAATTGGGGTAATTTACACAGTATCCTCAACTACACATGAAAATTAGATTTCTGCATGTGCATTCTTGATCATTGCAGACAGGAACGTGATTCCACATAACTCCAGGCTTTTACCTTTTTCTGAGAATCAATGCTATTAAGTCACTTTAAAAAAAACGACAAAAACATATCCCTTATTTTGTCATTCATGTATCTGAAAATCCTGGGCCAGATCTGCATCCGATGTAAATCAGTATAACTTATTTCCATCAGAACTGCGCCGATTTATATTCTGATGATGATGTGTATCTTTTGCTAGAGAAAACAGAACAAATTCAGAAGTGATATATAAGGTTGTTAGACTAATTTCGACTCCCTAGTGCTCAGTCCTGAGCACAGCAGGTGCAAGTGAGTGAGTGCAAGAAAGTCTGAGTCTAATTTATCACCTCAAGCATCATTTCTTAACTTAGCCAAGTATCTAAACCAGATTTAATGCCGTTACAGAATGATTGATTGTGATAAGCTAGACTGACGTGGGACTGCGGAAACTCCATTTGCATGTACAGGGGACAGAGCTGTTCTTGAATTCTAAGCTTAATATATGTCTCCACAGACAGCTATCTGGTTTGTATTGCTACTTCTTTCGGTTTCAGTTTAAACTGGTTTATTTGACTCTGGCCTTTCATCTGCTCTCCTAGTTTATTTACTCCTGAGCGTGGCATTGACTGTTTATTTTTGCCAGTCCTTAATTTCTGACTGAACTGCTCAGTGGAGGTGAGGAGTTTGTATGCTCCAAAGACTGAAGATCTTTAGATTCAGAAGGTTTGATATTTAGGTTAGATCTGGACATCCGGGGGCAGGTCCTCAGCTGCTGTAAATCAATGTAGCTGTATAAACCAGCATAACTCCACTGACTGTAGGGGCAGAATGCCAGTTAACACCTGCGGAGGGTCTGCCACCCACCCCCCAAATATTACACTATACAAACAGCAGTTCTCGCCACGGAGTCCATCTTCTCTCTCCCAAATCTCCTTTCCCCTCCCCTGGAATTGACTATCCCTTCCCAGCACGGGGCTACCGTCACCCTCTGGCAATCCAGAGTACATTGAGGTGTGCCGGGATCCCTGTTTCAGTAGTAACAGGGCGTACAGCAGGCAGTCGTGTTGGAGGGATTAAGCACACTCAGTGGCCAGTGTCATAAGCCGCGGCTCCCAAATTTGGGAGCAGGCAGTCGGTATCCTAGTTTGCGTTCTCCCAAGGGCCTGCTCCTATGCCAGCCCAGCCCCTCCCTGAAACCTGCCCCTCTTGCGCCAGTCCCATTCCTAGGGCTGCGATCTCAGAGGCTGGAGGCGTGACGCAAAGCTCGCGGAAGTCAACCCAAGTCCTTTCACTGACTGATTTTGGCCCTCTCTAAAGAATCCTGAGGCTCGTGGAAGGGAGAGAGTACCGGGGGGACCTACGCCATCGGGTCACAGATTTTTGACTATATTTGTGCCCCTCGAATAGGCCAAGATTTGGCCTAGCTAGTCTTTTCTTAATTCAGGTTTTCTATCCTATATCACTTATTTCCTTCTGTTTGCTATTAAAAATAAGGGGGGGAGGGGGGAATGGAATTCATTTTTCTTTGTAGCCACTTTTGCCAGTCCGTTTCCCTCGGAGCTGCAGTCTCTCTCTGATTTGGGAAGCTCTGACAACATTTGTGCAAGCCTTGATTTGCATTAATCTCATCTGGGGCAGCATTTCCCCTGGAAATCTAAGACCTTAGTCACATGTAAACTCTGAACCTCCTCGTCTTCCTTAATGAAGCATCCTGGTAGAAAACCCAGCACACTAAGCCCTGGAATCTCAGGTTACCATTCGCTTGGTGGGCGAAGAGACGAGGGCCAGATGTAAACATCAATGGCTCAGGTCCAAGGACGGCACAGAGACCTAGGAGCTGTCAGGCACCGCTTCCAGACCACTTGCCTGCTGCTGCCGTCTAATGGCAGATGGGAGCTGCTGCAGGAACGCAGCTTTTCAAAGGGGGTTGCATCAGGAACTGGTTAGGGCTGTGGTTAGTTTTGCTGCTGTTATGAAGTGCAGCTTTCTTTGAAAAAGACAGCATTGATTTTTCTCATGATTAGAGGGTGCTTAAATAAGTGGGATGGGGTAGACACTGTGAGTCATACTCCAATGAGCTATGCCATAGTTTCTTGGCTGAAATGATTGTCAAATTGCTGAACGTTGGATGCAGCAAAAAGGCACATGCATACCCTGGACATGTGACATTTTCTCATCAGACTGAGCCGTGCAAACATTGAATAATGAAACAAAAACAGGGAACATTTGAAACAAAGCCCAGCTTCCCCCTCCTTCCTCACCATGATGCTGTCTAGAGCAGGCCTCAAGCTTGCCTGTGTATTTTGCTGTCTCCTGATGTCCTCTCTCTTCTTCTGATATCTTTGGGAGGTGGGTGGCTGGGCCCATCTCACAATGCTGCCAAATCTTGTGGCAGGGGGTGGTGGTCTCAAAGCCCCAAGTCCTGGAGTCATGTGAATAGTTGAGATGCTCAACTCCCCCCACCGCCTTTACAAAACCTATCTAGCCATCATGGTAGCCAAGCAAAGCTTGAACCATGACCCTAAAGGCTCACAAACCAGAAGGCAAATGAAAAAAGAATCATTATTTTTAAATCTCAGGATTTTTAAGCTAGTCTCATGCTTTTTTGAGACCTGAATCAGGTGTTTTTGAATGCCAGGTGCTGGCAATTCATCTCCCAATGCCAAGGTCTTTCTGGAGATGGCCACCAAGCCTGCTTTCTTCACCTCCCGTCTTCAGAGGGTCATTCCCCTTGTTACCATCCTATCAGCCACCATCTGTCTCTCTTTGGGAAGGGCGGGACATCCTAGTGTAGAGCACTGGACTGAGTTCTCAAGCTGGCTCTGCCACTGACCTGCTAGTTGATATCGGGCAAGTCGCTTTGCCACTCTGTGCCTCAGTTTCCCCCATCGATTAAATGGCGAAAATCGATGCTGACCTCCTTTGTAAAGAGCTTTGAGATAAACTGATGAAAAACACTAGATATTATTTGGGGGATATTTACAAATCCCTGTTCATTAGTACTTCGTGCCGAGGTTGCGTAAGTGCCAGCATGCATTACGCTGTTAGGGAAAGGAGAAGCGTGCAAAAAGCAAGGCCCTGTAAAAGGAGAGAGAGGACCCCTGGGGAAGAGGGTTCCTATTTATGGTTTTGGCTGGAACCAAGAAACGTTGCAGTTTTGGATCAGTTTCACTTTGCAGTTTTGGGGTTTGTTCAGTCCCCAGACAGCTCAGTGAAGAACTCAGGGGTTAATAACGGGATCAAGCAGAAGGGTTGCATGAGGCCCTGCAAACCAAAACTCCTGAGTCTTGTACAGCTCTAGTTAAAACCACCAGTGTTGAAAACTAGCAGGGTATTGATTCTGGGGCATAAAAAGCAGCAGTTTGATGCTGCGAAAATACTAAACACAATCCAGGGATACGCATGATAATTACTGAAGGGCCAGATCGTGAACAGGTCCTGGCTGGATCTACGCTAGAAAATGAATCAATTCTGACGATGGCTGTGAACTTTAATTATTATTATTGTTTGTGGTAAGGTAACGCGGAAGGGCTCCAGTCATGGATCATGGACCTGTTGTGCTAGGTGCTGTACAGGCGCAGAACAAGAAGATGGTCCCTGCTCCAAGGACCTTCCAGCTGAACTGGTGCCGAACTTGGTTTAACTGCAGGTGTAGAACGGAGGAGAACACAGTAACAACCCTTAACAGAACAGTTTACAATTACCGAATAAATTATTTCACCCAGAAAGTGTCCAGGTGGCTGGCAGGTAAAGAAAGATGAAGGAGGAAGGCTTGCCCAGGAATTAAACTGCTAGCGTGGGACTCAGGAAATCAGTGTTCAAATCCCAGCTCTACCCCAGATTTCCTGGGTGACTTTAGGCAAGTCTCCCTCCATTCCCCAGAGATGGCATGGGGATAAATGCACTTCCAACCTCCCCGAGGTGTGGTGGGGAAAAATGCACTGAAACTTGCCGGGTGCTCAGCTGGTGTGCTAGGAGGGGCCATGAAAGTATCGGACATAAGTAGCGCAGTGTTGTTCTGCCATTTCCCAAGTACAAGGGAGCGAATACGGAGTGGGGAAACCATGAAAGAGGCCTGATTCACGTCCGTGTTAATGCAGTGGGGAGAGAGCAATACTTATGGCTGTGTAAGGCTGGAGTTCTGCGGTGATCAAACGGGCCCAAGTTACCTCCGTCAGTTCCTCGGGGTTGCTGTGTCCGGCCATGGGGGTGCGTAGCGTGAGTGTGTGTTCAGTGTTCAGTCTGTGTGGCGCATTCCCTATAGAGGTGACACGTTCGCTCTCGCCTAGAGGACATCACACTTTAGTTCAAACCAAGCTCATGCTTTAGCTCGGGGGGCCTGCACCCCAGAGACGGCCAAGGTGGCAGCTGTTACACTAACATTACCAAACGCCTTCCAGTGGCCTAAGAGCGGGTCGCGTGACTTTGAACTTAGCACTGGGGCTCTGTCCACTGCCGTTCCTGCCCTGCTGAAACCCAGCTGAGACAGGACCACGCTGTCCTTCCTCCGCCAATCAGGTTGCGTTTGATTCAGTTCCTTATCTCTGCCTGGCTTCCAATCTCTCATTTGCTGCTCAGATGCAACTTCGAGCTTTTCTGATGCTGAGTCTAGGGGGATCAGATAACAAGTGTGAAAAATCAGGATGGGAACTGGGGCCATAGGCACCTGTATAAGACACAGCCCTGAGCCTGTCCCCATAAAATCGGGGCATCTGGTCACCAGAGCCACGTTTCTAGTGCTTTTGGGGTTCATCTGCACCCCAAGTTCCTTCCCACTCCTTGCTTTAAAGAAGGTCTCAGACTGTGTCTGAATTCAGTGGTGCTATGCCAGTTTACAGGACTTAACTGATGATCTGGCCGATTGAATCTGTGTAATTAATCAAGAAAGCAACCAGCTGCTTTGGAGAAGAAGGTGGATGGAGAGGAAGTTAGCTAATGAGTGTGGAGGAAGAAATGCTAAAGACAAGCGGGATGGAAGGGTTACTGATCTGTCTCTATTTTTTTTTTTTTCCAACCCTAAAATAAAATATAGACGATATGAATTTTTAAGTGAATGCAATTGGCCCCCGTGCTGAAAAAGTGACCTCTAGTGAGCAAATATGTTCAGAGTCTGCAGCTTTGGGTATTGCATTCAGTCTCATCTTTTTATTTTTCAACCCCTTAGGCAATAATTTTCCACTACCACACTCAGCTCTGTTCAACATATGCAAACCAGGGTCACAACCACACTGATAATTCTGGGTGATGTCGCTACTTAACTGCTCATTTTAAGTGCACAGAAAACGGAGATAAAAACTCATGTCTGTATCTGTGCCTATCCAAAGTGGACAAGGAGAATGAATTTCAGTTAGGTCACAATTATGTGACATTTAACAATGGTCCATTTTGCCTTTTTTTTTAATTTTCTTTTGGGTTTCATTTCACCAAAGTTCAGATGTATCTAAACTGCATTGGATAAACCCAGGCTCCAGAGTTAGGCTTTGATCCTACAACACTTATGCACATGCCTCGACGGTATACGCATGTCAGTGGTCTCATTGCCTTCATTGATAATTGCCTTCAAGGGGAGCACTCTCATGCATAAAGTTAAATGGCTGCTGGATTGGAGCCGTACACTGGTATAACAGCTGAGTTTGGTCCTCGGTTTTCAGGCCGGGATTTTTCAAACTAATTTAAAGGATTTCACTGAACCCCTATGAAAAGGGCACCTAACCTCCTTCAATTCCTTTGAAAATTCCAGTCTGTTATGACAAACTCATTTTACAACTATATGACTTACAGCTTTTCCCCCGCACCAAACTGTCACATTTTTAACCAAATCCAAAATGACCTAATCTTGTAATCATTTGAATTTGCTAAGCATGTAACAGATCAGCTTTAATAGGTATAGCCTACAATTCCCCATGTGGTTCAGTGTAAGACTTGAGGGACCAGGGTTCAATTCCTTGATCTGCTATAGGCTTCCTGTGTGATGGCAGGCAAGTCCCTTAGTGTCTTGGTGCCTCAGTTCCCCATCTGTAAAATGGGGATAATAGCATTGCCCTGCCTCACAGGGGTGTGTGAGGTTAAATGCACTAAGGATTCTGAAATGCTCAGATAGTACACTTATGGGGACCATATAAGCACCTAAAATAGATTGCTCACATTAGTGTTTACCAACATGAATAAGCATGGCTGAGTAAACCATTAAGCTGCTGTTGCTTGCCGACTCGAAAAATGCTTGCACAATGCAACCCTACAATGACCTCATTTAAACATGTGCTTCAATCTATCCCCAAATCAGCATGCCAGGGAGGGAATGCTGAGCGGGGGCCTAAAACCATGTTGTTTCAGTAGCACAAAAATCCCCAACAAGCCATTTGTAATTGAACTGCAGTGTTGTTGGGTTTTTTGCTGTTGTTTTTTTTTTAAATAAAACATAACACCCAGCGTAGTGTGAAACCTTTTATTTCCAAAACCAGTGCGTGTACCAAAGTCAAGCCAACGTAAACCTTGACAGAATGAAAATGTCTTCGTTTGTATTTTATGTGGCTTGCAAGAATCGGTTACTCATTACATCACCATAATTTTATCTTTCAACGGGAGAGTGACAGCTAGGCTGCTTTAGCCATGTAGTAAAACAGATACTGATCACATCATGTAAAATCATTTGTTTGTAGACCTTTTTTGTTAGTGACCACCCATGTTTAAATCTGAGCTTTGGCAACTTTCCCACTGATGAGTTTTCCAAACCCCCCTCAGTGGGCTGGCAGCTAAAATGATCTGTGTCTAGGTTGCGAGCATTTCACTTGCTACTTTTGTGCATGTGCGCACATGCGCGTACGTGGCGTTTGCCTGTTTATTCTTCTTCACCTCTGAATCCTGAGAGAGTCAAACGTGATGCTCAGGTCAAGCTTGAAGGAAATGGCAATCCCAGCTGAAGACAGTGCACAGCCCTTTTACATTTAATAGCCTTGTTATAAAGCTTACATATTTCCTATGCTGGGTTAAAGACCCTCACATTCAAACAAAAGCAGAAGAACTGATCATTCAAAAGGCAGGCGGTGAAATGCAGTGAATGGCAGCTTAGCGGCTTTAAAGTGTTTGCATCTAATTGAATGAAAGGAATCGTAGCAGTAGTAACCACAAAATTACGATTTTTGAGAGGGCAGGGGAGAAAATTATCCTTTAACAAAGACATTGCAAGAAATCTGAGCTCATTCGAGGCTGTTGCTTTGTCAGCTCCTTTAAAACAACATGCTTCAAATTATTTGATGAGCAAAAAACAAGGAAGGTGCCCCTTGGAAATCTGGACAAACAGATCAAAATATTGTTGGGTTCTTTTCCCCCCTCTGCTGTCTTCAAATATCAGTAGGGACTTTTTAAAGCTTTCCAAAAAAAAAAAAAAGAAAGAAAGAAAACAAAACAAAGAAACTCCCAACTTGTCTCATCTTTGGGCAAGCAAGTTCAAACATTTGGTATAGATGAAAGCTGGGTAGTCATATAACCAACCAATTTCAGTGCCTGAGAATTGGATAATAAATGGCATGTGACTCCAAAGAGCGTGTTGTGTTATGCTGGTTAACGATATATGCTTCAGCTAAGTAACCCAAATACACAATTTGAAATACAGTGAAACTTTCTCCACAGTTAATGAAAGGTTCCTGTTTGTGACTTTTTGGCTTTGAAGTCCAAACTTCCCAAACAGAACCAGGAATTTACTGATGATTTATTACTATTTAGACAAGTGGCGAACAGAGAGTTACTATATGGAAATCCTGCATTCCTTACCTGTCAAAGGGGGCTCTGCAGAAATCTGGGAGACAAACTCCCCTTTTTCCACCAAGCAAAAGTCAGGGGCTACCAATCTGTTCTGTAGTGGCCTCTTGACTTAACATTTTCAGGGCCACAGCTGTGTTTTCAGTCTGTGTGATAGCCCGGAGAATGCAGGTATCTTGACAGGTTGGCTTTGAAAATAAGTAGAACCCGGCCTGAGCTATTTATTTTCTCCAGTGAGGCAGCTCAGATGAACATGGTCCAGGAACCGCTGAAGAGTTCCAGGTGCTGGGGACACCGCTGGAGGCTGCCACCCTAAATCGCAGGATAAAAACCATTTTCAGAAGATGGGGCTTAGTTATGAGCTGCCACACGTACCCGTGGGGGGACCTAAGGGACACAGACAGCCTGCTTTACTCCCCTGCATGAGCTACCTCTGTTCCCAGGGAAGAGAGCAAGCTGCACAGATGAGTGAGGAGGGGCAAGAAGTGGGCACAGCCATGGCACCAACATAGCAGCCCGCACACACTGAGCCGGCACACAGAGGTAAGTCATTTGTGCCAGGTCTAGGGCTGTGAAGCAGATTCTTCTCCTTGGCGCAAAGGGGTAGCAAGGAACGGGTTGCAAGCCTCGGAGTTCACAATTCAGTGCATAGCTTGCTCCTGGGGCAGGGGAGCTATGCACTGTCCCTTCCTCGGGGGTCCTGGTAATAACTCCAGGCTGGAGCCCATAGCAATAGGAAATATTTTCTTACGCGATTTCTTGGAGGACATCCAAGATGTCAGCAGCAACTAGCCTGTAGACTGAAGGCGACCCAGTGAGGTTTTTGAAATGTAGTTTCAATTAAAGTTTCCTCTTTTCTCTCTTTTTTTTTTTTCTTAAGGGGCCCCCTTGGTTCCTGCTTTTCAAAGAGCCTTGAGCTGCTCGTAGACACAACATCAGCTAGACTTTTGTGATTTCTTTAATGAGCTGTTGACTTGAAATTCAACAACTGCCAATAACCCATTATCAGCAGCTTGCTATCTCCTAAAAGGATCTTTCAGTCTCTGCTCCTGTGTATGGGTGTCACTGCCAGGGACAAGAGAATGTGTTTCCAGGTGGCTGTGTTTCCTCGGGGTTGGATTGGGGAGTGGGGGGGAGTGGCAGACACTCAGCCGATGGAATGGAGTGATGCGGATTTACACCAGTTGAGGATTTGGCCCAGACATGAGAGCGTTCTCTAGAAGCCTTTGGAAAGGATGGCACTAGGTTATTGTAAAATGTTACCATGTTAACGTGGTTAGAAACATTAAAAGGGCTGCATTTCTCCTAACTATCACAGTGATGAATGCAATACAAATGATTGGACTGACACGATTGCCAGCCTGAGGCATGTGAAAGTCATGAATCAGGTCCCTCCCAAATCATGAAGTTTTTAAAAAAAATAATACATTTTGGGTTCTTTTTATTTGCCTGCTAGTTTTTAAGCCTTTTAGGGGTTATGTTTTCACTCTCTTCTCCTCAGCCATGAAGACTAGGACCTTTTCTTTTTTTCATGTCATCTCCTGACTCCAGGAGCTGGGATGTTAGAAAAATACCAAAAATTGCAAGGGTCAGAAGAAAGGGATGAGAGTTTGCAATGCTGAGACAGCGGTACTCCACGGTTTAACAGAAAGTGAAGGGTGGCAAACTTTGAAAAGGTTTGTACCATTTTTGGAAGAGAAGGGGGGGCTTTAAAAAAAAAAAAAAGAAACCTGAGAAAATTAAAACAGCCAATGCTGACATCTTCAAAATGAAATATTTTGATTTTATTTAGTTTGACTTGAGGTTTTGATTCAAAATATCCATTCATTTTAAACTTTTTTTGGGGGGGGGGTAAATGCTGGCACTTGAAATTAAACATACCCACTTTGTGAAAAATGGTTTGTTCAGCCCAAAATATATTTTTTTTAACTTTCTTGATTCACAAAAAGTTTTTAAAATGTTCATTTTCGATCTCACCCAACCCAAGTTTTCTTTGATTTTTTGTAATTTTCAAGGAACTGAAAAATTTGGTTTTTCCCCCAGTTCTAGAGTTAATATGATTTTATTTCCTTATTTTTATTATTATTTATTATTTTATTTGTATTATCCTAGCACTTTGAAACCCCAATCCTGGACCAGCACCTCTTTGTGCTAGGTGCTGTACAAACACAGACCAAAAAGACAGTCACTACCCCTAGCCAAGAGCCCCATGCTCCTCTCCAAGTCCAGGAGCAGAAAGGCGCAAAAGGCATTGATTGCCTGTAAAAGGTGCTGTATACGGAGGGGATAATAGGCTTCAGAGCACAGTCTCCTGACTGCGTAGCTGCCAGAAGCTCACCCACACAAAAGCAGGTGTTCTTGAAACAGGCACCATCTTGGGGTTGTAGAAAGGCAGAGCGGGTGGAGATGGAGATCAGTGCCTTTCCTGACAGCTCCCATGATGACTTACTGTAACGTAAGTGGCAACCTGCTGGTTTAAGTGAATGCTGAATATTTTCCCATTACGCATCTGATGCAAAACTCACTGAAGTCAATGGGAGCCTTTCCACGGGTTTTGGACCAGGCTCTTGCTCTTTTCTTCTGCTACCTTTCACTGGAAGGAAGAGCACGAAGGAGCACTGGCTACCAGACAGAGTACCAGTGGCAACAGGGAGAACGTCCTGTGAGAGAAGTGAGGTTTCTGGAGGGGTAGAATGGTAGGATTTCAGCTGTCAAGTTGAGATCTGTAGAGTTTCCCCTCATAATTTCCCATGTTTCTTTGACCTATCCATCCTTGGCAACGTGGCCCTGGGGACTGTTTCGTTAAGGGCTGAGCTTCCCAGACTGCGGTGACTGCCCAGCCAGTTGGAGCCAGACACAGAATAAAGTCAGGCTCTTGCCAAATGCCTTACGCAACAACTGATCGCTGAACACAACATGGTGCCAGGAGCGAAAAGCAACGGAGGAAGTCACCTGAGTGGAAGAATGGAGTAGTTAAAAGCTCCAGCAGGGCTGAAACTCTCTGGGAATACGGACAGCAACAGGAGGCAGTTCAAACAGCACTTCAGTCTCTGGATCTGCAAGCAGTGGGTGACAATTAAAAGGAAAATATTCAGAAGAGAGCCTGACTTTTGACAAGAGCTGGTTGTGAAGCGCTTTGGGGCATTTAATGGTTTTCAGTTGCAAACTGCAGTGATGTTCCAAGAGGTTGCCTTGCGCTCGGATGAGCTTGTCACCCAACACACAGCCGGAGGAGGAACTAGATAAAGGGAGTCTGCCATTTTTCCCCAAGAGGGCCTCAGGCTGGAAACAACCACAGTAGATGGAGACAATGGAGCCCCCAGGACATGGAAAACATTCCTAACAATGACTTCATTTATAGACAAGATGATGCCTAAACACCAACAAAAAATTGACCAAGCTGTCACAAGAGTGATGCACGCTTCTGGTGCTCCATTATCCGTCACTAAAAACAGTTATTGGCAGGCAGCATTTAAACTATTAAGGCCATCATACCAGTTACCCAGCAGACATTCTCTGAGCAAGCTTTTTCCATAGGCTGAATATGAACCTGTAATGCAACTGCGCACAAAAAACCATATCAATGAAGCACTTTGACAGTCTCTACAGCGGATGACAGATGTACAGAGGGAAGGACTCACAACCTTTGTGATAATAACTCAGCTCGTGTTTTGTACAGGAGCATTGAAACAGGAGGGAACAGACATATTGCTAAGTATATTCGTAGTGAAATGCCAGAGAAGATTGGAAGGGGTGACGCTGGCACCCCAGGCCTCACTGAACACAGACGAATGCATAGCTGGAAACCTGTCTGACTCCCCTATGCTTTAACACTGTTAAAATAGATAGTGAATGGATGAGAATGTGTTCAGTTTTTAGACCTGATGAAACACTTGTAGGATGTTCACTTACAACCTCTGTAGCCCATGGTATAAGGGTATGTTGAGTGATTGCATTGCAAACCTAGCTAACTCATCAGACAGGAGAGACGCCTTCTCTAATGGAAATGCTGGCTTCCTTCAGAAGATCTTAGGTCCTGTCCAACAAGAAGGCCTTTGAAGCCAAATGAACCATTGCGGGACATCAAAGAATAAAAACTTTGTTAATTGCATTCCTCCTCTCTCCTGGAAGAGGAGACGTGAGCATGAACTCATCCCATCAGCTTGGACACTGGGGAGAAAGGAATACAAATCCTTAAGGAGAAACTGGGTTCTTTTTGCTGCTTGGAGTCTAAAAAGACAAGAATCACTAAGGGCAAATATACGCTACAAAATTAAGTCAACCTAAGTTACATCAACGGACAGCCACCGCAATAATTGAATCAGTTTTACACGTCCACACTACACTCCTGGTGCCAGCAGTGCATGTCCTCACCAAGAGTGCTTGCACTGACTTAACTGCCAGTGTGGAGCATTGTCAGGTGGTTTTTGAATGGCAGCAGCAGTCGATGTAATAAAAGCAATGTCTGCACTGACACTATGTTGCCTAACTACATCAATTGAAGCCCTACGCCTCTTGTGGAGGTGGAGTCACTGTAGTGAGCGAGTCTTACATAAGGCTGGAGATTCTCTAGAGTGTGGGAGTTTCTCGCAGTGCTTCCAGACCTAATCTAGCCCCCTTCTGCGCAAGACTCCCCCTTGTAGATCACAGCGTCTTCCTTTTAAAGCCCTCCTTCCTGTCACGCATGATTGGCTGTCTTAGTACACAGATGCTCCCTAGCCCCTTCCTGGTCAGGATGGGGTTTGAGTACCCCGTCACAGGTTAGTAAGAAACAGGAGAATTTTGGAGTGCATTCCAAAACCACTGCAGATTTGGGGATTTAAAGTGTATTAACAAACAGAAGCCAACCTTTGGAAAGTGGAGAAGTTGTTCTAGATTTGATTTCAACAAATAGGGAGGAATAGGTTGACAATTTGAAACGGGAAGGCAGCGGGGGTGAAAGTGATCATGAAATGGTAGGAGGAAAAACAGCAAAATAAAGATAATGGATTTCAAGAAGGCTGACTTTAGCAAACAGGGAATTGGCAGATAGCTTTGTTTCCCATGGGATCTTAAGGGGAAAAACAGTTCAAGAGAGTTGACAATTTTTCAAAGAGACATTATTAAGGGCACAAGAGCAAACCCTCCCACTGTGTAAGAAAGATAGGAAGTATGGCAAGAGACCATGCTGACTTAACCAGGAGCTCTTCAATGATTTGAAAATCAAAAGAGAGTCCTACAAAAAATGGAAATGAGGTCAAATTACAAAGGTTTAATATAAAAAAATAATACAAGTATGTAGGGACAAAATTAGAAAGACCAA
This sequence comes from Mesoclemmys tuberculata, assembly GCA_007922155.1. NCBI lineage: Eukaryota > Metazoa > Chordata > Testudines > Chelidae > Mesoclemmys > Mesoclemmys tuberculata. The sequence continues at coordinate 4,535,649 of ML675614.1, read as the reverse complement.
GGCACAAAATGAGATTAAATTAGCTACAGACTTAAAAAGTAACAAGAAAACATCCTACAAATACATTCGAAAGAAGAAGACCACCAAGGACAGGGTAGACCTGTTACTCAAGCAGGGAGGGAATCAGTAACAGAAAACATGGAAATGGCTGAAATGCTTTTTTGTTGAGTTTTCACCAAAAAGGTTAGTAGTGATTGGATGTCTAACATAGTGAATGCCAGTGAAAATGAGGTAGGATATGAGGCTAAAATAGTGAAAGAACAAGTTAAAAATTACTTAGACAAGTTAGATATTTTTAAATTACCAGGACCTGATGAAATACATACTAGGATAATCAAGGAGCTGACTGTAGAGTTATTTGAGCCATTAGCAATTCTCTTCAAAAAGTCACAGAAGATGAGAGAGATTCCAGAGGACTGGAAAAGGGCAAACATAATGACAATCTATAAAAAGAGAAATAAGAACAACCCAGGGAATTACAAGCCAGTCATCTTAACTTCAATACCATGAAAGATAATGGAGCAAATAATTAAACAATCAATTTGCAAACACCTAGAAGATAATAAGGTTATAAGTAATAGTCATCATGGATTTGTCAAGAACAAATCATGTCAAGCCAACCTGATAGCTTTCTTTGAGAGGGTAATAAACCTTGTGGAAAGGGGGAAGCAGCAGATGTGGTATATCTTGACTTTAGTAAGGCTTTTCTTACTGCCTAGCGAGATCTCATAAACAAACTAGGGAAATACAACCTAGATGGAGCTACTTTAAGGTGGGTGCATAACTGTTTGGAAAACAGTTCCCAGAGAGTAGTTATCAGTGGTCACAGTCAAGTTGGAAGGACATATCAAATGGGGTCCCACAGGGATCAGATCTAGGTCCTGTTCTGTTCAGTATCTTCATCAATGATTTAGATAATGGTATAAAGAGTACACTTATAAAGTTTGCGGATGACACCAACCTGGGAGGGGTTGCAAGTGCTTTGGAGGATAGGATTAAATTTTTAAAATGATCTGGACAAATTGGAGAAATGGTCTGAAGTAAATAGGATTGAATTCAATAAGGACAAATGCAGAGTACTCCACTTAGGAAGGAACAATTGTTTGCACACATACAAAATGGGCAATGACTGCCTAGGAAAGAGTACTGCAGAAATGGATCTGGGGGTCCTAGTGGATCACAAACTACATATGAGTCAACAGTGCAGAACAAGCAAACATCTTTATGGGATGTGTTAGCAGGAGAGTTGTAAGCAAGACATGAAAAGTAATTCTTCCTCTCTACTCCGTGCTGATTAGGCCTCAGCTGGAATGTTGTGTCCAGTTCTGGGTGCCACATTTCAGGAAAGATGTGGACAAATTGGAGATAGTCCAGGGAAGAGCAACAAAAATGATGACAGGTCTAGAAAACATGGTGAGATTGAAAAAAATTGACTTGTTTAGTCTGGAGAAGAGAAGACTGAGAGGGGACATGATAACAGTTTTGAAGTACATACAAAGTGGAAGGAGAAGAATTGTTCTCCTTAACCCCTGAGGATAGGACAAGAACCAATGGGCTTAAACTGCAGCAAGGGAGGTTTAGGAGAGACATCAGGAAAAACTTCCTAACTGCCAGGATAGTTAAGCACTGGAATAAATTGCCTAGGGAGCTTGTGGAATCACCATGATCAGAGATTTTTAAGAACAGGTTAGACAGACTCCTGTCAGGGATGGTCTCGATAATGCTTGGTTCTGCCATGAGTGCAGGAGGCTGGACTAGATGATCTCGAAAGGTCCCTGCCAGTCCTATGATTCTATGATTCGGGCTCTAAGGGATGTCCTTTGGCTGCCTGGTGGCTTGGACCAGGATGACTGACAGCTGATGTAGGTGATGATTGGCTCCAGCATAGGGGAGAATTGCAGTTTAGAAGAGAATTTCTGATCTGTGTCTTGAAACAGGAAGCTCCACAGCATGAGTATGCTGGGAGCTGTCCAGGCGGTTGAACCGAATACTAACAGCCTGAAAGGGAATATGAAATCATTGGGAATCAGCCACAATTGGACTGAGGGTCCAGTCCAGTAGAGACAATGTCAGCCGGACTGAAAGACTACCTTCCCCCCTAAATTCTACCCCCAAAACAAAACCCATTTGAGAACTCCCTCTGGCAGGCAAGAGCTTGCATAAATGATTCTCCCCGCTCCCTTTGCTTGGGCCATGCCTCTATGGGCACGGAGAACATATACCCTGGGGGGCTTCTCGTACATGGTGTTTGCAATTTATTTTCTCAGACCTTGCTGTAAATTGTCAGGTGACTCAAGGCCCTGTTTGAAAGGCCCTGTGCTGGTGCAATTGGTTACAGGGAATATTCAGATAGTTTTACCTTCACCGATTAACAAGTTAGATAGGGTAACACCTCCTTCACAGGGTAACACCTCTCAGGGCATAGACATCATCTTATGGCCTTTAAGTGTTATGCAAGGGAGGGGTGTGGACTTCTCATGTGCAAAAAAAACGATGAGAGCCCTGTAGCACCTTAAAGACTAACACATTTCTGCGAGCATAAGCTTCCGTGGGCTGCAACCCACTTCGTCAGATGCAATGCCAATGGAACTTTTCACCACGTGCAGAAAGTCACTCATATGCAGAAGTGTTTGTAAGATCAAGGCCGTATTTTATACTATTTTTACCATGAAGTAGGGTAAAATTTTCAACTGCACTTAAGTCGGGATTTAGGCACTTAAAGATGCAGATAGCTGCCTAATGGGATTTTCAGAAGCATTTAGGCACCTAACTCCCATTAGGAGAAGCCTATTTCCTGCTTTAGGCACCTAAATACACTTAAAAATCTGCTCCTTAGTCACTAAGGCATTTTTTAAAATTTTACCTCTAGTTGGGAGTTCAATGGTGGTGTAGACAACTGAGGTGAGTTTTTCAGAACTGCCTATGGGGGCGATGGGGGGCTGGATGACCGATTCCAATTAACATTATTGCACTGCCAAATAAAGGTGTTTTTAACTTGAGTTAATTGAGGTGAAATCCAACCAAAGACAAAGAAGTTTGTAGTTTTCATACAAGTTAGCAGCCTGAGTTAGAGGTAGTGTCTTCACTGCTAAAAAGGTGAGTGGTTACAGCGAGGTAACTGACACGCCAGAGCTCTCTGGCTGTAAAATCCCCATGGAGCAAAGGCATTGTCGTTTTATTGCAATGTATCTAAGGGCTGGTCTGTACTTAAAAATTAGCTGTGCGGCTGTAAGAGTGCTTGGGTAGCCGCATTATGTCTCCCACCGACATAGCGCTGTCCATATAAGCGCTTATGCCGGCAAGACTTATGTCACTTGGTTTTTTCACAGGTGGTTTTTCACACCCCTGAGCGACAAAAGTTTTTCCGGCGTAAGTTCTAGTATAGACAAGGCCTAAGCAAGGTCAACTGCCAATGAGAGGTATATAGTGTTGACATCGCAGTGAAAACTTGTCTTACTTGTCTCCACCAGGTTTTTACAGTGAGATAGCTATCACGTGTTAATTGTCATCACTATATGCTCCTCATAGCCAAAGACAAGGCTTCCTCCGAGATTTTAATTTGACTTAATAATGTGAAAATTGCAGACTGCCTTGCCTTACCCCGTGCTACTTAACTTGAGTTAAGAAAGCACTTTTCTTTTTAAATGAAGACAAGGCCTAGATCCATGTGGTAGCTTTGAAAAGCCTTGGGTTTGACAAACCCTCTACAACAAAGATGTAGCATTTTCACCAAGAAATAATTGGAAACTTTGAAATAACTTTCAGTCCCCAGGTTTCAGAAACAAAGGATATTTTGTTTATTTGAAAATGATTGTGAAATGTTATAGATAGAAAACTTTTGCTTTTTGAAACATTTTCAGTTTTGAAATGTTTGGATTTTTTTTTTCTTTTCCTTCCTTCCCCCTTTCTCTCCCTGTTTTCCTTCATGCCACAGGAGAGAGAAAAAAGGTGAGGAGCTGGGAGAAAAAGAGGAGAAAGGAAAACACAGAAAACCAGAAAAGCGGTAACCAAAATTGTTGTCATTTTAAATGAATTGTTTGAAATTTTCCATTTTTTCATGCAAACATTTTTCATTAAAAATAACAACAATAGCAAAACCCCAGCCCACTCTCATTCTATTCTGTTTTAAATCTAGGGGTATTCATGTGCCTCCTCAATTCAATTTTAACTACATTTTAAAATCTGGGATGACATGATATATAATGTATCCTTAACTACCCCACCACAAAAATGCAGCCTCCTCTGTGGTGGAATGCAATGGTTGTTTAACAGCATACAGGCTAGCCCAGATGTTGGCAGACATGAAGTAAAGTGAGCGGAGCGACGTTAGACCATATCTTCTCCTTCATTCTTCTTTTTCTGCCTTTTGAAATGGACACCACTTCTGCAAAGTTCTAGGACCTGGAGACAGGCAGAAAGTGGGTAACTGTTGCTGCTATTTCTACTTTTCCTCCCCTTTCCTTCTTACCGACCAATGTCCATGTTTATACAGGTGTGGATTCTTTCCTCTTTAAGGCTGAAGTCAGCTCATGTGGCCCATATGTTATGTTGCTTGGCATTACTTAGCAATGTGTTGCTTGAATTCTGTGACAGTACTTTGGTTTGATGTTTAAGTCGCTGATTTAAATGTCCTCTTTCAGGACTGAATTCCAATACCCTTACCCACGTTGATTACCAGTTGCTTTGTTGACTTTAGTGTGGCTATGTGTGGAGTAAGGTACTGCTCCATGAGTATAGATGTTAGAATCTGGTCCTAGCATAGCATCATTGCCATAGTTTGTGGGCACATACAAGTGCGGGCCTGTGTTTTTTGCTCTTTATACTACATATGTAATATAAAGAAACCACACAGGTATACTGGGACCCAAATAACCAGGTTTGCTAACTATGTATAATATACGGGGCCTATCTCCATAGACATGCTGCTGCTCTGGAAGGGTTCTGGAGGAGTCTGAAACATAGAAGGTAGTGGGAACAACTAGAGGGCTTGCAAACTATTTAAAGCGATATTACACGGTTCTTGTACACTACGGTGTGTGGGTTATCCTTGCATTGTGACTTTAGGCCCAGGCCTGAGCAAGCTGCGCTGTCCCAGATGTTGTCCCAGGAGATGGGCTTCAGATATTTTTCTGAGTGACAATTCCACCCACACACCTGATGGGTAGTAATTTAGTTCTGGCCTTCACCAATAATGCATTGCAATGCTGCTGATGCCCCCTCCCCGTCCCCAGATTTAAAGCAGACAGAATGAGATTATGTCTAGAGCTGGGCAGAAAATGGTTTTCACATCCTGCTAAAGTTTTCAAGATTTAGGAAAATTTTCCCATCCCGAAACAGAATGAAAAGTCAAAATCTTGAACATTTGCGTAATCCAATAATTTGGAGAGAAAAAATCAGGTCAATCCATAAATTTTGTTTCGATTATTTTGAAACATTTTGTTCCAGTTTCAACCTTTTTATTATTCTTTAACTTTCTGAGTGCAAGCTAACTCAAACTTCCAAACAAAACGACCTTTTGAGTTGAAAAACCAAACTTGGCATGTTGAAAATGTCCAAATACGACATTTTGACCATTTTGAAACTGGGGAGGAGAAACGATAAAAAATATTTCAAATTGGAAGATTTGTTGAAACTGACCCTTTCTCATGAGCAATTTTGGTGTGACACACTGACATTTTCCTACGGAAAAACATTTTATTGGAAAATACCCAGCCAGCTCTAATTATGGGCACAATCTAACTGATTTTAATGATAATCTGCTAGATCCCATAACAGCTTGACTTGGCAGTCAATGTCTGGCACTCTCATGAGCTCCTCTTGAATTAAAATCATTACATCATTCGTGGCTTTTCTTACACACTACCTGAAACCAAGGAATCCAATGCTTGCTGTTTGCACACTGCCAGCCAAACGAGTGGCTGGGAGAATAGGCTTCCATCTAGATATATATTCCCTGCTGTCTCCAAAAACAATAAGTGCAAAAGGGGATTCACACGACCTGTATTGGATTATCAGGAGTAATTCTATGCTCAGCCAAAGCTACAACCCATCTGGCCTGCACTTGAGGAAAGCTGGAAAGTTTCTTTTCCAGGATCATGTAAGATCTGCACCTTGCTTCCTGCCTCTTAAATTCATAGAGGCAATATCATTGACAACGGCACAATCATTTTTCTCATGAATAGGGCAGATCCCAAACAGATCTGTGCAAAGCGCAGGAAAGGAAGCTGCAAGCAAATGGCTTGCTTTTGACTATTTCACTGTTACTTGCAATAGTTCATCTTATTGTTGGTGAGGACTCGGGAACTTTGTTCTTTGTCGATATCTATCTATCTACCGACGGAGCGACCAACCGAATCTTAGGTTTTAATACTGCCTCCCATCATCATGGTATCTGAGTACCTTCCACGTGAAAGAGAAAAGTCCCTAGTGGACTTCATGGTGTCGCTGGCCTTTCTAACTTTGGGGGTGAAAGTTCTGCTTAGGCTTGTTTGTTTGTTTGTTTATTTGTAATTTTATTAATTTTGTTTTGTTGTTGGGTTTTTCTGGGTGGCGTCAGTGTTGTGATCAGGAGCAGCCATTTTGCTAGATGGGGCCAAAAGAATTTTCGGGGTCCACCCTCCAGCAGCAGAGCAAAAAAAGTCCAGCCAATCATAGCAGGACAAAAACGGCTGCCAATCAGGACAAAGCGAAAATGGACAGCCAAACAGAACGCAGTAAAAAAAACCAAACCTAGCAGTACAGCTCGCCCTGTCAGTTGGCACCCAGTGCAACTGCCCTGTTTGTCGATGCGTAGAGCCAGCTCAGCTTGGGAATGTCATATTATTGGCCCATTCTCCTCCCAACCCTGCTATGGGATTGTCTGTCTCTTGTTTATTCTAGAGGGCTGAGGGGGGGAGAGGACAAAGAATGGGGGAAGGGCTAGATCATGGAGTCCCCATAATCTCTGATTAAGGGGCAAAGAGAATGTAGTAGTACTTCCCCAGGAGCAAAGGGTAAAGGATACCCTTTACTCCCCTTTGCAGGACACCTGAGTAGCTGTGTAGGGGGAAGTGTCCTTCACATGGCCATCATATTCCTGCCTTAATCATATGTGTGGGGAGGGGCAGGAAACGGACAGAGTCTTGACTACATTGGCTCTGACGATGTACACTGCACCAGGTGTAAACTTGGCACAGGGTTCTTCTTCCCTGGAGCAAGGAGGAAACTGAGCAGGGAGGGGACAGATTAGAGAGTCACAAACTGCCTGCAAGGCAGAGCTACAGCCCTTTGCCCCTTGCTTGGGCAAAGTCATGAATCGAGCCCTATGGTTGCTGGCTAATGTTAAAAACACGGCACCATCATGAGTTGAGTTTTAAATTCCCTTCAGATACAAAACACCTGAAAATAAATCCCAGGGAAAGAAAAACACCAGAAAATAAAAAGCTTTCCGTTAATTTCACTTTCCTCTCAGAAGTGCCCAGAATTATGCACTCTCCAGTAGTATCAACACCCATTATTCAACAGCTATTCAGGGCGCTGGTGATTAATGGACTCTGTCGTCTCAAACTTAACATAAAAAGCCTCTCCGGTCCAAATACAAGGAGAATAAACAAGTAGCCCAAAGAGAGACTACGTAGTAAACCTGCTATCCTGCCTCACATCAAACTCCCCAGTCAAGCCAGGCCTCTGGGAACAGAACCAGTAGAGCTCAATGGCCAAAATGAACCTTTCAGCCAATGTGCCTGACCTAGCTTCCACTGGAAATTTTTCTGTTGCCTTCCCTGGGAACAGGCTGAAGTCTGTGGTCTTTTTCAATCAGATCTCCACTTTCAAAATGAAACAAAAATATATTTCATGGCCTTTCCCTTGTATTTTAGTCCCTTTTGCATCATCCATGTCTTTGGGCCTAGTCTTGAAGGATTCGTGAGTCCTTCTTCTAAAGTGCAGGTGCTCATCACCTCACCTGCTCAGGTCCTTTCATTTAACCCTTTATTTTATTTTTCACCACGTTTCTCGGTCTGCGTTCTTGGTACCTTATTGATCTCAGGCCTGACCAGAAGCTCACTGACATCAATAGAAAGACTCCCATTGATTTCACATTGGATCAGGCCGTGTTGTATAATATTGATGTTCCAATGCGTTCCAACAAAACTGAATTTTTTCTGGTGGAAAACTGCTCCATGAAGGTTTTTTCTAACCAGCTCTTATAATAGGCAAGGCTGTCACTTGTCCATACGTGACTATGCAGGGGAGTCAAGGGGTATAAACCCAACCCTTGCCTAGATTCATGAGGCCAGTCTCAAGGGTGAGAACATGCTAGCAGCTGGGACTGGATGACAAGTGATTGATCACTCAATAAATTGCCCATTTTTGTTCAGTTCCTCTGAAGCATCTGGCATAAAACAGGATCCTGGGCTAGGTGGACCATTGGTCTGACCCAGTGTGGCCATTTTTATATTCTCAGGCTCCACAAGCAAGTGGGCAGAGTGTGTGGGGAGTAGGAGGAGCTAACGTTGGTTGAGCTGATACCAAAGCTGCATCTTGGAAAAGGAATGAGGAAAGAACTGTTACTCTTTAAGTCATTTCCTTCCCCTCATGGCTACTCCAAGGACAGTGCAACTATTTATTGCCCTATCTGCAGGGCTAGGAGCGGTAGTACAATCAAGCCCTAATTAAATGTCATTTATCTTCTTTTTGACAATGAGAATTTGTTTTCTTTGCCATAATCTGTCCCCTCTGGACATTCCAGTGCAGTTTCTTGAGATTTAATAGGCATTTTATTAGCTTCATTGGAGTTTTATTTCTTAAATTCAGGGATGAAATGCAATCAGCAAAATACAGGAAACGAGCGGGGAGAGGGAATATCTCAGAGAAAGAGTTAATGAAACAGCACTAGCACAAAACCAAAAACATTCCCTTTTATTGGCTCATATACTTGCCTCATATTATGATAGTGGCTTTGGGCTAGATCACTCCCACCTGCAGAAACATTTTCAGGAGGGGGCCATAGGCAAAGGAAAAATTCTTGATGGAGTTTATCTGCAACCCCCCCTCCTAGTGGAAGAGGTTCTGGGGGACTCGAATTTTGGATGCACCAATCCCTCCTGTCTCCCTTACGTGGCTCCTTTTCGAGCCACAGGGCTGAGAAGTCCCCTTCATGTGGCAATAAGAGACATCCTGGAGGAATCAGCACTGCATGGGAAGATCCCCCCAGCAGTAGCAGCACTGAAGAGATCCGAAGAGGTAACATGGTGCCAAACTGTTGTATACACAGCGCGGAATTCTGTGCAGAAAGCTTTGGACTTTGCAGTGCATCGTGCCAGGAAAGTGGGACCTCCAGTGCTTTATTCCTTTCTGGCCTATCCCTCTTCCTCTGCACCCCAAACTCTGCAGAGCTCCATCTGTGTGGTGCTTTAGACAAAGGAGACGGGGGAGAGGGGAAAGAAAGGATGGTATTGTGATTACAGCCTTTGCCAGAGACCTGAGAGATCAACGTTCAATTCCTGACTTGGCCCCAGTACCTTGAGCAAGTCACTTGGTTTCTCTGTGCCTCAATTCTCCATCCCTAAAGTAGGGATAATAATCCATCTGTCCTGTCTATTTCGATTGTAAACTCTTTGGGACAAGGAGCCTGTGCCTACAGCACCTTGCACAAGGGTGCTCCCATCTCTCCTGGACCCTCTAGGCTGTGTAGGGAAAAAAGATATTGCACCCCCCTTTTTCTGTGTGGGCAAGGGGTAGTCTATTCATAAAGGATCCTCTCTGTGCACCATCCCCTGGGCATTTCTCTGTATTTTGAAGCAACATGTGGGTTTTGCATCTGTACTGTAGACACACATACAAAAGGGGGGGAGGGGGAGAGATAGCAGATCTTTGGCTAAAGAAAGAACGAAAATGAAAAGAGAATCGGCGATGTGCCAGAACTTTTACTTTTTATTAAAAACTTAAGTGCAAAGGATGACGAGCCACCTGGTTTTGATTTTTTTTAATAAAAAGTCAAATCATCCCCACAAACAATTCCTCTGCAATGGTTTCAATAGCGGAATCCTACGGCTGAACTTTCAAGGTGCCTGTGAAAGAGAGAATAATTTTAGTACAAAACTCAATATATTTTATTTTATTTGAGAGAAAGAATGCAACTGGCAACTCCCTCCCCTCGGCCCCCAAGATGCAGCAATTGTAAATGATCCATTTATTTACTAAAAGCAAAAGGGGGTGAGGTGGTGTGGGAGCAACTGAAAATATCTTGTGGCTTACATCAGATATGTAATGGAAAGGCAATGGGATATCTCATTCACACACTGAGGGATAACCTTCATTTTTCTGGAGTTATAAATTGAAACCTAAGTTTTGCTGCCATGAAGCATCAAATACAGCCTCATTCCAGGCCAGGGGGAAAATTTAGCTAGCAGCAACTCAGCTGATCTGTTGAAATGATGCTTCTTTTCCTCTTCCCTTCTTGTAGAAATGGTGGCGAATGATCTCTTTCCTTTCTGTGGTTGTTGATCATGTTTGTTGCGTAGAGCTTCACCCGCTGGAAAAAAAAAAGAAAAAGAATAAAAGGGGGGGGGCGTTTAGTCACGTGGACCCTATTATTGAACATCGAGAAGGTATTGTTCACAACCAAATAATTCCGTGAGCTGCTTGTGTGTAGTAGTAAAGGAAGGCTTGACCAGTGGTTAAGGTGCTAATATTCTGTGGGAGAGACCTGGATTCAGTTCTCTGCTCTGTTACAGATTCGCTGTGTGACTTTGGACAAGGCACTAAGCGTGACATTTTTAAAGGTATTTGGGTACCTAAAGATGCAGAAATGTTGCTAGTGGGATTTCAAAAGCACATAGTTCCTATTGAAACCAATGGTCGTGGGTGCCTAGGCACTTTTGGAAATCCTGTCTGCGTCTTTAGGCATCTCAATACCTTTACAAATATTACCTTTAGTCTCACTGGGCCTCCATATGCCACTGGTGAAATTGGGATAATAGCACTTCCCTGCTCACAGGAGTGTTGTGAGGAGAGTCTTTAAAGATTGGGAGGGGCTCCGATAGCACACTGATGAGGCCCACGTAAGTCCCATAGATAGGCAGGGTCCACAGAATGTTTGTCCAGTTGATTGAAAAATGGGACACAAAAAGCAATTCAGCAAAAAATTTAGTCAAAATGTCAAAAGATTTCAGCCAAATATTAGACTTTCCCACGGAATGGAAATTCTGGTTTCTGACCAGCTCTCTCCGTAATTTCTTTCGTTCAAGGATCTCAAAACCCTTTACAAACATTAATTCCTCCCTAACATCCCTATCAGTCAGGTAAGTACCATTACATCCATTTTCTAGGTGTTAGCCTGAGCCTTTTTGGGGTTAACCGTGGGTAAGACGTGGTGTGTAACTGGCCCTCCCCAGGAAAGAATTGTGACTCCGATGGCTAGATTGACTTGGACTACAAACACATATAAAGGAGGAAGCAGGAGTAAGAGCCCGCCTCCTCCGTTGCATCTCCATACAAGTTAGCTAGCCTTGGACATCTGCTACTTCCTGACTCCAGAGCACGTGGACAGGAAGTGGATGGAGCCGGGGTTCTGGCCCTACAATGCAATGGCCACCAGAAGTGAGCAGGCGTTGGTTGGCACTGACGATGTAATTTGTTACTGCTACACCGGGGTTTCATTCTTTGGGCTCATCACAGGGCTTGTGACAAGTCGACACTGTCTCTGAAACTGTCGTGTTTGAAGCTTACAGAGAATCTGTTGGAAATAAGAGTGAGCCTCAGCTTTCAGGGCGGGCCCAATGTCCTCCTTTATTGCAGCGTTTCCCCAAAGAAGACTCAGCATGGATACTGCCTGCCCAAGAACTAAAGTGGGCCACCTGCCCATAGCAAGGACCGTTTACTTCTTTGTGTCTGGACCCAAGGGCTGTGTAGACTATTCAGGGCCCTAAAGGGTTTTCTTACACCGCCGTACAGACCTAGTCAAAATGTAGCTCTTGCAGTGGAATGGTTATGCCCAGGAAAGGGCCCAATAACAAGACCGAACAGAAATCTGCTATCATAGATTTTCATGGATTCGTGTTTCCAATAAACTGCTTTTTAAAAAAATTCAGTAAATTATATAACTCCCCTTCTGCATTTGCAGCTCAAACACTGCAGCACTGGGACCATTTATGAGAACCGCAGAGTGAAAACCACTAGAAGCAGGCTACTCTAGACTCACCTACTAGCCAAAATCAAGAAAGGAATCAAACATCCTGAATGGGAAGAACAGCGGGATTTTGAATACAAAGAATGGCAAATCATTTACTCGAGAGAATATATTTAGTGGAGCTCCTTTTATTTCATTTTAGAATGTTTGTTTTCCAGGTGCTATGGAAGATGTTGTAGACTTTTAAAACTTGACTTGCGATGTGTGTGTAACTACATCTCCTGGCTTAAAGTTTTGACTGTGTTCCACCTGCAGAGCACAAGAAAGATCTGAAAACAGTTATGTCTGCATTGTGCTCACTTGGCCAGCTGCAAATAGAATGTAAAAAAATATATTTTGTTGTTTTGCAAAGAAAACCAGACTAATTGGTACATTTCTTTTGTTTGAAGCCAGTCATCTTTCAAACATCATCGTGGAAGCAGAACATCAGCTGTAAAGGAGAGAGAAGGGGCCCTCATAGTGTTCCTTAAATAGACTTGTCTGACAAATATCAGCATAGATATACATTGTGCCAGTATCCTGCGGTTGTATAAATATGAGTGCATAAAACAAAATCTGTATTGTTTTAATAACTTGGCATGCTCTTTATCACCAAGGCTACCATCCCTTTTCTTTAACTCTTTCTAAAGCCCTAAATGACTGAGGATAGTCTTTCTCGTAGTAAACATCCAGCGGGATGCATTTGTAATAATATGCTGGTGACGTATTGAGGCATCTCTTTGGAACGTGAGACACTTCTGTACAAAAATGTCAGTGATGTGAAAAATACTTCAGAAGAACTATAAAGAAAAAGCTCTTTGAAAAAGATCGTCCAGCTACCAGGCAGGTATTGGGTCAGATCCTCAAGCACATGTAAATTGGGATAACGGCACTGAAGTCAGTAGAGCTACACTGACGTACACCAATGGAGAGCTGCATCTCTTCTATATCTAAGGACCAGATTCTGATTTCCCTACATATATTGAATCCTATATTGCTTCACAGTTGGGCCCATTGTTTTCAGATACTACCCAACAGCGCTGAGAATATTAGAAACTGGTGCAATAACAGGAGCATACTTTTCAAGTCAACCTAGAGGAAATCAAACTGAATATCAGCTTTGCACGATATTATCAGTAGAGCTGGGTGGGAACTGGATTTTCCATTTCATGAGAAATGCCACAATTTCCAAATTTTTCCATTCCAAAATGGAAAAAAACTTTTTTTTTTAAATGAAATTTCAAGTGAAATAAAAATTCTCTAAAAAATGGTGGGTCAGTTTAAACTTTTTGTTGCAATATACTTGAAACATTTTTTAACTGAGTTTAACATTTTTCAAGTATTTAAAAAAAAATTAAAATTTTGTTTCAAAAAGTCATTTCATAGCAAAAAAACCCAAAATGTTCCATTCCAAAAATGTCAACATTTTGACATCATCAACACTTCATTTAATCTTTTTCATTGTAATTGTCCTGTTTTTCCAAATGCTTTTAGACAAAAATAGCATTTTTTTTTGTTTGAAAAACCATTTCTACAGAAAATTTCCATCCAACACTAATTATCAGTTCGAATAAATCAGTGAAGGAGAATAGAAGAGCATTTCAGAAAAGAGCTGAAAACCCATTGTATGGAAAATCTATTTGTGACATGGGGGAAGAAGCAAAGATGGCAGAGGGCTCCTGCTAAAATACAAAGAGTTCCTGAAAATCTCCTTAGCATCCAAAGCAAATTAGGTGAGTTCTTTGCTGTGGAATCCTAGGGGAAAAGGAAGGAACTTGGAGGCTGCACAGGAAGTGAAGAGTAGATAAAGAACCAACCTCACCCAAAATAAATACAGGGTTAATATAGGTAGGACTGGTTCACAGATCAGGATTCCACGTTGGGAAGTGATTATGAGACAAGACCAGGACAAAGCTGATTGACAGTGAGCAAGACATGCAGAGAGAGTCCGCAATAAAAGCCCAGCTTTGTTTGGAAGAAAGTTGGTCAAAAAGTATGGAATTTGAAAAGTTGATGAAAGTTCACATTTCAATGGGGGGAAAAGGGACTTGGTTTTCACACACCAATTTCTATCAAGTGTCAGGAACGCAGCCAGCCCTGAGTGCGGTCACCTGGCAACCTACTGAGCACAGCGCGGCCCGATACGGTATCATGAAGTGACCGCTCCCTGATTGGACAGAAGAACCTGAAAATCATCATTTAAGCCTTTTAGGAACAGCAGCACAGAGCTGCTCAATGCATTCCATGCCTGCAGCTGCATGAGACCTGCTTCCTGCACCAATCTTTGCACTAATCCATGCCTGCTCCCACGCCCTAGTCTCTACCTCCCTCAACAGCCCATGGCTCCAACCTCTGGCTTGTCTCCTGACCATGATTCTAGTTCTGTTTTGGCTCCTGGCTCTGACCACTGGCTTCTCTCCTGGCCATGACTGCAGTCCTGCTATCTACACCTGCTTCGACCACTAGGCCTGATTCTTGTTCTGACAGCTAGTTGCACCACCTACAGCCCGGTGTGTGACTCTAACTTTATTATTATTTGTATTGCAGTCCCTGGGCACCCACACAAGATCAGGACCCTGTTGTGTGGGTGCTGTACAAACATTGTGAGAAACAATTCCTGCCCCAAAGAGTGCACAGTCTAAATAGAGAAGACAAACAAAGGATAGGAAGGGAAACAGGCACAGAGGGGTGAAGTGATTTGCCCAAGATCATACAGAAGGTCAGTGGCAGAGCAAGGAACAGAAGCCAGGTTTCTTAACTTTTGGGGCGTGTCTACACCGTATGGTAAAGGGCTCTGGAGAGGTGTGAGTTTTGGAGCCCTCTAACATGTTGCATCCTAACTGCCCTGTGTAGATTCTGCTGGCACTCTCCAAAAGGTACCGAGTTTGTGTTCACATGGTCTTGTTTAGACCCTGCTGGTGAGCTTCAAAAAGAAATCTAGTTTGCATTTAGATGCCTTTTAAAGCATGCCAACCGGTCTACGTGGGTCAGTTGGAGCACTTACAAATCACACCCTTTTAGAGCACTTTGCCATGTCATGTAGACAGCCCTTAGTCAGGTTCCGTACCCGCTGGATCACTCTTTCAGACTGACACCTCTTGTAGGTGTGACGCATGAGGGACACACAAGGAAAACCAAGTATTATTTTCTGGCTTTGTGCAAGGCCGAGCACAAGGGGGGCAGCAGCTGGGGCTCCTAGGTGCTATGATAATACAAATAATAGTATCAGAGAAACCTGATTAGAGAAATTGAGGACAAGTAAGATGGCCCTCGCCAGAGCAGCTGTGCACCATATGTTAATGTGAAGCAGCTTCTGGGGATGCATATGTGTCAGGAAATCAAAATGAGAATAGGTAAAGAGAACATGGAGATAAATTTTCAGTGGCATGCCATCTGTGTATGCAACACATGATATTGCATGCCCCAAGACCAGCTATGACCATGTCATGATTTCATGTGGCTCCGGAATATGCGTGGAGGACTGTACGTGCAAGGTCGCGCCAAATGGAGGACGCCACTTTGCGTGTGAGTGTAGAATGGCATGCCTGACTACAAAATCACAGCCCATGACTATATATTTTCCCCTGTTAGACACCCCTCACCTTGTGTGGGAAAGAGACTAAGGAAAAATGTACAGAATATACACATTAGGACTGATAATTAGATGGAAGTCTTCTTCATTTATTTGCGAAAGAAACCTGAAAAATCCAAAGAGGCGTCTCAGCCTGCATGGTAACATGTGACAAGCCAAAAATTGCTGGGTGTGGGGATACGCAAAGCCAAAATGTGATGTGGTTGGGCTCTTTGATTGACAGGTGACTAGGCCTTGTATCACCTGTCCAAAACGATGGGAAACCCAGTCTTTCTGTGGCATTTCTGCAATGGAAATCTGCCAAAGACCCATAATTTCTCTTGTTTGGGAATAAGTGGTTGCTTGCTCTATGTATCCCAGCAATGGGCATTTTCTTGTCTAGCAGCAAGTTGTGCAATGCGGAATTGTGGCTCGCCTGGACTACACTGAAGCTTTGCACTGCTGCAGCTATGTAAGTTGCTGGCCATGGAAGGATGAATCCTGAGCATGGACAAGGCCAAATGTAATAGGAATTGGGCATGGTGGGGTTTAGGACAAATCAAAGCCTTATTGCTTAAATTAGTGCAGTTCCGGCATTAAAATGATGGAGTGGGACTCTGGAAATCTGGGTTCTATTCCTGGCTCTGTCATTGACTTGTTGTGTGACAGTGGCCAAGTTGATTCTTCATTGTTTTCTTGGCTGTTTAGATTGTAAGTTTAGCCGTACAGGGACCATTTCTTACTCTGTGTCTGAACAGAATCTGGCACAATGGGGCCCTGATCTTGGTTGGTACCTTTAGCTACTGCTGAAAGACAAATAATAATTAGCAAACACAAAAAAGGTCTGGTGTAAAACATCCAGGGAATTTAAGTTTCTATATGCTCCATTATAGCACACGACCCATTTGCTGGAGAACACAGACCAAGGAATGCTGATGGCAAAACCACATGAGCCTTCCTTCCATTTGCTAGTGCTAACAGGGCATTCATGAGTTCTTCTCTGGAGGGACGTTTCCTATTGCACAGCATTCCCCATAGGCCCTTGGTATTCTCAACAAGTTTAAAGGAATTGAGCAGTCTTTGACAATGAGAGGTCTCATTGAAGCATCTGGTGTCCGATTTGCATTACCTTTCTGATTTCCTTGTTCCTGCAGTCAGGCTAGATGAAGGTATAAGCAGGCATACACAAACACTGAGTTTCTAAAGAGTTTGCTAGATACATCACTGTTCTTTTGGCATCTTTTTGGACACAAGGTCTGAAACCGACCTTCACAAATGGAACTGATGGGAGTTCCCGATAGAGAAGGCCACATTGGTGGGGTTGCAGCCACATGGCTTAAAATCAAGCAGACTGCAGCTGTCTTCATTTTTAATATGGAGATGCAACCTGCAGAGACATTAGCTCCTATCATGCAATGCTACCTTTTGATCTTATGGCGTCCTGCATCCTGGGAGCTGGAGTCTTCATGGACAACCGTCTGTAGTAAAGGTGAAGGCATCTGCAATCTGCTCCGTTTCTATCAATGTTCCAGTTGGTTTTAACCAGTGGTTCTCAGTGAGAACCAGCAGTTGGTTTAGTCTTACCTTTTTTCATTACCTGATTGCTAAGTTAGCCCATTAGTAATTTTTCCATGTATATTATAATTTCTATCAGAGTCATTACAGAAGTTATAAGTAATCCACAATATGTCTGGGGGGGGGGAAGCTTGGAAGTCCCGTGAGAGAAATAGCTAACTGAAACTTCAAGCTCCACTGGCAGAGCTTGTAAATTCCTCGAAAGAAATAACTGTTTCACATAAGTTTCAGGTCCTGCTGGGGCAGTCAGTGCTGGCAACGCACACGGGGCAAATAACCGCATTCACACACTTATATTTTTATCTGCTGTAACTTGTATGAGGTCCCTGGCCCCTCTGGATACCTGAAGGAGATGGTAACCTCCAGGTGGGATCTCGCAAAAGTCACCCAGGCAGCAAACCAATCCCTTCAATCACCAAACATTCTGGTACATGATACAGGTGATTAACCCTGTACGAATACTAGTAATATAAGGCTAGACAAAGGACAGATGTTACCTCAACTGGGGGATTTCACGGCTGGCTGGTCTTGTGAGTAAGGCAGTGGACTGGGAAGCAAGAGTTTTGAGTTAAGGTCCTCTCTCTGCTACTGACTCCCTGAGTGACCTTAGGCAAGCCATTGAATCTCTGTGCCTCAGTTCCCCATCTGTAATAGGGGATGAAAACCTTTTCTTCATCTATGTAGATTGTAAGGTTTTTGTGGCAGGGAGTCTTTTGCTATGTGTGCCTAGAACAACTAACACATTGAGGCCCTAATCATTGTTGTACCATGAGCATCTGCCTGCTGTAGAGAAGACACCACATTGTACCATATTCTTCAAACACAAGCCACAGAGCCATTCGTATCTTGGTTACTATACAAACACAGCTGCAGCCACCTCACAGGCTTATACTGAAAGAGTTTAGGAAAGACATATTGCAAAAGTAAAAGGAAACACTCTGCTGGTATGATTCATTTAGCGCTTGATCAAGTGGTCCTTACAGATTGGAAAGACATTCATTGACTTCAGCAAGCATCAGATTAGACCTCTAGACTCATCAGGGCAGACATACGTTTCAGGTCTGATGCTGAGGGATCCAAGAATCCCATAGATTTCAACAGAAGTTTTGGAACCCTCTCCTATCAATGGCCATGCCCCGGGGCACTCTATCGCCACATGCAACCAGTTGCAGGACTGGGGCCTGGCTTTTCAAAGACTGAACAAATCAAATCTCTTCTGGCAACATCTTGTGGGAATCTCTAGTTGATAGATCAAATGTCATCAGAGATAGTACATGGGAGCAGAGTTAAGGTTGGCGAGGATTCTTCATTTCCTGTTCATTGACCATTGAATGTTTACTTCTGCTAAAAAATGAGCTGTAATTTTCCTTTCATGCTTTATTCTATAGGAAAAGCTTGTTCCCAGCCCTAAGGCTATCAGAAGGAAATATTTTTGGCTTTCAGTGTTTATAAATTCTCCGAATAAAAGAAAATAATTGGACACGGACCAAATTTCAGGCCTGTGATCAAATCCATTTTTTTCTTTTGGCCAGGCAGTGATGATAGACAATGACTACAGAGAGGAAATGAAAAGAAGGATACAGGTGGTATGAAGATGACTTAAAGGCACATGACATGATGAAAAGCAGTTTATCAACACTTTAAAGGTTCGGTTCTTGTGTTTTTCGTAGCAGTGATAAAAGTTAGAGGCACGAGCATGTACTAAAGAAATTAATCAACTCCCTGTAACTCAGGAATAGATCAGTAAGAAATTACCAGTGGCCCCAATTCAGATAACACCAAATCACACGCTTAACTTTAAGCACATGAATAGTCCCATTGAAGCATATGCAGCACTCAAGAGGAAAGACAAGCACATGCGTATGTGCTTTGCTGAATTGGGACCATTGTGATGGTCTAGTCTGATGTCCTGCATAACTTAAGCCAGAGAATTTCATCTAGTACTTCTTTCAATGATCAGAATTATTATTCCTTATGCATAAGGGGACATTACTGAGCCTAATAACTTGTGGTTGAGCTTGAGCATAGCTTGCAGAAAAACACTCAATTTTGATTTGAAGAAGTCAAGTGATGATGAATTTCCCACATCCCTTGAGAAGCTGTTCCATTGGTTAATTACCCTCCCTTTTCAAAAGTTGTGTCTTATTTCCAATTTTATTTTTTCCAACTTCAACTTCCTGCCTTTCGATCCTCTTATGCTTTTCTCTGTTAGCTCAGAGATCCCCCTAGTTATGCAGTAGATACACTGGGAAGGTTTAAATACAGCTGTAGAATAAATAAAACAAAACAAGCAAGCTCGTAATTTGTCTTGCTTTGAGGTGAAGGAAGCAGTTAGAAAATACTAAATGGGAAGTTTTGAAGTGGGAAACTTGATCAGCATCATATGTGCTGCATCGAGTAAAATTATACAATCCCCAACATGGAGGGGCAGTGAGGATTAACGGTAAGATTCTGCCACAGGTATTTTTAGTAAAAGTCAGGGACTGGTGGCAGTCTATAAACAAAAATCCGTGGAAGCCTGTCCCTGATTTTTACTAAAAATACCCTGGACGGGAGGGGGACAAACAGCTGCTGGGTTTGCAGCTGCCCCAGTCCCACCACCGCACCTGTGGCAGAGGTTGACCACTGCTGCTCCAATCTCAGGGGGCTGACCCAACCCCAGCTGCTGCTCCAGTGAGCCGGGGTTGCTGCTCCAGCAGCCCCAGGGCTGGCCACCGATCCGCTGTTTGGCGGCCTCCGGGGCTGGCCACTGGTCAGCTGTTCAGAGGCTGTCCCATGGCTGACAGCTGTTCCAGTCTTGCCCCAAAAGAAGTCATGGAGGCCCCAGAAAGTCACCAAATCCATTATCTCTGTGACAGAATCATATCCCTAGTGATGACCTACTATATATCAAGCATCTATTAGAAATCTGGACAATTTGACAATAGCCTGTGCTTGGTAACTAGAAGGACGTTATATTTCATGGTGTCAAGAATGCAAAATAACGGAAACATGGACAAATTGCTAAGGAGGAGGAACAAAAGAATAGGACAAGAATGTAGGGACAAAATCAGAAAACCTAAGGCACAAAATTAATTACTCCTAGCAAGAGACATAAAAGGTAATAAGAAGAGGTTATCTGAATATATTAGGAGTAAGAGAAAAATGAAGAAAAGTGTAGGTCCTGTGCTTAGTGGGGAAAGAGCACTAATATCTGATGACATCAAAAAGACTGAAGTGTTTCCTGTGTATTTTGCTTCAGTCTCCCCTAAAAGGTTAATGGTGACCATGTACTCAACACAATTAATACTAAAAGGCAGAAAGAACACAAGCCATGGATTCAAGTCAGCAGGGCCTGATGAAATTCATCCTAAGTACATGAGGGACTAGCTGAAGCAATCTTGAAACCATTAGGAATTATCTTCAAGAACTCATGGAGGACGGGTAAGGTGCAGCCTACAAGACTGGAGAAGGGCAAACATAGTACCTGCTTTTAAAAGAGGAAACAAAGAGGAGCCAGGAAATTATAGACCAGTCAGTCTAACTTTGATACTTGGAAGATACTGGAACAAATTATTGAACAATCAGTGTTTGAAAACATAGAGGATATAAGGAGTAGCCAGCATAGATTTGTCAAGAACAAATCATGCCAAACCAACTAATATCCTTCTTTGACAGTGTTACTGGTTTAGTGGATAGGGCAGAAGCAGTAGACATGATATATCTTGATTTTAGTATGGCTTTTGACACTATCCCACCTGACATTCTCATACACAAACTAAAGAAATGTGTTCTAGAGGATATTACTGTAAGAGGGGTGCACAACTGGTTGAAAGGCTCAAACTCAAAGAGTAGTTATCAATGGTTCACTCTCAAACTGGGAGGATCTCTCTAGTGGGGCCCCACAGGGGTCAATCCTGGGTCTGGTATTATTCAATATTTTCATTAAGGACTTAGATAATGGAGTAGAGAATATGCTTGTAAAATTTGTGGATGACACCAAACTGGGAAGGGTTGCAAGTTCTTTGGAGGACAGGATCAGAATTCAAAGCAACCTTGATAAATTGGAAAACTGATCTGAAATCAACAGGATGAAATTCAATAAAGACAAATGCAAAGTTCTCCATTTAAGAAGGAAAAATTGAATGCACAACTACAAAATGTGGAATAACTGGCTAGGCGGTAGTACTGTGGACAACGATCTGGAGGTTATAGAGGGTCACAAATTGAATGTGAGTCAACACTATGATGCAGATGCATAAAAAGTTAATGTAATTCTGGGGTGTATTAACAAGAGTGTTAAATGTGAGATATCAGAGGTAATTGTGCCATTCCGTTCGGCACCGGCGAGGCCTCAGCCAGCGTACAGTGTCCAATCCTGGATGCCACACTTTAGGAATGATGTGGATAAATCGGAGAGAATCCAGAAGACAGCAACAAACATGATAAAAGGATTAAACCCAATCTATGAGGAAGGTGAAAAAAAACTGAGCGTGTTTTGGCTTCAGAAAAGATGACTGATGGGGGATCTGATAACAGTCTTCACATATGTGAAGAGCTGTTATAAAGCGGATGGTGATCAATTGTTCACCATGTCCACAGAAGGTAGGACAAGAAGTAATGAACATAATCTGCACCAAGGGAGATTTAGGTAGTTAAGCTCTGGATCAAGCTTCCAAGGGAGGTTGTGGAATCCCCATCACTGGAGGTTCTTAACAAGAGGTTGGACAATACCTGTCAAGGATGATCTAGGTTTACTTGGTCCTGACTGAGCACAGAGGGCTGGATTGCCTCTGAAGGTCCCTTGCAGCCTTACATTTCTATGATTCCGTGATTCCATGCAATGCCAAAGGCTTCACATAATTGGCACTTGTACCTAACGTTAGCCTTTCCCCGCTTACTGGACCCACTTTGATCTTTCTTAGGGCCAAATATTCCCAACCTTACTGTATTACTCCAGGAGCCCCACTGTGAAGAAACTATGGCTCAGGCAGACAATTCTCTCCCTGATCCTTCTCCCCTTGTTCTTGGGGGTGGACTGTACCATTAGTAAATTACAACCTCCTCAACCCTGGCTCAGTTGCACCAAAGCCAAGGCTCCACTCATTCCCCATCCTTCCCCAATCACTCTATCCAATCTCTGCACCTCACCACCCTCCTATTTTAAGGAGGGCATAAGCAGGTGCATAGCATTGCTTATTCCTGCAGGCTTAGGCATGAGGCTCAGGTAGGCTGCCTAAGAATTTAAGGAAGGTTCTTACTTATCTGCCTGGGCACGTAGTTTCAATCAAAATCACGTTTGCTCCAAAGTCCTGGCAGAGAGTTATGGAAGGATGTAGGAATGAAACAATAAATTAAACCAAACGAGTGGAAGACAAAGAGAAGAGCCATCAAGGTCCTGCTTCTGACACCTCTACTGGGTGGTGAGCAGTAGAACATTGCCCTATGAGCAGCATTATTGAAATCAATAGAATTACACTAGTGTAAAATTGAACTAATACGGTGACAAATGGGGCTGGGAATTGTTTGACAAAAAGCTTCTTTTATCAGAAAATGGCAATTCAATAAAACCAAAACCGTTCATGAGAAAGGATCAGTTTTGATAAATTTCTTCTTTAAAAAAAAAATTGGAAAAAAAACAAAATTTTTTAAATGTCAGAACTTACCATTGCGACATTTTTCTAAAGGAAAAGTTCCATTTTTCAGGTCATGATGACTTTTTGTTTCAAAATCTGTCATAGTAAAATAAAGTATCGTATTTTTAAAGGGTTGAAATCAAAATGAAACACTTCAGAGTTATGGCAATGAAGTGTTTTGATTGATCTGATCCAAACCTTTTTTCTCTTCATGAAAATCGTTGAGACTTTGACTTTGCTTGGCAGTTAGGGACAGGAAAAAATTCCAAACCTCAAAAATTCTCCTAGGATGGTGTGATAATAGAGTGTGCTCCCCACACTCACCCTGAAGGCCAGAAGAGCCAATTAATCTATTACACTGCAAACTGGGGGATATTCAGGCTGAGAGGAAAACCTAAATGATGGAGCCCAGCTGGTGAGAACAGGAGGGGGTTTCTGTAAAGCCAGAGAGCTGGTAGAAGAAAGGGGGCCATAGGGAAGTAGTCTGCAGTCACTCTCTGGGGGAAGAGAGGTGTGGTTGGGCTGTAGATACTCAGTAGGCAGAGAGAGTTTGGGCTGGCAAATGCAGGGGATCCAGAAGGTGTAGGAAAGGCTCATGGAAAAGGCAGCAAGGTTTAGGATGGTGCAGACCTTGGCTGCTGTTTAGAGGGTCGCTGAGCTGGAACCCAGAGTAGAGGGTGGTCCCGGATTCCCCTACCCACCACTGGGGAAGTAGCACCAGCAGGGCAGTGAATGAGAAGACTGCCTGAGACCTTTTTTAAGGAAAGACTTTGACACCCCGAAAGGGGAAGACTATAATGACCTGGCTAGAGGGCTAAGCCATGAAGACAGAGCGCCCTGAGTCGCAGAGAGCAAGAGAGTGACAGAAGGGCGCAGTGGGCCTGGAAAAATGTGATCCCCAGAGCAGCCAGGGAAACATCCCTAGTCGTGAGTGCACCTCATGACAGATGGGAAAAATGTTTTTTGTGGTACCAGTTCAAGTGGTAAATCAGGCTCATTTAATTTAATATGAACATTTATATCCAGGACAGTACCCATGTGTACTGTTGTAAAGGAAGATACTGTGGAAGACCCAATGCAAGTGACTAGGTTACCAACTACGAGGCAAACATCTGGAGAGAATAAACTTTGCAGACCCACCCTTCTCAGTGTAGGCAGTGCTATAAAACAGATCTGCTGGGAACCAAATTAAATGAAAATGTAATTAGATTCCTTTCTTAGCGTGCAGAATGGGTAAGACAAGGATACGTTTCCAATCTGGCATGCAGAGAATTAGCTGCGAAATTCCCATTAGTATTGCTATGAGTTGGGTGCTAATTTCCTTGCATTCATCCCTTAAAACTACTCAATTGTAGACACCAACTGTATTGTGTTTTCATATTTAAAAGGGCTGGGGCATGGCGATATATGGTTGATTTTTGTGCCCCCCACCTAGCAGGGACCACAAAGAGAACTTTTGAGGCTAAGGAGACGTTAAAGGCCTGTTCAAACACTCATCATTGTCAATGTGAGTCTTTCCATTGACTTACATGTGTACTGGAGCAAGCCCTTAGAACTGTTCCTCGCTTTCTGTGCCCACAAGTGTCTCTTTTTTCTCTGCATCTCCTTGTGCTTTATCCCTCCTCTCATCCGCCTCACACCTTGTCTTGTCATGCTCCCTTCCCCTCCAAAAATGAAATGTTAAACCTATAGGTGCCATGTTCCCCCAGATCAACTGGTGGGGTGGCTCACCAGAAATAAAGCTGCAGGTAATCAACAGGAAGAGGTCATAGAAGATTAGAGTTGGAAGGGACCTCATAAGGTATCTAGTCCAACCACCTACTCGAAGCAGGACTAACCTCAGCTAAATCATCCCAACCAGGGCTTTGTCAAGCCGCATCTTAAAAACCACTAAGGATGGAGATTCCACCTCCCTAGGTAACCCATTCCAGTGCCTCACCACCCTCCTAGTGAAAAACGTTTTCCTAATATCCAACCTAGACCCCCCCCCCACTGCCACTTGAGACCATTGCTCCTTGTTCTGTCATCTGCCACCACTGAGAACAGCCTAGGTCTTTATCAATACCAACCAAAACCAATTACAATGAACACAACCAAAAATAGCACCACATTGAGGTCATAAGGGTAGGCCCACACAGCGGGTAGGAGGTGTGATTCCCAACTCAAGTAGATGTAAGCACACTAGCTCTGCACCTAAAACTAGCAGTGTGGCCACAGTGACACGGTTGGTGGCTTTGGCTAGTGCCCAGATATGTACCCAGGGTATTGCGTGAGATTGTACTTGTGTGGCCTAGCCCAAGCCATTGTGCCTGTGCCACCACGATCCATGGCTGTTTAGGTGCAAGCTTGAGCAGAGCTCGTGTGTATCCATCTACAATTACACCTCCCGGCTGCTGTGTAGATGTCACCTGACTGTGGAGAACTGCTCCCCACAGTTACTTTCCCATCAGCCTCTGTTAAAATGTTGGAACAACTCTTCTTACCATCCTTCCCTTGATCAGTTAGGCATTTAATGTTCTAAATCAAAAACAAACCAAGTATCTGTCTAAACATCCCTTCCTCTTTTCATAGCTCAACTTAAGCTGCTGTGATGTCATCATTTTGCTAATTGTCTAGTTCAGGGGCCAGTTGAAAATTTTCAGTCAGCCTTTTTGTTTTTCTATAAATGTTTCTTTTCCCCTCTTCCCCACAGATTGGGGTTTGGACAAAATGAAAATATTTACAGAAAATGTGTGCTTGCCTCAAAAAATTGAGTTTTCACCAGAAAACCAAAAACTCCAAGACATTTGACTAAATATTGATCTTTTATTTTTTGGTTTTCAATAGTTTTCAGTCTAAATGTTTTGTTTTTCATTTGCTGAAACCCCAAAATTTTGTTTTATCAGATTTCTGATGAAAAATCAAAATTTTCCATCAAGAGAATCTTTTTCCAACCACCAGTAGTCCTGCAGTCATCAAATAATCTTCCAGCCTGAAAGTCTAATATAAAAAAAAGAAGAATGAATAAATAACAACCTTTCAGGCCTTTCTTATCTACCAAAAAGAAAAAAGAAAGTGTCTATGTTTTTCCCCTTTTGCAGGTCCCCTTTAAGTCCTAGAAAGAAGAGACAAGTTCTGTGGAACATGATAGAGTCTTGTTCCATAGCTAAGATTCCTAGGCACTGTGGTATTCATAATAAATGCTAATAGTTAATAATGTACACTGGTGAAACTGGGAGCACACTCTGGCCCACCGTAGCAAAACAAGTAGTGGTGGGCAAATGATTTGTAACAAATAATTTGATAGATTTAATCATTTTCTTATACTCATTTCATATTTCTAATTGTCCATGGGCAGGTCCTGGTTTTCTCAGATTTCTCATTCAGAATGATTTGCCAGTTAAAATATGGGAATAATCCTCATTCTATAGCTTGTCCGCAAGAGGTGAAATCCTAATGCTATTGAAATCAAAGGGAAGTTTTGCCACTGATTTTAATGGAGCCAGGGTTTAACCCACAGTTTGTTGCTGTGGGTGCTCAATAGTAAAAACTCAGGCTGGGCCACTGAATGCCCAAGTCACACGGTGTAGCTTGGTTCCTAGACTGGACAAATGCAATTCATGTATTAGGTTTCCTGTGGGAATTTTTATGGAAAACACTTTTAAAATCCACGCTCAGCGAATATCCTTCAGGAGCCACTTTGAATTCTGTGTTGCAATGAGCATTCCTGCCAATAAACTCGTGCTAAAGAATCACTAAGTCAATCTGCTAAGGATTTCCTGTGATAGAATTTAGGCAGAGTTACAAAACTGGTGGATGAAGGGACAAGTGGTCTGTGTAATCGATTTGGATTAGACTCAAGCGTAGGATAATATCAATGTTTCTCAGAAAGAGATGGCAATTGAGGGACAATTAGACACGAGTTTGCAGTACAAAAGAGCGGCAACAAAAGGTGTAGGAATTTTGGGCTGGATATTCAAAGCAATCATCTCTCAGAGCAGGGATACTCTGATAGTCACCCTCTACCGGTCTCTGATGTGACTGTACTCGTATATTACATTTGATATTAGCAGGAAAAGGCTGACAAATCAGAGGAAGTTCAGACGACAGAAGCAAACAGGAGGCTGGAGTGTTCCTAGACTAGAGTTCTAGGGAAATGAGCCTTTGAAAACTAATAAGGGTTAAATAGGTCAGTTAATCTTACTTGGGCTTGTGGCCCATGTACTAAGCACAGCATCTGATTCCAGCAAGACAAATTCTAAGACAGCAAGTACAGCATTAAAAAGCAGAAACCCAGATGAGGTAGAAAGCTACAGGCACATAGAATAAACAAGAGAGAACTGAGTTCTGGGGCCATAATTCTAACCATTCTGGGGACATCATAAACTACAAGAGCAAAGCATATGATTATGTTGTCACATTATGGTGTCATTATGTAACCAGCGTGAGTTGTTTATTCAGTTGCTGGAATTATAGTCCTGTAATTCAGTGTGTTCTTGTTTTTTATTTGATGTAATATGGGTATGAATCTCAACTCGATTAGCTGCTCTGGTTGGCTCCCTTCTCCTCTTCCACTCATATCACTCCTTCCCTTCTTTTCGCACAGGTGATCTGCACTCTTTGTATTTCTGAAGGAAGGAAAGCTGGTCTTGGGACTAAGACTTGAGTTATGTGAATAACTGATTTTTTGTTCCTGTTTTTGTTTTCTTTTGGGCCAAACTGAAAAATTGGGAGGTGGGAAAAAAAACTAAAACAACAAACAAGGCAAACAAAGTCAAAACTTTTGTTTCAGGTCAAATGTTTCATTTCACTTTTTTTAAAAAAAAATACAGATTGGATTGAAACAGCTGGGTGAATTCATCACAAATTGGTGATGCATTTCAGTCAACCCAATGGGCCTTTGCTGGAGAAAAATAGCTTCGGCCAAAAAGCTTCATCTACCTGTAGTTCAGGCGCAGTTCTAGGACTCCGCAGGTGTGGATTCAGGTCCCAATCCTGTCACAGATTCCCTGTAACGTTGTGCAAGTCTCACTGATCTCTCTGCTTCTGTCCCCCAACTGCAAAGAGGGCTGTTAATTCTTCTTTTGGCTGTCTTTTATATTTGAACTGTAAACTCTTAAGAGCAGGGGCTGTTCTTGCTGTGTATCTGTACAGCTGGGTCTCTTGATGCTACTGGAACATACTGAATAATAATTGTTACAGGCTGCATTAAAACATTGCACTAGTCAAAATACTCTTTTTATCCACTTTGCTTTGTACAGCAATTTTTTTTCTCTGAGTCAGTCCAGTCTCCTGCGCTCCTGGCAGCACTAAGCATTGTCTAGACCAACCCTGCCAGGTGTTTGTCTGACCTGCTCTTAAAAATCTAGTGATGGAGATTCCACAAGCTCCATAAGTAATTTATTCCAGTGCTTAACTACACTGACAGTTAGGAAGCCTTACCTAATGTCCAACCTAAACCGCCCTTGCTGCAATTTAAGCCCATTGATGCTTGTCCTGTCCTCACAGGTTAATGAGAACAATTTTTCTCCTTCCTCCTTGTAACAACCTTTTATGTACTTGAAAACTGTTATCATGTCCCTTCTCAGTCTTCTCTTCTCCAGACTAAACAAACCCCATTTTTTCAATCTTCCTTCATAGGTCATGTTTTCTAGACCTTTCATCATTTTTGTTGCTCTCCTCTGAACTTTCTCCAATTTGTCCACATCTTTTCTGAAATGTGGCACCCAGAACTGGACACAACACTCCAGCTGAGGCCTAATCAGCGCAGAGTAGAATGGAAGAATTATTTCTTGTGTCTTGCTGAAGGATGTTTGGTTTTTTTGCAACAGTGTTACACTGTTGACTCATATCTAGTTTGTGCTCCACTCTGACCCCCTGATCCCTTTCTGTGGTACTCCTTCCTAAGCAGTCATTGCCCATTTTGTGTGTGTGCAACTGATTGTTCCTTCCTAAGTAGAGTACTTTGAATTTGTCCTTAATTAATTTTGTCCTATTTACTTCAGATCATTTCTCCAGTTTGTCCAGATCATTCTGAATTTTAATCCTATCCTCCAGAGCACTTGCAAACCCTCTCAGCTTGGTATTGTCCGCAAACTTTAGAAGTGTTGTCTATGTCATTATCTAAATGACCATTGAAGATATTGAACAAAACTGGACCCAGAACTGATCCTGCAGGACTCCATTTGATATGCCCTTCCAACTGGACTGTGAACCAATGATAACTACTCTCTGGGAACCGTTTTCCAATCAGTTATGCACCCATTTATAATAAGTTGTGTTTTGCTAGTTTGCTTATGAGACCATACCCTAATATTGATGATCTTTTAGAAAAGGACAATCAATGTTCCAATGAAAGAATGAAAAGAGAAGACAAAAGCTATGCAAAGAATACAGGAAAGCTACACTGAAACCTCCCTCCCTATCAGCAAAATCATATGAAACCAGACACAGGCATACACTACTTGAGCAGACACAACAGGACAGCTTCTGATGGTCTTTATCTTGATCTGTCTCTCTCTCACACACAGATATGAAGAGGATCCTCATTTTCCCTCTCTCATTAACAAGGCTTTTTTTACTGAAAAGACATAGTCTTGTTAATTCCTTTATTTTGCATAACCCGCAGCACTTTATTCCAAAGCACCCACACCATATAATCCAACTGTGTGAATAACATGTTTTCTAACGGTTCACTACTGCACATGTGGGTAGAAAGGGAAGAGAGCCCTTTTTTCCAGTGTATGTTGATATTTTAAAATAAGAGGGGATGCAGGTTTGAGACAGTTACAGTCAAATACGTTTTTAGCCACCACCACCGTCTGAAAATACAAAGTATGCATTACACTGCCATCTAGTGACCTGAAAGATGAACGGCCCACACCATCTAAAGCAGTGGTTTTCAACCTTTTTTTCATTTGTAGACCCCTAAAACTCACCAGACGCCTTTGCAAAGCTTAGACATAATCTGAGGACCCACAGGGGCTCATGGAACACAGGTTGAAAACCACTCTGATTTTTTGTTTCCAACATGAGGCACAGATCTGGCTTAATTTTCAAAGCCACTGAGCACAAAGATTTCATCTGGAGTTGTAGGTGCTCAGCACCTTTGAATATCATGGGTTTGTGTCACTCAAAAATTGAGGTAACCATAGTCAATAGACACATTTGAAAAATTAGGCCTAATACTTGTGATGGCCTCAGAATGAGACAGAAGGTTTGCTAATAACAGGGGAAATGGTTACAATTTGGTCTTGGGGTAGGTAGCAGTTTCCTTACATTTTTTGTTAGCTGCTACTTTTTCCATTTTAAATATAGATTTTGTATCACTGTAGATTTAAAAATCAACTCCAGAATTGGAGATGACTGCAGGTGATCCCACAGGATCCTTCCTTCCACCACTTCCTTTGCGCACAGAGCACCTTGTTGTTTAATGGTCCTTCAGTGGCTTTCAGCTTTTAGTCCAATATATTGTCCAGGTACTGCGGGCACAGATGAACCCCGTTGATGTAGCCAGTCTTCCATGGAAAACTGTCTGAATTCTGGAATGTTCTCTTCAGCTGCGAGGCCGGGACTCCAGTAACTGACAGGTCTTTAGAAGGCTCTTTCCATACGTAATATGGTTATTCTAAAGGACTGTAAAAACCCATCTAGCCACAGGATGCTCCTTTTTAGCAGGGCCCAAGATTATATTATCGCCGTGCTGCCTACACTGATGAAAATCCAGAGTGAATATCCTTAACCCAAACTGGTTCCTTTGCTGAGCAGCCATTGCATCCTCTAGCTAAAAGGAGAGGTGGCTTAATAGCATGGGAGGCAGTATGGACTAGTGGGTACAAAGCATGGGATTGACAGCAAAGCATGCTTCAGTTGCAGTCTGACACACCTTCTCCTGGTCAAGTTGTTTAGGCCTATGCTAACTTTGGGTGTCCATCTTGCAGCTGCAGGTGTCTTGAGTTGGGCCCCCAGGATATAGGCCAATTTTTTTTCAAATTTAGGGGCTTAAGGTTAGAACCCGTCCTCCACATTTAGGCCAGCAGCTAAAGGGCAAGCAATGCTGAGCAGCTGCAACTCCAGTTGGCTTCAATGGGAGCTTGAGTGCTCAGTATCTCTGAACACCCGCTCCTAAGGATTCAATGTCTGTAAAGTGTATCCAGGGGAACTGCAGCACATATATAAACATACCTCTCCAGGGCTAGGTGTCTCTGAATGATTGTCCTTTGCCAAAACACTTTTAAATGTTGCCAGCTATATACAAAGTCCAGCAGAAGCAATTGGCCTGCAGCTGCATGCTAGGAGGATGAGATAGAAGAGGAAACTAGGGATCCCCGCCCCCCCGGCAACAAAGATACACACCTAGAAAGAGAAATTGCCAGACTAGAGCTAGTTCAGGATCCTGTCTTCAGTGGTGGCCAATACTGTAGTGCAGAGGAAGGTGCACGCAAGGCCCAAGCATAATTTTTTCAGGCCCAGTACAAACTTTTAACACAGGCCCCCTCCCGTAATGGGTTGCAGCCTGGGCCGGGCCCCCAGGGCCTCCGGGCCCCAGTGAAGTGTACTCTTTTTGCCCCCCATGTGGGTCCCTGTGCATGGTCCCCCAAGGTGAGCTTTCTCCTAACTCGCAACAGCCTTATGTCTTGAAGCATGAAGGTTTATATCCCCCAAAACTTTTGGTTAGCAACTACGATCTACAATCTGGATGTTCTTGTTCTCCCATATAAATGTCCAGGCCTTTGTTTTAATTCTGCTTTTCAAGAACCGGCATTTCCAGGCTGAGGGAACTTTTGAAATTTCAAACTTTGTTTTTGTTCCAAAACTTTGGAAATTTTCCACAAAACAGGATTTTCAGGAGAGGGGGAAATTGTATCAGGTCAATCAGAACACCCCGATAAAAATAAAAAATGTATTGTTCTGATTCCTGCCTCTCAAAAAAAAATTAAATATTTTTGTAAATGAAAATAGAAAATTTGAAGCAACAAGCAGTTGCAACATGAAAAATGTAAGTGTTCTAGTCTGATAACACTGAAACAAAACTTAGGTCTGGTCTACACTGCAGCTGGTAGTCGATGGGAGATATGCAAGCCACATAACGTAGCTTGTGTATCTCCCGTTAACTTTCTTTCATTGCCGTACCGCGGTGTCTTCACTGCGCTGCATGTCTCCAGTCAACGCAGCCTTGCTCCTTTCGAGGAGGTAGTTTAATCATGTCGACTGGAGAGCACTTCCAGGATCGACTGAATGGGTCTACACAGCCCACTCATTCCATCCCGCTGCATTGATTTTACTGCATCGATCCCCAAGTCGCCAGCCGTGTAGACATACCTTAGTCAAAATCAACACGGGCCCGTGAGAAGTTTCAATTTTGACAAAATGGCATAGTCTGATAGAAAAAATGTTCAGTCAGAAAATTTTCGACCGGCTCTGCTCTCAGCCTTGTGGCAGTGACACACCATTTTACATCAAGCAAGGCAGTTAAGTTTGGTGTGCATCCCAAAGATTCATTTGGTAATACTTCCTATAATGCTTAGACCCACTCTTTGTAGTAGTGCGATCAGTTACCCCTGGGGATAGGACTGGACTGGTTTGCAATCAACTTGAGAAACACATTAAAATGCCCAAACCTATTACATAGGGAAAATTCTTCCATAGGGCAAAGTGGTGTTATTAACTCAGCTGTTACTATAACTTCTAGGTTCTCTAGCGACTTATCTGCCTGTGTTACCCAGGATAATTATTTATGTCTGGATATTCAAACCAGCCTGTTATAAAGGAGGGGTACTAAAAGACTGGTGATTTCAATTTCAACTGGGAAGAAATTCAAGGCCTAATTTGGTAGATGGGAAAATCTGGAGTTAATTATTGCCTCATACTTCTCTGCCATTGTCCAGTCTAGTGTGTTGGAGACTGAGGTGTCCAGAATCGGTTGGATCTAGTGTATGTTCTGGGGTTGGGGATTACGTATCTGGAAATTGACATTGCCATGAATCTAATGTTATCTCCTTTTGTTTTGAAGTTGGGACATATCTATCTTGTTGGGGCACGGGGGCTGTTGTGACAATCTGTCTTCAAAGGCTAATGGAAAAAAAATATTTCCAGAAGGCCCTTAATAAAGATAATTTTCCTCCACCAGGACACACAACCATTTTGTTCTGATGCTTTTTTAAACACAAAGTTTCAATTTTCAGTGTAAAATGACATTTTGCTTTAAGCGGTCCTCACCTGCTTAGCAAAGTGCCTCGAAGGACTCACCCAAGGCCGCCCAGCAGGTCATTGGGACAGGTAGGAATAGAACCATCTTCTCCAGATTCTGCTCCTGCGATCTGACCTGCCCACCATTCCTCACGGGATGGGGGTTTGGTGGTAGCCAGCTACTGTGAGCCCATAGAAACACAGGAGCCGGGCTGCCATGGGAGATCAGAAGCAGAGCAAGCAGTCTCCACACAGATGGCTTGACTTCTGAGAGATCTTAGGAGAGCCAGAGATGTCAGGGCTCAAAACACCTTCTCATTCAGCAAGGTGTTTCCTCTTTGAGGGAAACAATCATTCCTGGGAATAGCCTGTCCCATAGGGAGAGCAAGATGTAGGCCCACCAATGTTTTTGTTACTCAATGTAGCAGGGTTTGAACAGCTTGTTTTTCCCAGCACTGCCACACTTAACAGATTCTGAGGGTCCATCTTCACTTGAGCTGGGAAGTGAGATTGCCATTCTCCAGCTAGCATCTAACTAAAGCAGTGTCCAAATGGACACCTGATGTAGATTTTTATGTCGTATTGTTTTCCTTCCACATACAGAGCTCCCGACTCTCAAAATCGATATATTACAGCTTTTCTTAAATCCTTAGCTCCTGCAGTCAGGTGATTACATTAGACTTAACTTGTCTTTTAAAAAAAAAGCAAGGTTCTGTCCCTCGTGGAGTGAAACTTGAAACGGGGAGCTGTACAGGTTCCAACACCGGAAGGCAAAGACAAAGAAGCCAGTATTTATTTATTTATTTATTTAAAATCTCATGATTTTGGGGGCTTGATTCATGATTTTTAGAATTCTTGGCAATACTGCCCATAAGAGCTAAGCAAATAATTGATCTGGGGTTGTTGTTGTTTTTAAGTACTCGGGCCCAAACAAGCAAATCCCCAAAATAAATCTGGTTTATTTCAAATCAAAATTGATTTTTTGTAATTTTTCTTGATGAAATGGAAAACTGAAGGGGAAAAAATGAATTTTAGGAGGTTTTTCATTGTGTTACATTTTCACATTTTTTTTTAGCCCTTTTAAATTTGTTTTTTTTTTTAAAAACCAATCTAGCTAAATTTTCAAAAGGAAATGTTTTGAAATGAAAAGTCAAAACCTTTTGTTTCAAAAATGTGGAACTAAACCATTTTGACTATTTTTAAAAATTTTTTGGTCATTTATTATTTCTCTGAAACTATTTGCTGAATTTGTGAATTCTTTCAGTTACCCCAAAACTGCATTTTTTTGTGAATTTCTACTTGACTGAAATCTCACCCAGCATTATTGCCTCTAAGAAATTGCTAATAATATAGTAATTACAATGAAATGTTACAAAAAGGCTCAGCAATAGAGAGTTGGCCAGATTCTCAGCTGCAATAAACAGCTGTAGCTGTGCTGTATTCAATGGAGCTGCCCAGATCGACACGGCTCATACATCTGGTCAACCTACAGATGGACTTTATTGAATAAAGTAGTCTTTATGCCCAAGGAAACGCAAAGTATGTACCATAGGCCATGTTAACTGCTCATTTACTTAACTTCAGGGTCTTTTGGGGTTGTTGGGGTTTTTTAATTGAACTGCAGAATGAGCAACTGTCCACAGACCTGAATGATCAATGTGTGACCTGCTGTTGTTCTTAGTAGGCTCTGTGGTCTTGCACCCCATAACTTTTCAGCTAATGTGATATTCTGACAAGCTGGTATGCCCAGTGACTCCTTTGGCAGGTGACTTATAATGCCAGTGACAACAGTGTGGAAAAGTGCATTCCACACGTTTTCTTTATAGCTCACTTTATGAATCCGCTGACTTTTGTTTCGCAGAGAGGCATTCTGGTGTGTCAGCTGTCAGTAGAATAGATAAAGTTATGAACATGTGTCAGGTTACCTGAAGAGTTTGCAGGCAGTGGGGATAATACATTACCTTTAGATCAGTGGCTACTGTGGGTAATTTGATCCCTAATACATTTTAGTACCTGGTGTAATGAGCCCTGTTATGAAGTACCATTTAAAGCACCATTTAAACCCAACAAAAACAGCTCTTTCTGCAGCATGGAGCAGGTCAGATGCCCTAATTAGAGCAGTGCTGGTAGTTTGCACTGTTCCTTAGCTCTCTTTATTTTAGAAAGTGCCTTTGATCTCAGTAAAAAAATAATAAAAAGGGTGTCGTAGAAATGAAACTATTATTTTCATGTTTTCCTGACTGAGACATCTTAAATTATTCAAACTGGAAGACTTGGTTTTTTTTAAAAAAGTGTAATTTACTTTTCTGCACCTTGGCTGCTTGTTTACCTTCTCAGAAGCAAAGAGGGGGAAAAATCTTGGATAGTCAGAGGGAGAAAAACCCACTGAAAGTTTTTAGTAGGCGAAGCTTTTAAAAAATTTAAACAGCCCATTGTTAAGCAACATTAATAATGGGCAGATTCACCTCCCGTGGAGAGCAGTGGAAATCAGGAGAAGTAGAAATAAAGGTTAAGGACCTGTGTTATGGAGGCGATCAGATTAGCTTATCATAGTGGTCCCTTCTGGCTTTATAATCTGTGACTCTGTGCCCGATATATGGGCTGGGTGCAGATACCCCCTGAAGCAACGGGGGGAATCTGGGAACAAGAAATAAACATCTCTGAGTAAGGAAGGGCAGAGACCAATCCACAGAGGATGAGCGTTTGTAACAGTTCCACCTTGAGAGCTGCAGCCACTTATACTCTTAGTTCTGGAGGTCCCAGATTCAAGTGCCGGTGTGTTTGCCAAGATGGCAGCCATCATAGTTGTGCTGCCCGAGGAGTCGTCGGCGACCCCTCCAATCAAGGATGATCTCTTTCACGGGTTTTATTTTATATGGGTCCTTTTGACGACTGAGGAACCCAATCCTTGAGCCGCAGACTCGTTGGCAGACGTTGCAGGTGGTGTTGAAAGGTGAGGTAGGGCCACGAGTGCTGCATGACAGTTGTCTAGCCTTTCTTTTCTGTCATTTTTCTGCCACCAGGGCAGGCTGATTTTCCTCAAAAGTGGCTGTTCCTTCTTTGATAAGTCTACACCAGTTGGCCTTGTTATCATGGGCTACTGTCTCCCAAAGTGTGGTGTCTATGACATAGTTCTTGATGTTTGTCTTGAGCGTGTCTTTGAAGCATTTCTTTTGGCCTCCCCGTTTCCTTTCTCCCTTGGTGCGTTGGGTGTACAGCAACTGTTTTGGTAGGCGTGCATCGGGCATGCACACGTTGTGCCCGATCCATTTCTGCAGATGCTGGATAATCAGGGCCTCAACACTGAAGATGTTGGCCTCCGTCAGGACACTAATATTAGTGCAACAATCCTCCCACTTTATGCTGAGGAAATTCCGGAGAAGGTGCTGGGGCTGGCGTTCCAGGTTTTTCATGTGTTTTCTGTAGGCCATCCAGGTCTCACAACCATAGAGGAGAGTTGGGATTACCACAGCTTTCTAAATTAAAAGTCTAGCGTGTGTTTTGATGTCAGCTATTGAACACCAGGCAAGACAGTCTGCCAAAGGCAATGTTGGCACAGCAGACGCTGTGCTGAATCTCGACGTCTCTGTTTGTCTTCTGTGAGAGATGGCTGCCAAGGTAGGCAAAGTGTAGAACATGGGGACAAGATTGTGACTCCAAATCACATCTGATTCCTGGGGCCTGCCCTGACTCGGGACTTGTGGCAAGGCAACAACTGGATATTTAATGTGTATAAAGCTTCAGAATTCATGTACATTCCTGGGTAGGACATGATGGGGAAAATTCAGCTTAAATTCAGTGCTCATCATACACTGACATAAGATGTGTGCACAGGCACCCCTTCTTATTGCTAGTCTTTTAGCCACATTTAAATTGGGGTCAGAAGTAGGGTGGGGGGAAACTGCTGGGTTACGAAAACCTGCAAAGTAATCAGTAGGACACTGGGCCTGATGCAAAGCCGATTGATTTCAATAGACTCTATTTCAAGCTCTATTTGTGGAGAAAGGCATTCATCACGGGTAAAGAGATCAGAACATAGCACTTAACTAATATATTTTGTAGTAAATGAAAAAAAAGTGACATGAAATATTCTATTGCTTCTTGGGTGAAGAAATTTCAGTTTTCTTTAAAACGTTTGACTCTCCCTAACTCTTGTTTGCTATGCACAGATGCAGAAGGAGAATTACCCAAGTTTCTGCAATAAAAATAAGCTTGGTTTTGAGAACACCTGCTTTCCGCTGTTTAATAATGCCGAGCTCCTGGCTTGTATGTGCTTCTGTTTACTCTTCCACAAATTATTTTTGTTCTCGGTTGACAAAGATAAATGATGGGATTAATATATATTGGAGAAGTCCTGGCGAACAGTTTGCTAGCAGAGAGGAAGGATTGATATTATTTCCCTTAGGTAACGCAACACAGACAAACTGGATTAAGAGTAATTTGCTATGGGGCTTATATGTGATCATGATCCATTAGTGGAACACCATTTATGAAAATTGCTTTTACTAAAATAAAAATTAGAGCAACTTTTATTACCGAGCTTGGGCCAAATGAAGAAGAATCTTTGTTTTTTTAATAAGAAAACAAAACAGAGATGACTGTATATTGCTTGGGTTTGGATTTCCCTTGCAGAAAACTGAACTGCTAAATGTTACACTGAAAATATGGAAAAATAACTGCTCCATATCTTTATTTGGGAAGATTAATTGAGGGATGACAGCTAATTAGCAATTGTATTTATTTATCTCCATTCTTCTGGCACTTACCAAGGATTGCAGGCACCTCCCCAAAATTTACTGCTTACAATTTCAAATCTAAAATTTCCCATGTGCTACCTGAGCGCATCAGTTTTGCCAGTGGCAGATTTCCGGTTAAAAGACTACCCTACAAATCCCCTATCCACGGATATTATAGGACCCTCATCTAAATCAACTTTTAATCTCCAGCTCCTTAGTCTATGAACACCCACCTTCCCTGACGGACCAAACCAGCTTGCACTGTAACCAAAGGAAAGACTTCCATTTTCGATTTCAGTGGGAGCTGAATCGTACCCTATTGGTTTGATCTAAAGCCCATTGGAGAGTCACATGAAAAGACTCCTGTGGATTTCAGTAGGAACTGCATTGTGTCTTGGGAGTTTGATCCTCAATCCGCTGAAGTCAGTGGAAAATCTCCCTTGGATCAGGCCCATTATGGACCTGGTCTTGCTCCCATTGACATTCATGACAAAATTGCCCTTTTGAACTTTGTCTCCAGAACTTTTGTTTTCTACATTGCTGGGCTGAACGTAATTTACCAGCCTCCATGTGAGTTTCACAGGCAACGTGATGGTGTCCTCGTCATGGCAAGATTCACCAATACCTGCGACAGCACAGTAAAACGTGGCGCCTGACATCGCTATGATTAACATGGGCTATCACATGGCAAATGGATCGCCTTTCTTTGCCGAGGGCGAGTGCCCTCTGTCTGCAGCCTCACAACTAGACTGTTCCCAGCAGTTGCATGAATGCCCAAGGAAAGAGTCTCTTCTCCCTTTTGGTCCCCAACACTAGGGCCAGGCACAACGGTAGTGCTGAGAGGACTCTGCGGGGAGGGGGACATGGCCCAACCTGTACAGAGCAGCTGTGCTTGGAGAGACCAAAGGTTGGACTCTTTTTTGGAAGGCAGGACTCTGGGCTGCAGGACAAGTCAGACAGTGACTGGCTGCAGCTCCCAGCAGGTGGGGGTTACTGTGCTGTGCCATGGTGAAATAAAACTAACTGAAGCGCTACATATAAATTCTCATTGCTCTGATGGAAAGAGCACCACCCATTCCTGCTGCACACCGCTGGTATTGCTTGCCAGACGCTGACCCACACAGGAGGGAAGCTCAGGAACAGCCTTCCAAGGGGAGCAGTGGGGGCAAACAAACTGAACTGGCTTCAAGACCCAGCTGGATGAGTTTATGAAGAGGATGGTCTGATGAGGCCAGCTACATGCCATTGTAGGCAACCTGCAGCTGCTAGGAGCAAATATCCCCAACAGCCAGAGCTGGGACACTTAGTTGGGGAGGAATCTGAGTGACTAGGGAGAATTCTTTCCCAGGTTCTGGTTGGTGGCTCTTACTGACATGCTCCAGGTCCAACTGATCACCATATTTGGGGTCAGGAAGGAATTTCCCATGGATCAGATGGACAGAGACCCTGGGGGGGGTTTCACCTTCCTCTGCAGCATGGGGCATGGGTCACTGGCAGGTTTAAACTAGAATAAATGGTGGATTGTCTGGAACTTGAAGTTTTCAGGTCACGATTTGAGGACTTTAGTAATTCAGCCAGAGGTTGTGGGCCTGTTGCAGGAGTGGGTGGTGAGGTTCTGTGGCCTGCAATGTGCAGCAGATCCAATTAGAGGATTACAGTGGTCCCTTCTGGCCTTAACGTCAGTGTCTATGTGACCACTGCTAGAGTAGCCAATCGCTCAGTGGTTAGGGCACTCATCTGGAATCTAGAAGTCCCTGGTATGAAATCAGACAGATCAGGAACTAGAATTGGACTATTCTGGCCCCTCTCTGTGTCTGGATTTCAGTGGAAAATGTTGAAAGGCCTCAGTTTCATCATGATGGAGTATGAAAACAAATTCCGAAACCTCACATTTTTTCACTAAATGAAATTCTTACTTTCCGACCATCCCTACTGGTGTGGTCATATCAGATGAGTAATGATCCAGCTTATACCGTTAAACCATCTTGTGTTCTGGAACTGCCAGATATTTTTACAGAAAAACTATTTTAAACATGTTCGAGAGGTTTTTAAATTGTGATGGCAAATATTTTTGTATGACGCTTGTGGTAAAGCCAGATGTTTTCGTTATTGTGCTTCCAAATATACAGGGCTAAAAGGGAGCCACAGAAAGCTCAACATAACCAAAAATATACAACTGGCTAAATAATTCTGGCCAAAGTGGGGAGGGGGGTTGTTTTTGTTTGCTGATGAAAATGCCTTTCCATTTTAATCAATTTTTTTTGGTTGGTTGGTTTAGGTTTGTGTGGGGGGTTTTTTGTTTTGTTTTTTTGGGGGGGGGTCACGTGGGTTGGAA
This sequence comes from Mesoclemmys tuberculata, assembly GCA_007922155.1. Classification (NCBI taxonomy): domain Eukaryota; kingdom Metazoa; phylum Chordata; order Testudines; family Chelidae; genus Mesoclemmys; species Mesoclemmys tuberculata. The sequence goes on along the minus strand of ML675614.1, from coordinate 4,495,502 downwards.
GGAAAACAAAACCATTTCCCAACCACCTCTACTAAAATAGCCTCTCTTTCATAAGTGTCATACTTTAACAGTCCATTGTTTGGATGTTTCCAGGCTGGAAGCAAGTTCTTGTCCCCTCTGGGAACTCATACTAAGTATTTGTAATGCAGTAGCAACTAGATGCTAGGTACTACACACACAGATAGCTAAAAGAGGTCCCTTTATGCCAAGAAGAGTCTCCCAGAAATCTTTCCCCTTGGTAAAGAACTTGGTACTGGTTTAATAACCAGTGTTTCCCCCTCAAACAGGTGACAGCAAATACCCACACTTAGGACTGAGAGCCTGCCTTAGCAGTTTGTTCTAAGAAATGGTTCTGTCCAGGCACAGAAGGCGATGGGGACATTCTTGAAGAAAACCAAGATGACAGAAGATGGGCGGTGCTGGCCAAGCTTAATCTGTTCACAAGATTAACTGTTGACTCAGTTATACCAGCTGCTTGCTGTCTCTCGGGGCCTCTGGCATATACCCATGGCATTGTATTTTAGGACCATTGGGAGGAAAGTCATTTTCTAGGAAAGCTTTGTGGGGAGGCGGGTTGTTTTCTTCAGCGTATCCTTCTGTTGTGGGACTGACTCATCACATCACACTCAGCCTTAAGGACTGCTCTACAGACAACTGAGCTGTACACAAAGTCGCACTGAAATAACAGCATCCGTTTTACTTGAACCCTTTGGGTTTTTGTTTTTCAGTTCAATCTGGCATGCAGATTCGCTTAATCCGGGGTAAGAGAACTTGCACTTAAATAACCAAAAAGAGGAATTCAAAACAATTTTGCTACTGCAGGGCCAGTTTGTGATTAGACAAGCCCTCCCACGTCATACTGGCTGAAGGAGGAGCATGAGGTTGAGACAGCTGTAGTTTGGCCCGTATCATTGTGCTTTGCTAACATTTTCTCTTGTTCTGGTTTTGGAGAGGGGCACCAAGAGGTCACTCCACTAAAAAAGGCAGGAAAAAATGTGCGAAGCTATTACATTAAAATGTTTCCCCTTTTTGTTGATTTTCAGTTTCAAAATTTCATTTGTGCAACCAAGAAAAGTCACAACGTTTGAAAATCTTTTTCCCAATTTTCTTTTTTAAATATAAAAGACAGTTAAATAAAGTAGCATCCGGCCAGAAGATCAGCCACTTTTGCAGGTAGATTATTCTTCTCCACACAGGTTTACACATATTTTAGATCCTGATCCAAAGCTCATTGAAGTCAATGGAAAGATTTTCATTGGCATTTGGACCTGGATCTTGCAAAACAAAATCCTCTTCAAAGCAACACAACTAGAAGCACACTGCAAACCAAGCTTTGCATTGCAAAGCTACACATAAAAATCCACAGAAAACGACCCCGAGATGGTAAAGCTTGAAAAGTTTTAGAGTTCAGTTCAGAAAAGAATCCACAAGGGTGGAATTTATCCAAATAATCAGGACACTTGGGCTACATCTACACTGGGGCAGGGGGAACCCACAGCAGCAAGTCTCAGAGCCTGGGACTACAGCCTTGAGCTTGCACTACAGCACTAAAAAGAGCCATGTAGACATTCCTGCTTGGGCTCTGTAACCCACCCCTGTCCTCAGGCTCCAGAGCTGTTGGGGTTCTTCAGAGACCACTTCCACTTCATTCCCAAAGAACTCAGTTTGACTCCAGTCTTGTCACTCAGGTTCTTTATCTGACACCTAGTACAGCTACGCTGAGTGGATAAGACTGAAGCACATGAGGAGGGTATAGGGCATACCACACATCCAAAGTTACACAGCAAACCTCTTCCTTCATAAATAGTTACACATTACACTGCATTTCCTATCCATTGCACTACACGTTTTTGGATTGGCTTGGTCACTTTGTAGGAACCAATTCCTGTACTGCATGCTCTGTCCACACACAACTCACTCTTTGCCTCATCTGCTACTGTTCCAGGCTTATCTTATCCATTGTTACCTTATCTCAGCTAGTACTGGCCCTTTGTTTCCAGCCTTGCTGCTCCATTTATCTCCCTCATCCTGTCTCCCAAGAAATGACGCCTCACCCATGTCCCACTACTAATGTCAAGCCAGGCCTACAAGACCCCAAACCGGAATGTCTACACAACTATTTTTAGTGCTGTAACAAAAGCCTGAGGCTGTAAACCCAGAATCTGAGACTCATTTATTTGGTTTTTGCGCAATGTAGACATACCTATGGAGACCCCCACTAGACCCTCCATCCCCACACCACAGCCCTCTCCCTCCACAACAGGCCCTTTTTCAAACACTCTTCTATGGATCTCTAGTCCCCATCCTTTCATCGGAGGAAGGAGTGACAGCCAGTTACCCCATCTAGCACCCTTGGAAGATAGCAGAGCTAGTCCATGCTTTCTTTGGTGCCTTTTTTTAACTGATCATCACTCCCTTCTCTGTGATGCACATGTCTGAGAAAATGAGTTAAAATGGCTGCCGCTTCCCCTCTGCAGCAGATGGGCTAACCTCAGGTAATCAAAGCACAAGAAACACCAGGTGACTCCTCTCAAGAGGCTACCCAAGGTCAGAATTTGAAATGCATCACAAAAAGCTGCTTCAGTATTTTAATTGTAAACAAACCTGGCCCCAACAAACAAACTTAATTTGGCTACTTTTTTTACCTTTGTGGAAAATTTCATACAAAATATCCCCAAAACAAACCGCTGTAGGAGAAAGATAAGTGGGCACCCGAGAAACTTATGAGCTCCTCAGGGTAACAATATCTAGCAAATATACTTATATGATCCCCAGCACCATGGAATCTGAATGCCTCACAATTTTTAATGTATCTAGCCTCTTATACCCCTGTGACATAGGGAAGTGCTGCAATCTCCATTTTATACACAGGGGAACTGAGACACAGAGGCTAAATGACTTATTCAAGGTCTCACATGAAGTCTGAGGCAGAGCAGGGAATTGAACCCAGGTCATGTAAATTCTAGCCTAGTGTCACTGCCTCTCAGGATCTGGTAGATGCAGGCCCTCTGCAGGCTTCAGGGGTCTTATGGAAGCTCTAGACCTTATATTGTTCCCAAAGGCTGAAGATCAGAGACAAGCTGAGCTGGGGACCTGCTTTAAGGTCCTCATTGCATTTTTTTTTAAAAAAACAAGAACATTAACAGAGAACTTCGGTGACCCCAAGCTAAGGTTGCCACTATGTATGCATTGCAAGGAATAATGTAGTGGAAATGTCTAGGTATTTAAAAGTATGGCAGTGAAACGCAGAAGAAAGTAGGTGAATTTACAAGTGGACTCTCAGTTCATACAATCTCTTAAATAAAGGTACGCACATGGAGTGACGTATGGCATTTTATGAAAATAACCTTAACTCTGCCCCATACACCTAACCACCATTGAGCTGAAAGGAAGAGAGGCAAAATGTTAGTCTCTCTGGCAAATCATAGACATCCAAAATGGAATATAATATTGTTGATCTGCAAATGCTCCGGAAGCTCAGACCACTCTTTTTTCTGTTTATCACCGCCTCAAAAATGCACAGGTGTGTAATATTTGTATGGAACCACAATAATGAGTTGTTTCCAAACACAGAAAGCTATATGCTTAGCTTCTTTAGGCCAGATTGTGGTATACATACCCATGCTGAGTAGTGCCTTCCTCCCCAAGTAGTTCCATTGACCTCAGGGGCACAACTTGTGGTGCAAGGCACCCCTGGGCTAATCTAGTGTTTCATTAGCTTGTGATTTGTTACAGTGGCTCAACTAAGGCAAAGATGGTTTAAACAAGAGCTAGAGATGTGTGCAAAGCGAAAGGGAAGCTGTGGGAATCCAAGCCCACTGTTGGCATTGTTTAGACAGACTTTCGCTGCATGAAGATGAAAAACTTGGCCAAATGTCAGGGAGAAAAACTGAAAGTGTTGCTAAATTGTTGGAAAATTTGCAGGGGGAGGGGGAAATCACACTGCAAACATTCTAGCCCTGAGTGATGTGACCTCCTACTCATATGCAGGAGTAATTACTCACAGGAGTAATCCCATACATTTCAAGGGCCTTTAAATAGTCTCCCCTTTCAGCTCTGCTAACTCAAGCTACTAAGTCCTCCTGGTGAATTATACACTACACAGGCATACCTTCAAACATGTTTATTATTACTATTTCTTCCTTAAGATCCAGGTATAACTGAGGCTGTACAGAAGCAGGTGGATGGAGAATCTCTTCCTGCACCCTGGGTCAGCCTTTTGTACTGATTGCTTTCTTCCCTGGGTTCTCCAGTTCCTGAGCTAATTACCGCATTAGGTTCCCTACAGGTGTAAGTGATCCCTTCTAGCCTTCCAACCCCCATCAAGCAAGCTACCTAATTCCCTCCTACCCTAACCACACCCAGTGTCCTGGGTGATTTAAGTAACCAAAGGACTCTGTCTGTAACTGCTAACAGCACCCTGTCACCGCTCTGTTCAAACGTGTGACTATGCAGCAATATGGCTAAGGGAGGTCATGATCTGACTTACAAGCTAGATACATTATTTTAATTTTCTGCAAGACAGGCTTGAAACCCGAGAACTGATTTTTAAGGAGATGATGACGATGATTGTTGTCATTACCTTTTCTTATAGCAGTTTAATGTTTAATTTATGAAAACGTGCTACAGAAAACCCCTCTGGTTTTGCTCTGGCTATGCTCAGTTTGCCCACGGGGTGGCTCTCTAAAACAACTTGTGCCCTGTCGAGCCCAGCAACATGAATCTCTGTGTACAGAGAGGCTGATGCTGTATTTTGAGATTATGAATATATTTTGCACCTTGTGAAATTTGGTGTGCTGGGTTATTTTTATGTATTGTTATCATGGAGTCTACAATATAACACTTGTGATATAAAAATAATAACTTGCACTTGGGTACTATAGCACATTTGCTTTGTGGATCTCATAGTGCTTTGCAAACTTTGCTATATGTAATGCACTAATACTCCTGTGTTGTAGTTAACCATTGCCTCCTGTTTTATAGATGAGGGATCTGAAATATTATGTGAAATAACTTCCATAAAGTCATACAGTGAGTCTGAGGAGGAGCGTGGCCAAGAATCCAGCTCTCCTGAGTCCTAGTGTTTTAAAGACTGACCCATCAAACCAGGTTCTGTCTCAGAGAGCATAGTCCATCTAAACAGTATGACCCCCAAATATATTTCAAAGTCAGGGCAGCTGGGAGAATTGTAGAGTTCTACCGTGCTTCTTCTCAGTGCAAACTTGTCTTTTAGGATGCTTTTGTGTGGCATGGTTGCTATGAGCTTTGAGAGGAAAGTAAAGGGTGAGAATTTCAGGGCACCTCGGGCCTGATCCAAAGGCCACTGAAATCAGTGGGAGTCTTTCCACTGTTGTCCATGCTCGCTGGACATGGCTGTATGCAGGTAGTGTCAGGCAGAAGGTTGGAACGTGTACCTAACATGACGATGTGGGCATCCCCAGATCTCAGTGCTGAGAACCCCACCCAAGCAAAGCAGTACTTTAAGGCATGACGCCCTTCCTGGGATTACCACCTTTTACAGGGGAGACATCGTCTTAACCAGTAGGCTTGCAGATCAGTGGCCACTCACGTAACGTGGGGAGACTGGGAAATGTTCCCTGTCACGTTTTGTACCTTCAAGGCACTGGACCGTGTTGGGGATGGTGGGAAACTGCACCTCTCAATGGCAACCCGGGGAGAGACTGTGCTTTGGGGGGGGGGCTTAGGCCTCCCCTTGCCCCCCAAACAGCCATTGGAGCAGAGAGCGCACAGGTTAGGTTATTCTACTGTGTTAATACGAGGGAGGCACTCGGACGCTACGGTGATGGGGGATGGATGACACCACGTTCTTTAGGACACAGGGCACCTGCCAGAAGAGATCCAGCAAGCAGAGCAGTTGAAGCTCAGCTTTGCGCTGTGTGCTAATGGGGCGGATCCTCAGATGGTGTAAATGATCATAGCTCCATTGCAGTCAAGGCTGGTTGTGCTCTCCTGAGTTCAGTGGCACTACAGCCGTTTGCATCAGCTGAGACTGTCCCCCACTGACAGGCCAGTGTTACATGTTGAGGCCCTACCTGTTGTTTGATTGGTAGGAAGCCCCATGCTTATATTTGAGCCTCTGGTCCCTCACCAATCTAGATCTCCAAGAACATCATCCTTTTTCTCCAGTTCCACTCAACCTTCCACGTTTGCTTTCCGCAAAGCAAGGCTATTGCCATTACCAGCCCTTGAGAAAGCAGCACAAAGTGGAAGAGGCTTCGTGGCCCTTCATCAGACCTCAGTCCAGGTCACAACTTGTTTGTGTGTGGGTGCCCACACACAGCAAATTCCTGGCTACCTAAATAGACACAATTTTTGGACTAGTCTGAATGACACACAACTAGGCATCATAAGTGGAGTGAATGGGCCAATATTAAGGATCTATGTCCTATTTATTATTTTTATATAGCACCTCGTGGTTTCCGTTTATTTTGTGTTAAACTCTTTCATGTATTTCTTTCCACAGCACTGTCTATTTTGGGGGGTTTTTTTACACAAGTGTCAAAAGAGCTGCTGATAAGAATGTTGGGTCCCAAGTGAAAATATCTGAATCGTTATAACCCATCACTCATAAAATATTCAGGATCATAGACAACCCTGTTAAAGTGTCCCTGGGTGTGAAGATCCAGGCTAAAGCTATGGAAGTGCTTCACATATTAATGAATGTGTAACATTTTAATCTCTTACATGCAGTTACATCATTGGTCAAAAATGTGAGGTCACAGTGTAGTAGCACTGATGTGAGGAAATCTGTACATTTTCTGTCATGCCACTGTCCTCTCGTAGACCTGTATAAATGTTACTAGTTTTCAGTGCTTGCAGTTTTATTAAGGTGTAATATTTCCACTAGCCCTAAGGGTTTGGAAAACAATACTTCAAGTAATCCCTTTTGATCTGATGCTAATCCAAGATAATTGCTTTCCGACTTAATAGGAAAACTGCGTTTTCTGATGGCAGAATCGGTCTGTTTGAAAGGGGTTTGATTTAACGAATACTGTAGATGTTTGTTTTAACAGAATGAGTTCCATTGTTTCTATGAATCCAAGATGCCAAGAATAATAATATAGGTCCTGATCCTGCAATTAAATGTACGTGAGTGCAGTGGTCCAACCACATGGGAGGAGCCGGTTAGAAAATAAGGGAGGACTGAATTTTTATTTCTCATAAGAAAACCAAAAGCGCCAAAAAAAATTGTTTTCAAAAACTGAACAATGACTTTTTTTAACTAAAAACTCAAGGAAAAACCCAACGATTTTTAGCCAAAAACTGGGGGGGGAGGGGAAATTCAGTTTTTGGCCAAAACATTTTGGTTTTGAGGATTTTGATTTTCTAACCAAAATATTTAAAATTTTCAAGACAAGCAGACACTGTCCACAAAAAATGCTCACTTACTCAAAAACCCAATTTTCCAAAAAAGCTTTTGACCTGCAGTACATATGTTGGAACAACTCAGTGAAAGTTCCTGAAAGCAACATTTTTTTAACTTCATCTATCAATGAGGTAGAACTTAATTTGCATGTATAATCCAGATAGGACTTTTATGTCTCTAGAAATGAACATATGTCACACAGCTGAAAAAGTATATGCCAATTTTTTCCTATCATTCACTCAGAATAGCCCTAAACAAGGGGCATTCATGGCAATGATCAGTAGAGCTGAATGCTAGCTCTTACCACTATGAAATATTGGCTGTAGAGAAGATCCCCAGCTGGAAACTTCAATATTTACCCCTGATCCTTACAGAAATTTGGAAAAACTTATATCTAGATATGAACTAGATATACCAAAGACCAAACCAATTTAAGAAACACAGGCAATATTTTTGAGCAGTCTGACAAACTGTGTGTCCTTTATGGTATTTTGTAATCCATCTAACATCACACACGTCTGGAGGTGACACGTGATAAACTGAGGAATAATGCAATAATTTGCAGCACTGTGTGAAAAAATGAATTTAGTGTGTGCCCCTGAGCACCTTCCCCAACTCTGCCAGTGAATCCACGTGCCTGGGACCCATTTGAACGCTCCCACACCCAAACAGTTTCAAACTACTTTCTTTATAAATCCACCTGCCCCAGAAATGCTTCCTTGTCTCTTTCCTGCCTTCTCCACCTGCTGAGGCTTCAGTGCTAATCAGGAAAAAAAATTGCAGGGATTTTTTTTAATAGTGCAGTCTTCTGCTCTCCTCCCTCCCCCCAACTAGCTCTAGACAGAGGCTTGTCAAGTCCCACTATACGCTTGAAAAATCTAGTAAGTTTTACAGGCAGAGCACCGTCCCCTCCTGCATCTCGCTCCAGAGGCTTACCCACTAGGCAATCCTTCCTGGATCTTGTAGGAATGTAAGAGGACTATATTTATAGGGCTAGATCATGACTGTGGGCTTGATCCCACAAGATGCTGAGCACCCTCAACTCCCACAGGCTGTAGTGCTCAGCTCCTTGCAGGATTGAGCCCAGTATGATCTGTGTATATAACTGGGGGAGAACACTGGTTTTGAAGCAGCCCGGTTTCCCCCCAGCTCCAGGGAGGGAGTAAACCACACTGGGTATAGAGCCAGGTGCTGATAGGCACGTTGAAGGGGTGGGGGCGGACCAACTCTTTACTCGTTCCCTGGCCCCTGCAGGAGAGGGGGGACATTGCAACTTGGTCAGAGCTTCTGTGCATCCTGGTAGGGTGACCACGAGTGGGTGACCATGAGCCCTCTTATCCGTGGTGGCACTGTGGGGTGAGCAAATGTCCTGATATTATCAGGATCGTCCCATTATTAGGGGCTTTGTCTTATATGCAATTATACCAGCCAATCTCCCCTTCCCTGCTGAGGGGGGGGAAAGTGTCCTGATTTTTTCACACTTGCTATGTGATCATCGTATGCCGCCATGTGAGCTGGGCCACAATACAGCCTGTTAGCAGTAGCCCTAATTTCTCTCTTAAAGCACGCTGTAAATCTGAAGAGAATGCTGAGGTGTAAGAAAAAAGAGCCCATCGGAGCCTGGCTGTTGTTTTAACAGAAAAGCTGGTTTTGGATGGCAGCTTATAGGTCACTGTGCTCTTAACGCTTTACTCCTAACACCAAAAAAACAAGTTGACAGTGTGCATTCTTTCTGACTAGTCTCTAAAACTCCCAAACAATAGTTTTTCCATTGTTCATTAACCAAAGGATTAAGTGAATGCGGCACTGAAATGAATTTGAGGCCTTGGGTGTTGGAAAGCTGATTACAGTAAGGGTAGGAGACCTGCTTATCCATGTCTACCCTCTGTTCGAGAGCGGAACGTTTAGTGATGTTAGTGATATTAAAATCAAGTGCTCTTTTGGGTAGGAAAAGAACAAAAATACCTGGAATCATGTCTCTCTGAAAAGAGTCTCAATTTGTGATAGATCACGTTGATGGTGTAAGCAGCTGGCTAAGACTTTCAAAAGTGATCGCTGAGTCCCCCAATTTTTGGGCACCCAATTGACGCACCTTAAAAGAACATTTCATTTCATGCTTTCTGAGAAGCGTCTCCTAGTGGGTCTGTTAAAGCAGAGGCACCCATACTTACCAGACCCTTTTGAAAATCCTTTTAACCCAGACTAACCTCAACCATGCAGTCGAAGTTAGTCAACCACATCCCATTGGAATTCAGTGAGACTTGGTGTCTTCTTTGAAAATCCCAACACTAAAGCTCATATTTAGGCACTTAAATAGGAATGGCTTGGCTTTCAGAAGTGCTGAGCATCCAGAACAGCTGCTGACTTCCGTGGGAGCTCTGAGTGTTGCACACTTCGGAAAATCAAGCCATTTCTTATTTTGCACCGGGATAGTCAAAGGCACCTGAGTAGGTAGGGGCCAGGTTTTCAAAGTGCCTAAATATCTTTGAAAATCTGCCCCTCGTTGCCCAGCTCCCACTGAAATCTAACGGAATTTGAGCACCTGAGTCCCTCAGACTTGTGTGAAATCCCAGCATAGGATCATAAAGTCATGGCTCCAGACACATAACTTTAAGCATCCATTTCTTGCAAAAGTTGGCCTTCTTTTAATTGCTTTGTCCACTGGAGGGAGTACTTGACAGGCAATTAACAATTCACTGGAGGAGCTGAGCAACTGGGAATGCCATCTGTGAGGGGAGAGATCTTCTGCAGCAGTGTTCAGCACCCTTATTTAAGGAGGGATTGGTAATGACTTTGCAATAAGTTGTATTCAAACGAGGGCGGGGCGATCTTGTTTAAATTTCACTTAAGCTTTCTGTTAGGTAAACAGAAGGGAGTGTGACTATAGGGTCCTGATTGCCCCACTCCCACAGAAGATGCTGTAGGAGGGGACAGAGAAGAGGAAAATTCAAGAGTCTTCTCTCATGGTGTTTCCCTCAACTTCATTGATGGAGGGATAGGATTTGCCCCACCCCGGAACCTGTTGGAGTTCCTGGCCCAGAATCCACTGATCCGCTGAGAGCCGCATCAACCCTGATGATCTGCACAGGGCCTTGCGACTGCACAGGGCTCGGAAGGCCCTGCCCCAGCCACTCCAGCCCCACTGAAGCCATGCGCCAGGATTAGTTGCAAGAAGAGCTGTCTACTGCTGTAGTTCCCCAAACACTTTATGAAGGCAAGCCACCATCTGCATTTTGTCTCCAAGCATTGCAGCAGGGTTGCTGCGCTGCTCAGGTTTGGCCTGGCCACCTCTCTATTAGAGGGATAGCTGGGCCCAGCACCACAGGTCAGAAGCTGCAGGATAACTGTGGGGCAGGCTCACTCTCCACCCTTCCTCTCCCCCCTCCTCCTCCACCACCACCACACCAGCCTGGGAGACACGTATGGTTGCCTTGGCCCAGGCCCTGATGAGTTGCCATGTTCCAGGGCTGGGTTAATCTCTCTTGAACCACCCCACGAGCCACTTGTGGGTCAGGGCCTGCGGTCTGGGAAACACTGGTCTACGGCATGGAAGGGGCTGTAGAAAAGTGAATACAGCCGTAAGGTGCATTAGCCTTTCTGACGGTTCCTCACCTAGCTCATGGGAGGAAAGTGTCTGTAACGTACCCCTCTTTCCCCCGGCGTGGATCTGTGCCTAGGGTGACCAGCTAGCAAGCGTGAAAAACTGGGACAGGGTTGGAGGGTAATAGGCGCCCCAAGCATTAGGACTGTCCCTAGAAAATCGGGACGTCTGGTCACCCTATATGTACCCTTCAGAGGACTCTCTGGGGGCTCAGAGCAGAAGAGAGCCACGCACAGGCATGACTGGGCCTACCCTGCGTCACCATCTTGTTTTCCTCAGTGCAGTGTTAAATTCTCAAACCTCAGGCACAAATAAACAGTCCGCTCTCAACAACGTCCCACAGCTTCACCCTGCACTAACCTTGAGGTGACTCACACTACATAGCGCCGGCCTTTGTCCCCCTCTAGTGGCTGATCCATATGAGAAGATTGTCTCCTATAGGCTGTACTAACAAAGATATTTCGCCGCCTAAAGAAGGAGATAGGTGCCTAGTGGGATTTTCAGAATGCCTGTGGCGTGCCCTACTGCCATTGAATGTGAATGGGAGTTAAATGCCTAACTTACTTAAGTGCTTTTGCAAATCCTACTAAGCAGCTATGTGCATCTTTAGGCAACTAAATACTTTTGGAAACGTGACCCATGGTCCTGGAGCTCAGTCACTAGAAACATATGTATTTAGCATGGCAGATTCTGCGTTCAAACCTTCCCCTTGGCCCAGCACGGTCGGTTATGCTACCAGCAGAGACTTTAGCAAAGGCTTGTCTCCTCGGCTGTGAATCCCTTTTTTCAACTCTTGTGCGTTTTGTGACGATACCAGAATTGCTGGCGGTTGCCACTAGTACTTTAAATCCTGCTGCTTGTGTTGCTTTGGTCATCTAGCATCAGTCAAATCTAGTACTCCTCTTGGGTGAAATATGTACAGTATAAATTGAAAAGCAAAGGAGCGGAGGGAGAAGAGAGAGCCCTCTGTAGTGTCCATATAAAGCCACCACATTAGCCACGCTTCCCCATAGTCTATATTTTAGCTTTCTGAAATGCCACCGGGCACTCCAGCAAACACTGATGTGGAAGACAGTAGATGCTGCAAATGTGCTTAGCCTGAAGACTGGTTAAATCATGATTTGGCTGAATGGAAGAAAAGTTATATTCTTTGCCAGTGGCTGGGTTGTTCCCACACTTTAACTGTGGCTAAAGGTTGTTTCTCAAGTGGAAAAATCTGAGGGGTTCTTCCGACAGACTCAACCGCCCCCATGTTCCTGCACGGATGATAATCTATTGTGACTCCTTCGTGTGAGTAGCTGCGAACTCTTGCCCTGCAAATCCTTTGTACTGGAGTTTCACGCTACTCCCAAGTCTGTTCAGAGTCCCTGAGCCTCCTGGTGAGCCAATGGGGTTTCTTAATCATGGGTCAGGACCCCATAAGAACTCACCGTTGAAGTGTTACAGTAGTGTATTGAGGTCCCACCCACTCGTGGGCTCCTATTGCACTAGGTGTTCTACACTGAATAAGAGACACAAAGATCTTACAGTCTAACTGCACAAGATAGACAAAAGGTGGGAGGGGGAACAGAGTTGCAGAGAGAAATGACGTGCAGCAATGAAAAGCTGAGGCTTCTCTTGACCTAGTGAGAACTCTCCTTGATGAATGCTATGTGCTTTGGTTCTTAAACCATCTCTGCTGGCCTCTGGATGGGTGCTTTGACCAAACTGCCTGTGTTCTAGGAATTCCCCAGCTTTCCCTCTGATACGGCTCCAGCTCCTCCCTTCCCCTAGTGTCTTTCTAGTCCTCCTCCCTGGTCACTCACTCCCCATACTTCTTTCCCTCCTCTGCCCTCCCACTTTACACAAAACCTCGGGTCCACTCTTCAGGACAGTGACAGTCTTTTGTTCTGTGTCTGTACAGTGCCTAGCACAACAGGGCCTTGGTCCATGACTAGGGCGCTTAGGTACCACCATGAAACAAATCCTTGTTAAACAGAACTCCTCACTGAAGCGAAGGGGTACTTGGGGGTAACGGCTGCCACAGTATGGCACTTGAGCAGCCAGATCCTTATCCCGGCACATGCTCAGCTGTTCCCACCACATTTCTGAGCTGCCATCAACTCCTGACTGCATCAGTGAGCGTTGAGGGTGAGCAGCAGCTTGCAGAATCAGACCTTAAGTATGCCCCGTAAATGTCCCAATGGGCCAACCGAAACTGGATTGCTCATCACCCTGAAAAAGAGGCCCTTATTTAGATGCCGAACTGGCAATATAGCTCCACTGAGAATCCGACTCCAGTTTTGAGTGCCGACCCTTGAAAAATGGCTAACGCCCTTTGGAAAATCAGGCCTTAGGTGGTTATCAGTGTTCTCTTCCAGAAACATGCTGATGATATGTACAGAGGTACCCTTATCTTTCGGACTCTGCCACAAGCCTTTTATGTAGCCTCTTTCTAGAGAGGCATGCAGATTGCCTTTAAATATTGTAGCTTGTAAACAGTTTTGCTACATGTTTTGTTGCTTGTGTGCTTGATTTGTTTAAAAAAATAAATAAATAAACCCTTTACTTTCCTCAAAGTAATAATACTTACAGCACCACTTGCCATTATTAGTACAGTCAACTTAACACTATTGATTCAGAGGATTTGTGGTTTACCAACATAGTTTAGTTGTTAGCCTATACACCGCTGTGTGACTCATGAGTACACAGGGAGTCCCAAACAGTTCGTTTACAGTCTAAACAGTATTTTTTTTTTTTAATTTCAGATTGCATTTCCCTTTGGACTTTCATAGCTATGCAAGGCCTGATCCAAAAATCCATTGAAGTCAATGAGTTCACCAGAGTTTGGACTGGGGCCATAATGCCCAATTTTCAGTGGGGATGAGCAAACACGGTTCCCATTGAGTTTCACTGGTCTTTGTGTGCTCAGTGCCTTTTGAAAACCAGGTGCTAGATCAGAAATCAGAATACAAAGATTTTATAGCAGGGCCAGTTTTTAACAAAGACCATAATGGGGCTATTCCTGCACTCATTGAAGTAAATGGCAAAGATATCATTGAATTCAGTGGTACAGGATCAACACTACAGCAATAATACTTACATTTTTTCTTACAAAACTAATTCCTATTACCTGGGTTATGGTAACTGGCTGTTTGCCCCTCATTTACTATATGCTCTGATACTGGTCAAGGACATTGATTTCTTTACGTTCTTCTTGTTATTTTTAGTGGCAAGCTGAATGGTGGACATATTCCTGGAAAGAAGAATTAATCCTTACTCTTAATGAAAATGTAGGCTGTGATTAGTGATTGGTCCTCAAGGAATCGATTTTGAGGCACTTGAAAGAAAGGAAGGTGATAGGGAACAGTCAACATGGATTCACCAAGGGCAAGTCATACCTGACCAACCTGATTGCCTTCTATGATGAGATGACTGGATCTGTGGATGCGGGGAAAGCTGTGGATGTGATATACCTTGACTTTAGCAAAGCTTTTGATGTGGTCTCCCATAGTATTCTTGCCAGCAAGTTAAAGAAGTACAGGTTGGATGAATGGACTATAAGATGGATAGAAAGCTGACTAGATCACCGGGCTCAATGGGTAGTGATCAATAGCTCGATGTCAAGTTGGCCCTAGGGGTCAATGTTGGGGCCAATTTTGTTCAACAACTTCATTAATGATCTGGAGAATGGGGTGGATTGCACCCTCAGCAAGTTTGCAGATGACACTAAGCTAGGGGGAGTGGTTGGTAGGCTACAGAGTGACCTCGACAAATTGGAGGATTGGGCCAAAAAAGATCTGATAAGGTTCAACAAGGACAAGTGCAGAGTCCTGCACTTAAGACAGAAGAATCCCATGCACTGCTACAGACTGAGAACTGACTGGCTAGGTAGCAGTTCTGCAGAAAAGGACCTGGAGGTTACAGACATGAAGCTGGGTACGAGTCAACAGTGTGCCCTTGTTGCCAAGATGGCTAACAGCATATTGGGCTGCATTAGTAGGAGGATTACCAGCAGACTGAGGAAAGTGACTTTTTTCCCCTCTGTTTGGCACTGGTGAGGCCCCATTTGGAGTATTGTGTCCAGTTTTGGGCCCTCCACTACAGAAAGGATGTGGACAAACTGGAGAGAGTCCAGTGGGGGGCAACAAAAATGATTTGGGGGCTGAAGCACAAGGTTTATGAGGAGAGGCCGAGGGAACTAGGCTTGTTTAGTCTGCAGAAGAGAAGAAGGAAGGGGGATTTGATAGCAGCCTTCAACTACCTGAAGGTAGGTTCCAGAGAGGATGGAGCTAGGCTGTTCTCAGTGGTGGCAGATGACAGAACTAGGAGCAATGGTCTCAACTTGCAATGGGGGAGGTCTGAGTTGAATATTAGGAAAAACTCTTTCAGTAGGAGGGTGGTGAAGCACTGGAATGGGTTACCTAGGGAGGTGATAGAATCTCGATCCTTAGAGGTTTTTAAGGCACAGCTTGACAAGGCCGTGACTGGGATGATTTAGTTAGGGTTAGTCCTGCTTTGAGCATGGGGTTGGACTAGATGATCTTCTGAGGTTCCTTCCAACCCTAATATTCTATGATTTTATGTTGCTAACTACAATTCTTATTTAACACAAGTCAAAAACATTTGTCTGAAAACTTAAAAAAGTGAATTAAATGTACTTGATAGTAACACCTTTGAGGCCCAGACATTGAGTGCCATTGTGCTTATTGCTGTACAAACACAGAACAAAAAGACAGTTCCTACTCCAAAGAGCTTCCAACTTTGATCTACCCTATGTGTTTAGGTTGCGAGTTGAAACAAGCACAAAGAGGTAAGTGATTTGCCCAAGGTCACTTAGCAGAGGTGGGAATAGAATCCTGGACTTTTTACTCCCTCTTCAGGGCTCTATATTGCCGGAAAGTGAGTGAATGTGTATGTTAGTTGTTTGTAATATACTTTAAATTAAAAACCATCTTGAAAATTAAGCAGAATAAAGACAAAGTAGA
Source organism: Mesoclemmys tuberculata (assembly GCA_007922155.1). Taxonomy (NCBI): domain Eukaryota; kingdom Metazoa; phylum Chordata; order Testudines; family Chelidae; genus Mesoclemmys; species Mesoclemmys tuberculata. The sequence continues at coordinate 4,479,547 of ML675614.1, read as the reverse complement.
AGTTTTGTTTGATTTCAATGGAGTTAGGTGCCTAAATACTTTAAAAATCTGGGCCCATGCACTTTTGAAAATGGTGCTTAGACTTGGGTACTTGTGCATAATATTTTCAAAATCTAAACGAGCAATTCCACAGTTTGGTCATGTCAGGCATCAGTCAAGCAGTAAGTATGGAACATGCCATTCATCATTCTGCTATATCTCCAACGTTCTTCATAATACAAAAATCCCTATTGATGTCCTTTGCGTCCTCACCCTTTGGTCACAGTTAACGAGAATATGTCCAGTACATGCAGTAACAGGATCATTTGTTGTTATATGCAGCTTTTCAAAACTAATATCTGAATTAATCCTTAGTGGAAAATCCATAAGGATTATTTGTCATGCCTGGTTTCCCTGCACAAATACACTTGTTCTTCCTGAGTTGGCCTCTGTCCACTTACATTGAAGTCATGGGCATTTTGCCATGGACATCAATGGAAGCAGAAGCAGCATTGTTCATGCCAGATAGGATGGTTTTTGTTGTAAACTCTAGATGAGTATAATTGAGAAGAACTGAGTAGCATGTTCTCTGGAAGCTCAAATGAGGAACCTTGAAACAAGAAACCAGTAAAACTAGCCTCCCATCAGGACCTCCCTAGAGGTAGAATGTGGGTCTTCCAATCATGGCCTTCATTTCCCCCCACCATGAGATCCACAAATGCAGATCTCCATCTGATATTGGTTGGAAATCCATGCTGTTCATGGCACATGGTGTTTGCTGTGATTTGGCATTTTACACTCAGTTTTAACCTTTCAAATAGACAGGTTCCTTGTCAGTAAGAAGTTGGATCAGGAATCAGAAAGGTTCTGCTTTGTGAGTTCAGAAATCTGGCTTTTATCCATCACGTAGTTCCTCTGACACCATCAGCCAAGCAGTCCCATCTCCAACAAGCACGGACCCTCCTAACCAATCACACTGAGACCTCCACATGTCACTTTCTGAACATCGCCTTCTATTTTAGCATCTTTCGGCTCCTCCACTTGCAAAGCCAATTGAGATCCCTTTGAGCAACATATTTTAGCTTTTACCTGGCTATTACAAAAAATATTTGTAACAACCTTGGCAAGTGCATTCATGCTCAAGAGGAAGAATGAGGCTATTGGCCTTAAAGCATACAAACTACTGCACAGTTCACTTCAATGCTTTCAAGAGACATGAACAGACTTTCCTTGTGCTAAAGAAGCGACCACGTTCTCTTCTAGTGAATGAGCTGCCAATGTCTTAGGAGTGCAATGGATTTAGAGAGTCTCTTATTTCTGTTTTACTGTCTCAGGGGAAAGTGACTAAAATCCCTTTCTGAACTGGTTATGTCCCTCTTGGCCTTCATAGTGTGTTGCTCAAAATCTACAGGATGTTCCAATTGTGAAACATTCTTTGTTAGTTACTTGAGCCATTGCCAGTTGTCTGTCAAGAGTATAGAACTCTTTCCTATTGAGGATCTCAGCTACTAATTTCCCTTGCTTATGCTAAAGACTCAGCGGTATAATATTGACTTTTTGATTGATAGTTTTTTGCAGTATGGCCAATACCTTTCAACTCCACTGATTATTTTTGTCAGATGTTCTCTCCCTCACTTTGACGTCGTCCCTCGCTTATGTCTGAGATTTACGATGCACAAAGTAAATCTGGATTCTCAAGGAACAAGGGAATGTCAGATCCTCCGCTGGCATAACGTGGTATAATTAATTCTCTTGACTTTGGTGGAGCGAGGCTGTTTTATGGCCGCTGAGGATCTGGTCCCAAATCTTTCATTTAAAACATGGTTCAGATTGTTGGCTTTCTAATTCCTTATTCCTGGCTCTCTGGGGAAAATTACCCTGATTCTATTCCTTTATCTCTGCTTTTAAACAGCATATATTTGAGTGCTGTGAATATTTCTAAAATGTGTATTTATAGTACTTTTAAGATACTGATGCTATTTAAGCACCTGATCCTGTGATGTGCTTAATACTGGTTGTAATTCACACTGAGTTGCAAAGCTCTGGTGTCTCAGACTCAAGTTTTAAAAAGGCTCCACAAACTCCTGTCCCTCCCCCCCCCCGGGTGATGTTTCAATGTGGTTTCATTATGTTAAGTATGGGTTTCTTAACCTGGGTGGGTCATGGCTCCCCCAGGGGTGCTACCATGTATGAGTGGATCATGACCATCCTGCTATACCCATATTGCTAAATGGCAAGGGTTTCCCAGCTGGTTCCAGGCTAAATTGGAGCAGGGTCCAGGTTTGGAAGAGGGGGACTCCCAATATGGGAACAATCCCTCGTATATGGCTAATTGCACATGCTCGGATTTCACTTGCATTTGGAGCACACTATAATGGGAAGTAAAAACACTAACATGCAATTTTTCTAAAGCCAGTGGCTTGGGTTTTTGTTTTATTTTGTTTTTCTCGAATCCCATTCCACCTGTCTTTTGTTGTTTAGCCCCATCTTGCTGCCACTGAAGCCATGGGAGTTTTGCCAATGACTTCATGGGAATAGAACTAGGCCCACGGTGACACCGAGTTAATGTAAAAAACAACATTCTAAAACTGACTTGGGTAAACCTCTCAAAACAGTCACAATTTCCATCTAAATAACAGCGAAGACATAAGCACATGCCCGCAATCAAATTAGCAGTCAAATAACCAACGGCAATTGGAAAATCGGCTAACGCCTGAATTCTTCTCTGGGCTATTTGAAAATGCAACAATGAAAAAATGTAAATTTCTCTTGACAGTTTAAAGAAGATCTTCGCATGGACCACATTGTTTCTGAATATAGGGAAATAGCATTAAAATAGAGGCCATTGATTTTTGTTGTTGTTGTTGACCTTATTCTTTTTTTTTTAACGGCCGAAAATTGTACTTGAAAGGCTCTCAGTGATAAGAACAAAGAGCAGAAAAAAATGCAGAGTCATCCACTGAGCCTAACTTCCCGAGAGAAAAATGGGCCAGATCCTCAGCTGGTGTAGAATGGCATAGGCAATGAAGCAACGCTGATTTATACCGGGTGTAGATCTAGCCCACAGATACCTAATGCAAACATTCTGGGGGCAATCACTCACGTAGCACAGAGACTCTAAGCATGACCCAACCATGTTCTTTGAGTATATTTTTCTTAGATACATATACAGAGAAATGTGGTCGGTCAGAAATTGCTACAAGGTCGGTGTACAACTGGTTGAAAGATGGTACTCAAAGAATAGTTCTCAATAATGCACTGTCAAATGGAGAGGTCTGTCCTGGGTCTGATGTTAGTCAATATCTTGGATAATGAAGTGTATACTTACAAAGTTTGCAGATGACACCAAGTTGGGAGGATGTTGCTGGCACTTTGGAGGACAGGATAAGAATTCAAAAAGACCTTAACAAATTGGAGAATTGGTCTGATTTCAACAAGATGCAAGTCAATAAAGACAAGTGCAAAGTACTACACAGAGGAAGGGAAAATCAAATGCCCAATTACAAAATGGGGAATAACGGGCAAGGGGGTAGTCCTGCTGAACAGCATCTAGAGGTTATAGTGGATCACCAATTGAATACGTATGCAGTTACGAAAAGGACTGATATAATTCTGGGATGTATTAACAGGAGCGCCGTAAGTAAGACATGGGAGGTAATTGTCCTACTGTACTCGGCACTGGCGAGGCCTCAGCTGGAGAACTGCGTCCAGTTCTGGGAACCGTGCTTTAGGAAAGATGTGGACAAATTCGAGAGAGTCTAGAGGAGAGCAACAAAAATGATAAAAGATTTAGAAAAACCTGATCTGAGGAAAGGTTATGCAAACTGGGCATGTTTAGCTTTGAGAAAAGAAGACTGAGGGAAAGGGACCTAATAAGTCTTCAAATATGTAAAGGGCTGTTGATAAAGAGGATGGTGATCCCCTGTTCTGCGTGTCCACTGAAGGTAGGACAAGAAGTAAGGAAAGGGCTTAATCTGCAGCAAGGAAGACTTTGGTTAGATATTGGAAAGATTTTCCTAACTATAAGGGAAGCTAAGCTCTGGAATAGGTTTCCAAGGAAAACTGTGGAATCCCCATCACTAAAGGTTTTTAAGAACAGGTGAGACAAACACCTGTCAGGGATGATCTAGATGTACTTGGTCCTACCTCAAGGAAGGTGGCTGGACTAGATGACCTCTCAAAGTCCCTTCCATCCTGCATTTCTTTGCTTCTGATTCCTTATTGTCTTGCATTCAGCTTATTTCCCAATTATATTACTTCTCTTGTTATTGCTAGTCTTGGCTACAGCAACCAATGGACCCAGAAGATGGGTAAGGGAGGCTGAGACAAGACAATTGTGTAACCCCATTGGTATCTTTATTTCTCCAGCTCCTTTGAGTTTTTCAACACTGAACTCCAGGTAGCATGCTGAATGATGCACAGATGTTTCAACTATGCTGTTGCGTGGTAACTTTTCAAGTGGCTTCTTGGAACAGCTATTCCCATGTGGCAGACCGCCTTCCCCCTCCTGATGCAACTTTCAGGCAAAGAGTAGATTGCCACCCCTTTTGCCGTGGCCTTGATTTAGGGAGAGAAAGATACTGACTGTTTGGATCTGGAGGGAAGAAAAGCTCAAATGAGCAAAGTTGGTTTCACTTTTTTCTTTTATTTTCTGGGATGCATGAATATGGTGCATTTGGAATTTCAGGCAGATTTACAAAAGAGCTCAGCTCAGCTCAGCTTCTCCTGTAGGCATTGAAATGCAGGCAGTCAGCACCCTTTTCTCCCTCCCCCCCCCCCGCCCCTCCAATACCACAACATCTGTCTAAGGTTCTTCCCCACCCCAAACCAGCTCCATTGAGTGCTTCATTGGGCAGAGGATTGTATTACAGCCCATTGTACAGTGAGACCCACTCAATGCGGGAGGGAGGGCATCCATCAAGGAGTTTGCCGTGGTCTCTAATTCTCCTAGTGCATCTGGCTCTGCTGTAGTTTAGATTAGCCTAAAGGTTTCTCTCATTTAAACTCAGGGAGTGTATTCCATCTGAGAATTCCCAGAGCACAACAGCTTTCAACCTCTACCCCAACGCTGCTGAACCAGAATGGGGGAAAGCCAGTATAAGAGCCCAGTATGCTGAGACCTGCCTCATACTAGAGGAACCTTTAAATGCCCCAATTCAGCTGTTCTCTTCCCCTGGCCCCATGTTGCCTGAGAGGTGCAAAGAGGCTGCAGTCACCAAAAGGGTTGCAAAGACAGATACAAAGATACAAAGATACAAAGATACAAAGACAGATACAATATCTAGATAGTTCCAATGCCTCACCCTACACACAGATGTGATGTCAAAGCCCCACGTCTTCACAGATGCACCATTGTCTGCCAGTGCCCTTCTCGCTTTCTCCCCTCAGGTCCACACATTTGCAAGCAAATCACGCATTTTGCAATCTTGGTTGCACATGTTGCCCCAGCAGTTACCTGTTTGAAAGCTCATGGGCATATTGTTGATGTGCCATGCGCCTTTAAAAACAAAACACGACTGGCCCTAGCAATATGAAAAGGCTGGAAATGTTGTAGCTCATATCAAAACTGAAATCCCCAAATCTGACCTCAATTTCAGATGACTCCTTCAGTGCAGGACCTGCCCACATGGCTCAGTGCTGAGCGTTGGCAGCAGCAGCTATTCTGCCAAGCACGAGGTTAATGGGAAAACCGCTTAAGGCCATCAGTGTGGGATGGCTGCTTTGCAAACTTCATTCATTTCGCTGGAGCCCCAGTTGCAGGGTCCTGCTGTTACATACTCATGTGTGAATAAGAAACATCCATGAAATTGTGGCTATTTCAGGGCTGCCACAGAGAGAATGCACATGTTGGTATGAATTCCATTTTTCTTGGACTTCCTTTCACAATTCGAGAATGCCTGCTTGGTATTGGTTTTGCCAAGACCCTTTGCCTGCTCTTCTGTAGAGGCTAAATGATAAAGGCAGGTGTAAGCAGGAGGACAAAATAGGAGACAAAACTGACCTTTGGCCCTTTTTGCTTGTGTCTCAGTATTGTGAGAGTGATTGGAAAAAGGGTTTTTTTAATATAACTGTAGTTCCAGTAACACTTTAAGCCTGAAAGTTTGATTTATCCCTATAGCTGTTCAAAAGCGAAGTAAATTTCCCATTCCATGCAGCAAGGAAAAACTAATGGGACTCTGAAGTCATAGGGCTATGTAGCAGTTTAGGATCTGACCCAATGACTTCAATGGTGCCATGCCAATTTGAACCAGCTGAGATCCTTGCCCCATAATGTCGGAGTACGGTGGTTCAAATGTCATGTTCTGTGGATGAAGCTCTTTTAACAAACCTTTGGTTTTAGGTTGTAAAAGGTTCATAGCTCTTGAGCCCCCCTGCTGTTTGCATAAACCAGCCATTGCAACGCTTCTTAAAAACGGAATTACAGGACAGCTCCTCAGCTAGCATTGTTTTGACGTTTCATTGACATCATAGTGGAACTATGCAATTTATACCAGCATAGGAACAGACCCCTGAAATGCTTTGTAGGGGAGGAAATTGTCTAACCTCTCATCAGATTGATATGATTTTTTTAAAAGGGACTGCTGTAATAAGACACCACCTGGCCAGCTGCAGGATAATTCAGATGTTGTTTTCTATCCCAGTGATTACTGGTGGGGTGTTGCATCTATGAAGTAGTTTGTGCAGAACACAGCTGTTTGTGAAGTTGAAAAAGGAAACAAAAGTTCCTTTTAGAACTCCTACTATTGTGTCTTTTCAATTGGAAGAATATGTTAACAATACAAACGTGGTGCGGGGAAGTAACATACGTAACAGCTGTTCAGAAGTAGCGGAAGAGACTCTTCCAATTTTCTTTGCTATTGAAAGACGGAGCGCCTTCAAAGAGGTCTATAAATACAGTGTCAAGGTTTGATAGGATTACAGCTAAACACCTGCAAATCTTTGAGATTATAATTTGTGGCTAAAAATATGACTCATCTGAGTTGTAAAATAACATCTCAATGAAATAGTAGAGTATTCTATTTTCATCAACATACAATATTTACGTAGCACAATCAGTATCTGGCCCTCACATCGGTGTAAATGCAGAGCAACTCCGTTGCCTTCATTGATAACCACTCTGGCTTCAGCCTACAGTAACTGAGATCAGAATCTGGCCTTTATACCCCCTTAACTAAGGGGTGAGAGGATTCCACAGGTTTCACTCCTGAGGACAAGGAATAGATCTCACAATGTGATAAGTGGGGTGAATGAAACCAGTTCAAAGATCTCTAATTACCTCTACGTGTTCCCATAAGCAGATGAGTAGCACCGTGGGGACCAATCTAATAGTGTATCAGTAGCACTGATGTTTGGTCTCTCGGTCAGCATGACCGGAAGGCTTTTTTCTTTATCTCTGAATGAAGACTGACTGGGAAAGATTTCAGACGCTGTTAGAGCTCAGAAGCTGGTCTAGTCAATAACTTCACTTTAGCAAGGTAGACTCAAGACTGGGCAGAAGCTGGTGAGAACATTAGCTCTAATTGAAGGTGTATTCACCATTCAATTCTTCTAAGGATGTGGCTGGAAGATTGCTTTCCCCACCATTTTCTCTGTTAGCAGGATGCCTAGATTATCCCAGCTCTTTCACCAGCCAAGAGGAACACTTTGTTTTCTTGTAGACTGTCCTTAAAATAGGAGGCTAAGCAGTAAATCAGGTACTTCACCCGGGGCACAGTCTGTTGTACCTTCACTGTGTCTGTCATGCCCTGAGCTGGGAAAGTCACAGGAAAGTTGTGGTGTTCTGTAGGTCCCCCCCAATCAGTAGTGCTCCAATCTGGCAGTTCCTAGAAGGTGCAGACCCTTGGTCTATCTCGTCCAATAGCCTGACTCCAGCATCAGAAGAAGGTGTGATAAACTCTGTAAAGGACCATTATGGAATGACCTGACCAGAGAAGAAATGTCTTCCTCACACTGTCTGATAGTGGTTGGCTTTTGCCATGAAGCAGAAGGGTCCATCTCTTCGTATGGATAATGAGATTATTTTTAGAACATCTAATTCTTGTCTTAGTCCTGCTCAGCTCTTGACATTCATGACACTTCTGTGGCTATGAGCTCAGCTCTTCGGGGCACTAGACCTAGCTTACTGGTTCAAGTAGGCACACAGCAGGCAAGGCTGGATTCCTGTGTAATGTGTCACTGTTGGGTTGGAGGGACAGCTTTTTGCTTTTGGGGGGAGAGGTGGTGGGGAGGGCGGAAGTTTTAGATCCACTATTCCATTTGACAGGGACAATTAAGAGGGTTCCATGCTGGCCCAGATACTATACGCCCGTTCCCCCTTGCGGTATGTTTTCTGCATTCCTCGACACTTACCTTCCCCCAGCAGCATTACAGCATGCAAATGAGTGGAATGGGTAGCAACATCAATCAGAAGCAATGGACAAGAAGAAGTTGTTAGGAGATGTCCTTTTGCTTTGTGTGACTTTTTATATAATGCAAAAAAAAAAATAGTGCCAGCATAACAAATATTGTCTGGAAGTTCTATGCTTAGTACATTGCATACATAGATCAATATGCAGTGGTCACCATTGAATACCCTTGCCATGATACTGTCTATGTCTGATATACCACAACAGAGTTCATTACTGTCAACCTATGAATGACAATATTGGAAGGGTGTGTGCCATGTTTCTTTCTATGTGGCATGGCATTTTCATAGCACTCTGAAAGAGCTACTCTGAATTATTCAAAATTCAGAATTTTTTATAAAATTTTTCATCAAAATTTCAATGAAAGACCATTTGGAATTATTTTATGGAAATTGGCAAAAAATTCAATTAGTTTTTCAGTCGCTATAGAACTCATTGGAAAAATATCAAACATTAAAATTTCCATGGTTTTTCATCTAGATTTTGAATTTCGATAAATGAGACAGAATTCATGGTAAAAATTTTTATGAATGTTATCCCTCTTGACCTACTCACCAATGTTCATTTTTTCCATAATAGAAGTGCCACTAATTTTAAAGGAAAGTGATGGATGAAATGAAATGGACATAATACAATATCTATGGTACAGATGTGCGGCATGTGTCCTCTGTCAAGGAGCAAATTCCCTGTGCTATGGAACCCATGGTGTGTTCTCTGCCTGCATTCATGAAAGCTTCAAATCGGGATTGAATGCAAGAGAACTGATTCTACTTTCCCTATTTGAACTTCATGTTTGCAATCAATAATTGAAGCAAAATATATTTATTTGTCAATTTTTCCAAGATTTCATATCCAAAATCTTTATCATAACACTCTTCCACCCCTCCCCAGAAAAGCAATTAGTACTTGCAAGTCTTCTTTCAAGGCATGGACTTCAATTTGTGTGGGTGTAAGAGGCATGTAAAAGGTTCCTAAGTCAACAGTATTGACTTAGACCTGAACCCTCACAGTACTTTTTCAAAAGAGAAAGGCAGAAAAAAGCAGGTGTGGCTTACTTAGGGCTCTGTTCACCACAAAAGATTTTGGCTCCGCACACAGGTGCGTTGTTATGCAGAAAGCTCAGCTGGGTTAGGCAAGTATTTTCACAGGTGTTCCTGAAGAGATCTGTTGAGACTGAAGAGTTCATGCAAATGCTTCCATCTCTTCCCATGGAACTCGCTCGTGCTAGCCAAGCACTGATCTAAAGCTTTTGTAGGACCATTTGCTTGGGATGCTGTGGTTAATTAGAGATGAGCAGTAAGGGGAATAAAAATGCATGGCCTGCCCACGTGCCAAGGACAGTTGCCAATACTGGATTGCTTCTCTAAAAGCAAAGAAGCATGAGTTAAGTTTTTTGCAAGAGAACCTGAGAACCATCTGACCTGAACAGTGTGGAATTAAGGGGAGAAATTAGATCACCTTTCAGAATGCACATGATTCCTTCATATTCTAGTTGTGGCACTTGGGTAGGCAGCAGAGAGGGGAAGTAGACATCCCATGCCTTTCCTTGACTGGTGGAACTAAGCTAGCTTCTGTCCTCCCAGCACGCATCCTTGGATGGACATCTCAGCAACAACTGTTGTGTTGACGGGGCCTCTTTCAGGTCTCGCAATGAGTGAGCTGCATTCTTTAGTTTGATAACATTAAACAAGTCAGTGTAGTGTGGGGTCTTGCGGTATTGTTACTCCCATTGTAACAACCACCATTAAAAGCCTTTTTTAACCTTTAATTAAACACCCGGGGGCAAAAAGAACAGCTAAAGCATTTGAAACTTAATGAATTAAGGCTTTCATTTTAATTTTCCTTATTCCTTTAGTTCTGTAGTCCGTAATGGGGAGAAATCTCTGTTTGACAATCTTTTTGGTTGCTACTAAAGATAGTATTAATGGTCTTCTGGGGCCAGGAGGAGAGGAAAAAGCTAGTTTAGGTGGTTTGGAGCTGTTGTTGCTATTTTGTCTGAAAGGAAACAGGGTCAAGTTTCAACAAGACAAACACACAAAGAAGAGCAGAGGGGGAGAAAATCTCAAAAGATAGAGAATGCAGCTCCTGTCTCTGATTCATACTGTTTTTCTATAAACTAGCTGCTAGGAAATACAAAACACAACCTTATCAGACACGGCCAGACCTTAAACAGCCCAATACTGGTAAAAATTTGTCAGATGTTGTGTTAACCCACTGATCACTGTGTATTAACATGTCCCTTTCTGTGCCCTCTCATCAGACGAGAGATGAGTCTATCATAGCCCCTGACTAGAGAGTTTGGCTATTTAATTCAAGCTATAGCAACTCATTCTTCTGTCTCTGGAGATCCCAACTTCAGTCCCTGGGTTTGGCCCAGATGGCTGCTGTCACAATTGCTTTTAGCTTGCCTTTCTCAGATGTGTTGTAAAGGGTGGAGTTGTCTTGCTGGTTTAGCCAGACTCTTCTTAAAAAGAGAGGTGGGGAGGGGAGGGAAATAAATTGTCAGGGAAGAAAAATGACACTAGAGAGCGTGACAGTGGGAACCCCAGGTTCCCATTCTAGATGTGACTTAGATTCAGCTGATGGAAGTGGTGGTGTCGTTCGGTTCCCTCTCTCTGGCTTATTCTGGGTAGTGTTTTTTTATTTTAGCATCAGAACGACCAAAGCCCACAGTGTCATGAAGGATCCCCTTAGACAGTGAAGGGCAGTGGTAGCCAGGATAATGAAGCTCGCTACCTCCAGTTCACCTGAGCTGCTCTTTCACCTGGGTTTTTTCCATATCCCCCAGATAACTTCCCAACAGGGCTCATTCCAGTAACATTAATCAGTCGAAATATACGTTGGTGACTTGAACTGTGAACATTGCTTTCCATTTCTAGAATTTTTCAGCTCGTTGTCATGCCCACCCCAGAGTGACTCGAGCAGGAGCCTTGAAGACCCCTTATCACGCATCTTTTAACGTCAATATGCCCCGCTGGTGCCAGTCTTCCCACCTTAAACTTCTCCTTTATGTTCATAAACAATTTTACATACCGGGCTACAACCTGGAAGACGATAGAGCTGGACAGAAAGGTTGGGGGGGGGGGTGCAGATTTTTTTCTTTTGGAAAAAAAGGCAAAATATTTTGTCCAAAAAATTTCTGCCAAAACCCTAGATATTTCAGTTCAGCAATACTGCTGCGGTGCCTCATGGGATTGCATTTCAGTTGTTAGGCTCCCATTCTCCTCCATACGCCCAGCTCCCTGGTCAGACTACCTATCCCATGACAGAGATGTAATCCAGTCAGGGAGCTTGGCCCATAGAGGAGAAAAGGGAAATTAGAAAACCAAACTGTGACTCTGAGGCACTATAGCAGCATTTCCAGATCACAAAGATGGCCATGCTAGGTCAGACCAGTGATCCAACTCAGCCAGTAGCTTGTCTTCTGACAGTGGCTGGTGCCAGACACTTCAGAGGGAATGAACAGAACAAGAGTGATCCATCCTCTGTCATCCAGCTTGTGGCAGTCCCAGGTTTAGGGATACTTGGAGCATGGGGTTGTGTCCCTGACCCTCTTGACTAATAGCCATTGATGGACCTATCCTCCATGAACTTACTTAACTCTCTTCTGAACCTGTGTATACTTCTGTCCTTCACAATATCCCCTGGCAATGAGTTCCACAGGTTGACTATGTTGTGTGAAGAAGTACTTCCTTGCATTTGTTTTAAACTTGCTGCACCAGAATACAAAGATAATCTGTCTCCCAACTAGCTAGACAAGTTGGGTGAGAGAATCTCTCACTGGACCAATTTCTGTTGGTGAAAGAGACAAGCTTTCAAACTTATGCAGAGCTTGTATCTCACACTAGCTGTCATCCTGATCTTTAATAATTAGAGATTGGCTTAAACCTTGAAGCATGAGGTTTTATATCCCTCTCAAAACTTGCTAGTATTGATCATAAAAACTCTGGATAGTCTCAATCATCAGCATCTTGTTGAAATATTTCCTATAGCAGTGAGTTCCACAGTCTACACATTGCATGAAAAAGTATTTCCATTTCTAAATTTCCACCTTTTTTAATTTCATTGGATGTCCCCTTGTTCTGGTGTTATGAAACAGGGAGAACAGAAGCTTCCTGATTTCCTTTTCCAGACCATTCATTATTATATATATGTACCATGTCCTCCCTTCATCTCTTTTCTAAGGTAAACAATCCACATTTTTTTCTCTCCCTCTTCATATGAGTTTTTTCATGCTCCTACTAGGGAGATCTGGGCTCTTACCCTTCTTGCAATGGTACTCCGTTTCTTACTACAGATCTGATATATTCTCCAAAGCCAAATTCACTTACTCCAAAGGCTTTGGCATATCTGCAGTTGATGCAATAGGTCCTTTTGGATAGTAGTTCTAGTACTAGAATTACAAGATCAGTGCATCTGAGCTTCCTATTATTTCCTCCTTTTAAACAGATTATGTTAAAGTCAGGTTTTTCAATAGCAATCATCTCTGGGGCATTTTGTGAGAATATAAAAGGTTGACTAGCATTCTCTGTTAGGTATTCACAGTCAGAAATCCGAACACTACCAGGACGGTTGAATAGATATAACAGCGCTCTTGTTCCCACAGTAAATGTTTTAAAATGTACAATACCTCTTGAAGACATCCTTGCACATGCCTTGGATTTTCTTTTGATACATGCCACTGAATTGATTTCAGGTATCAGCCAGGACCCAGCCCCTCCCCCACCAGATGTTCCAGTGACACCATCTGAAGGGATGGTGCAAGGTGACACTCCCCTTGCAGCCTGGAGCATTGGGCAGGAATTGTTGTGCCTCCTTTGGCTCTGTATTGTTCCCAGGGCTGGCTAAATGTCATTGTCTGGTTCTTGAGCTTTTATGGTCTTTGCAGGTGTAAAATGCATTGACATCCTAAGCTGAACTGCAGGATGTAGGTGAAATCCTGGCCGCACTGAAGTCAATGGGAATTTTGTCATTGACTTCAGTAGAATCAGGGTTTCACTCTGACTGCAAGGCTTTACGAGATGGATCATCAGCTGACGTAAGTTGGCATTGCTCCATCAAAAGAGCTGTTAGACTAGCTGAGCATCTGGCCCCAATGTTTCACGTGACTACAGGCATCCATGCTCACTGTCCCCTGGAAGAGAATGTGCCATACCTAGCTTGCTGACTCCTACCATTGGGGCTTCATCCTCAGAACACTGAAAGACTCCAATTAGCCTCTGTGAGCACTGGATTGGACCCTGGGACAGGATTTGTGAGAGATGGTTTCCAATCATGCAGTGAGTCCCATGAGAGAGCCAAGGTCTAGAGCAATTCAAGAAGAGGTGCAAGCAAAGCTTCCATCAGCTTACAGATTTGTGCTTTGAGCTAGTCTATCTTGATGGCCTGAGTGCAGTAGATTGATGGTTTGTTGAGAACCAGTGAGTTTATGTTGGCAACACTACACCAGAAATTAACTTGAAAGGGGTCCCTGTGTAATTCCGAGAGTTCACAGACAATTATTTGCAAAATGGAGGGAAATAAAGATTATTTCATAGAAGTCAGGCCTGTTGAACTTCAGAGCTTTTAAGTCAGCGAAAATGCATTGCACAATTATATTGTGCTTAATACTCCGATAATGGAACAATGAAAGATGTATGTTTGCATTTTGTAAAATTAAACTGTATGCAGTTATTTATCTTTTACCTTAATTGTTTGAGCTTGTTTCTAATGTAAACTGTTGTAATTTTAAATAAATACAATAGAAAAAACTTTCCTCGGTATCTGAAATCCAGGGTAAATTTACTTTGCAAACAGTCTTTGTAGGTATGTTTTATGCCGGGGATCTTCAGCTGACACTTTCATTCAAAAATATTTGGAATAACTTGCTGGACAGTCTATTGTCCATGTGAGGTTGTAGGAAGCCTTGGAAGAAGAGACCAAACTTTACAAACAGTCCCAGGTGATCTTTATTTAACTCTTCCCCATGACAGATGATAGATATATACCTGAGAGCAAACAGTGGGAAGGACTTGAAACAATGCAGTCTGGAATCCTGGCATCTCTCAATAGCCTGATGGGGGTTTCAACTTCTAATCATGCATAATACATACAAGGACCTGTGCCAGGGACCCCTTTAATAAACCATTGCCATGTTGTCTGAACCCTTTTCTCCCCATTTTGAGGGAGGAGAATGGGCACTGCCTGGATTATTTGTATCCTACAGTCTTGTGGCTCTATGCGGAGTAGCTCCCGCTGCTGTGTAAGGAGGAGGCTGTGCCGACCAAAGGTCATCCTCCATGTTAGAGGGAGAGGGTGCAGACTCCAGCGGATGGATCAGACTCTGGCTGGTTGCTGCTGCGAGCAGCTGGCTCCCGGTACTCTGCTATGCAATGTTTACATAATAACGTAGTTGTTAAATACAAGCTTCCTATGACTTAACAACTGTGAGCAGCACACCACTGTGTTAGATGCTGCTCATACATTTCCTACCCTGACAATCTTAAAATATAAATAGACAAGTGTATGAGTGTGATCAGTGATGATTGCTAAGTCCTACATGGGAAACTGAGGCTCTGACCTTAAGTGGCTCACCCAAGGTACCGCAGACAGTCTGTGGCAGAGCCAGGAACACAGAGCTATAGTGTCCCAGTCTAGGGGCTTCCCCACAAGGCCATCTTTGCTTGATTGTTCCTTCCTCACTCCACGACGGTTGCCAGCCCTCCGGGATTATCCTGGCATCTCCAAGAATTAACGATTAATCTTTAATTAAAGATTTTCATATGCTGAAAGCTCCAGGAAAATATCCAACCAAAACTGGCAACTCTTAACTCCATCACAGCACTTGCTGGGAAGGGGGAGGCACAGGCAGAGAACATATGCCACCATCATCATCTTACTCTGAGTCGGTGAGTTTGAGAGGCAGGAGAGAGGTGGATGCTGCGTGACTTTAAAAAAACAATGGATTGTCCAAGTGAACTAACACTGGGAAGGACACTGGGTCTGGGGTCTTGTGGGCGGTCACTTCTCTAACAGGAAAGGAAAACATGACTGCAGATGGCGCTGGTGAGAAGATGGTATGCTACAGAACGGGATTCCTTGCTTTTTCTTTAAACCTGGGGAATGACAAAGATGATGATCCTCAATTATATGCCAATATAGTATTCTGCCCCCCCCACGGGACCTCTGCCTCATTCAGTGCCCAAGTGAGCAACCATTCAACACTTTTTGTTTTAGCCTCATTGTTCCATGTGAGCTCTCAGGCCTTGTTGACTGCACACTATTCAAATCCTGCTCTGAAGACAGAACTATTGAATTCTTCTCTGCAGCGTCCATCGCTCTCGGGTCTGCATGCGTCGCAAACGTTAAAGCGTTAATTTTCACAACGGGCCTGCGAACGGAGGGGGTGGCGTCCTCATTTTGCAGGTGGGGAACCGAGACCCAGAATCAAAAGCGTCATACATTTGGGGTGCTCAATTTGAGTTGCCTAGCAGCTGATTTCTGCGGGCATAATATTAGATAGCGCTTCATCCGGTCAAAGCCCAGCTCCCGGTGACTTCAGTTGCAGCTGAGAGTGCTCAGCACGTGTGTGCATCAGGCACCTAGAAAATGAAGAACGCACAATTAGTGATGCCCCCGTGTAAAATCCGGTTGAAGTGACTTATCCAGCATCGCATAGAAACTCTGGGTTTGTCTACACTGCCATGACACTGTAGCACAGCTCAGTCATGTCTTGTACCTCCTGCAACTGCAGAGTAGCCAGACTGTCCATGGCAGAGGACGGGATAGAATCGAATTCAACAGCCATGAGACCCTCTGTTCTTATCCTGCAATCAGCCCCCTTCCTCGTTCACTTCTCCCTTTCCAGTCTGTGCAACAGCAGTGTCCTTAACTGCACCACCATGGTTCACTCCCAGAGCAGGCGCATCCTGTGCCCTGAATGAGGCAGGGGTCCCGTGGGGGAAAATATAGCATGTGATCCTATAATTAATGACTGTATCAGAACGCACATGCACAAGGGGGACCGATGACGTTAGCAAACAACCTTAATTCTGGTAGTTCCTAACGTCTGAGCTCTTCACTCCGTTGAGGTTGCAATGGTCTTTTAAGACGTGTGTGATAGAATCAAGGTACGAAGGGCCTGTTTTACTGGTCCATTAATACATGCCTTGAGTGCTTGAAAGCCTAGGAGTCCAACCCTTAGCTTCATTAGTCACCCAAGGTATGTAGTAGTTGATCTATAGAACAGGCTCTAGCATGTTTTATCATGACTATCAGAAATCTGGGGACTAGTTTCAACCAAGGCTATAACTTAAAACTCCTAGTGCCTAGAATCCAAGGTGCAATGTTAAGATAACTTTTTGAATTGCATCTATCATCATGCCATGTGTAATCCAAATGATTTGTTTTGGAAAATACAGTTATTTCTTTGTAGTGTTTGGAGGAGTTTTAAAGGCTATCTAGCTGGAGCTGAAGATGTTGAGTCAGAAAGTAAATGTAACTGTTGACTTTGCCCTAAGGGGCTGTTATAAATGTGTGTCTGTTTGCTTTTCCAATAACATAAGGGAGGATTCCAACAAAGAAAATGCATTGGATTGAAAGGTAACTGAAGTGATTAATGACATGTACATTTCTCATGACGTCTTAATCATGGGGTGGTCTTATTGGTTTCAAGTTGAGTAACATGGGGAGGGGAAAAATGCTGTAAAAAAGTGAAACACTTGGGGGGGGGGTAATTAATCCCAGAAACAAAAGTGTGGGCCTTCCTAATGTGTCTGGAATTCAGAGTAAAGTCCTATCTTGCAGGATTCCTGTGATTCTTCTGTAAATCATGTCTACTGCCTACTTTGTAGTATGCAACATGTCCGTATTTTTTTGCTTTTGTTGTAGTTTGGGCTTGTTAGCTACTTAGACAAAGAGGGTTTTTGGATGAGGGCAACTTTTTTTAACATAAAGGACTTAACAGAGGGAATTCATCTTTGGTCTCAGTGCCAACATGTGTCCCCATCTGTTTGTATAAGCTGCAAAGGACCGTTTCAAGCATTGCTCATTGCTCCCATGTATAGCTTTTTCTATGGTTATTATTTATTAGCTGTAATACCTAGGAGTCCCAGCCCTGGACCCAGACCACATTGTGCTAAGTGCTGTATTAACCCTTTACAGGACCTATTTAGAAGTCCAGTCCCAAAATGCCCAACAAGTTCCCTTGGCACGTAAGTGAGGAGAAAATAGAATCCACAGACTTCTACCCAACTTTGCTTACAAGTAAGGATCACAGAATGGGCCAGCACTGTACTGTTGGTTGCCATCACATTAGAATCTGGTCCAGTATGCACACAGCACCTCTTATGTGCATAAAGGATCTTATAAAAATGTTAAAAGTCAAAGGGGGAAATTCTCTAAGATCGGCTGTAAGAGAAAAGAGCCACTTGGTTTTGCATTAAGGCCTTTTGCACCTTTCAGGCAGCATAAAGGAGCCTCAAATGCCCGTCAGAGAACTCCTAGCAATAACATAGTTCTCTGCTGGGCTTTATTCTGTTGGATTTAGGTCTGCGCTTGTGCCTCTCCCAGCAGCCCAGCACAGTGGGTTTGTCAGGGAAGAAGGGGATGTGGTAGGGCATGGAGGAGTGGAGCCAAGCCATGGCAACACATCACTGGCATCGGAGGTGTAAAGGACCTTATATCAGAGGTGCAACTTCTGCCTGGTAGCAGAACCAGGTACCCATTACCACCTCCCTGATGCTCCTGCACTGAGAAGAGCCCTGAGGCAGGAGAGAATCTGGCCCATTACGAAGCTGTGCAACACATAGGAAGCTTCTATCAAGAGGCAGTCCCTGTATGTCATTACTATAGCGATGGGGATTTTTGCAGGTTGTAATCAGTCGAAAGATGTACAGACTGGCATGCTGTAGCCAGATGGAAAAAAATGGGGATCGACTGGCTTGGCAGCAGTTGTACAGAAAAGGATGTGGGGGTTACAGTGGACAAGAAGCTGGATATAAGTCGACAGGGTATCCTTATTGCCAAGAAGGCTGACGGCGTATTGGGCTGCATTAGTAAGAGCATTGCCAGCAGATCAAGGGAAGTGATTATTCCCCTCTATTCGGCACTGGTGAAGCTGCATTTGGAGTACTGGGTCCAGTTTTGGGCCCCCCACTACAGGAAACAAGTGGACAAGTTGGAGAGAGTCCAGTGGAGGGCAACAAAAATGATTAGGGGACTGGAGCACATGACTTATGAGGAGAAGCTGAGGGAACTAGGCTTGTTTAGCCTGCAGAAGAGAAGAATGAGGGGGGATTTGATAACAGCCTTTAACTACCTGAAAGGGGGTTCCAGGGAGGATGGAGCTAGGCTGTTTTCAGTGGTGGCAGATGACAGAACAAGGAGCAACGGTCTCAAGTTACAATGGGGGAGGTCTAGGTTGGACATTAGGAAAAAGCTTTTCATGAGGAGGGTAGTGAAGCACTGGAACGGGTTACCTAGGGAGGTGGTGGAATCTCCATCTTTTTTTAAGCTGCGGCTTGACAAAACCCTGGCTGGGATGATTTAGCTGAGGTTAGTCCTGCTTTGAGCAGGGGTTGGACTAGATGACCTCCGGAGGTCCCTTCCAACCCGAATCTTCAATGATTCTATGGAGGTGAGATCCAGTAGTATCTATGTCTTCACTGACGGCAGCAAATTCACCACCGTCAGATTGATTTCTCGGAATTGAGTGAGCAGTCAGTGAAGACCCACTCAGTCAATCCAGAAATAGACATATTAAGACCACCTTCTCAATTGGCACAGCGCTGCGTCGACGGAATGCAGTTCCCGTTGGCACAGCACATTGAAGACGGAGCGCAGGAACAGAAACAGAGAAGTCGATGGGAGTTGTGCATATTTTTTGCATAGCTTGTGTAACTCCCGTCGACTGCCGCTGAATCTCCAAGTAAGTGTAGATGTGATGAACACGAACTGGAACCTGATTATCATTTACACTAAAGCTCCTTGACACCTCTCTGGCAGCGTACAGGGAACTTTAGGTGGGTATAAATTGTCAGAGCAGCAGAAAGGGACCTTAGTGTAAATAGTCATAATATATATAGTTAATAGAGGAATCATGTCTTTGCTTTTCACTAGTGGAAAACTCCTTTTTAAGTAAACAATAATTGTTTAGTTTTGTAGTTGATGTTGTAACCCTTTAGTTATGATGGGAGAGCTGTATATAGAGAGGGGTTATGCAGCGTGTCAGTCAGGTTTTGGCTTGGTGTAATTTCCCCTGGTTGCTGATTCTGTGAATGAAATCCATCCGCTGAGAATATGTTTGTTTTTTATCTCCAGCTTTCGCATGCTTTGTCCTGAGTTTCACTAGCTGTTTTATCCCAGAGCAACTCAACTTGTCTTGGTGGCCATGACCAGAGAAGCAATCTCATTTAGCAGGATCTTGACCCATTGATGGGTTTTGAAGATCTAGAGCAAGGCCTTGAGTTGGCACCTTCACTCGCAATCCCCATTGAGAGGGTGGGCTGCTGTGTAGTTCATAAACATAGCTGACAAGCTCAAGGTGGAAGAATTTAGTTGAGTAACAACTCTTCTACAGGTTTCTTTAACTGAATTATATAGCAGGGATATAATCTTCTATTAAATTGTATAGGACAAGCCTCCTTCAAAAAGACGCTATGGAAAAGATTTCAATTTGTAGAATATATTGGAAGACTATTTCTTAAGGGTTAGGTGGCTGATGTGGGGAAAGGGAAGGACTGGGGTTCAGGTTGTCGATGGTCATGGTTATTGGGTAACCATTATGTTTTACTAACCCATCAGCATATCGGGCTTGTAGTTGGACAGTTTGCCATCCTAAGGATGCTGAAAGTTTTATGCTTTCACAAATTTTTTAAGTCAAACCAGCTAGGTGGATTCACTTTCCTCCTGGGACCAAGGAAGGTTGTGATGTTACAATGGCTGGTCCAGAAGAGCAGGACACTTGTCATGTCTCCATTGCTAGGCTAAAGATAATATGTATGTTCCTGGGTATAGACTGAGAAACCCATGCAAAACAAGAGAAGGGAAGCTAGGTTTTCTTCGGCATTATCTCTGCGAATGTTAGTTGCTAGGGAATTCAGTACCATGCTGCACGGAATGTGGGAGTTCTATGGCAGCCTGTAGTCTTGCGAGAGTGGTAGGTCCATTTTCTCCCATGCCTTGCACGTAATGTGGATACATTTGAAGGACTTGTTCTTTGAGACCTGTGCTGTCATGTCCAAATCTTTCTTGGCTACAGTGTTTTGGTTTTTTGTTTTTTTTGTTTTTGTTTTCCCCACTTTGCAATTTTCAAAATTATTTCCGGGTTCCAAGTGCAACAGCAGCACGGGGGGCAGAGAAGCCAAGCTCCAGCCTTCAAATTCTCAGCAACCACAAATCCAAATCCCGGGAGGGTCAGCTACGATCTGTAGAGTAAAGTTTCAGAAGAATGGCTTGTTAGACGAGAGATGTTTGTAATTCAGAGGTAAAACTAGATAAAGGAGGTAACCTTCTTCTGGTCAGTCTGCAGTCTCTTCATCTGGCATTCAGACAAGCACGCACAATTCATTATGTGGTTACAAAGCAGCAGATTGCCCCTACGAACGGGGGCGAGCTGTACTCTGCACAACTGGAAGTATACCCGTAAATGTTGATCTAAAGGAGACCAAACCTCAGTTTTCAAGACTTCATCCACAAGACCCGCATCAGAATGAATTCTTTCCCCAGACGGACAAAGCCCTCTACCCTGCCAGAGCTAAAGAGATGTAAGGAATAAGACCCTAAATGTTCAGCTAGGCGGAGCAGAGTCTCCAAGATTCTGAGCTTGCCCAGTTCCTCCCCGTTCAGAGCAGAGGGACTTGGAGCAGACACTGCCTCGTATCCGTTCCTCCACTCCCTCAACACGCAGCTGAGGTGACGTGGGAGATCCGTAACTTATTATCCCTCTAAGGCACGGATGAAGTAGGGGAGAAATTGTGACTCCTGCTTGAGCCACAGCACCTCCTGGAGCTGCTCTTGAGACAGCTCAGCCCAGCGTTACTTCGCAAGGCGGGGCCGAAAGACACAATCTGACCTGTGTGTGCAGATATTTCTAAAGTGCCTGTCTCGTGTTATCTGTCTGAGTGTGCACACATCACTTAAGGTGTGCCAATTGGCTTTTATTTATCCGGAATGTCTTCGTATCCAGAGTTTATCTTCTGGGGAATGGTGTTTTATTTTGCTTTAAGGAATGAGAAAAGATAAAACAACTGAGATGGTCTTTGTCACTTTCACTGGGTGACGGGCATCCTTTTGCTTTCAGCTCCTTTAGATGGCACCATTCCACTGTACTGCTGCTGCATTTCAAACCCCCAGCGTCAATTAGTATTCATAGTACAAAAAGGAGAAAATTCCTTCATTACATCAGAGCCCAATAGCCCCACTAGAATTGAGGTGGTGTCAGCGTTTCCATTATAAGCCATGCTTTTCATGTGGGAGAGGGGAGGAGGAGACTGGTTATACCTTTTAGTTAGGAAAGCTTGCACAGAATCTCAAATTTTTAGAGCAACTGAATTATTTTTGTTAACAGTATACCATAAAGTAACATCCAATAATTACCATTTTAGGAGTTGTTCTCTCGAATGGCTTTAAAATATTTAGGGCCAGATTCTCAGCTGGTATAAATGGCCATAGCTCTGGAGAAGCCAATGGAACTACATTGGTTTATACCACCTAGGGATCTGGAATTTACCTTTTTAAGGCTCTCTGAAATTTGGCAAGTCATCAGTTCCAATGGGTCTGACCCAAAGCCCTTTGAAATCTATGGGGGTCTTTCCCTTAATTTTACTGGGTTTTAGATCAGTTCCTTGGAACTTTGGTGAAGTGAATGGTTTGACCTATACAGATAAGAGGCAGAGTCCATGACGCTGGTGTAAGATGATGTAGCTTGCATCTTCCTCCACCAGTTTGGATCCTGGCTGGGCTGAGAGTCACTCCAAGGAAGGACAGGTACTACTGTTTTCACCGTGGAGGGAGTCGCTTATCACCCGAATCTCCTTAATCCCTCTCATCATGGCTGCTGAGACGATACAGAGCTGGCACACGTTTTTTCATTGGAACATTTTATTTTTATTACCCAAAACCGCTTCTCCTCCAAAATGTGGGAAAAAATCTTCATTTTGGCATGAACTTGCCAGTTTTTAAGCCCGCCCTCCAAAAACAACCCAGAAAACAAAGAAATTGATCACTTTGGGGCTCTGTTTTTGTTTTTGAAATCAGATTTTGATGAAAAACTTGGTTTTTTAAAAACCAGAAATGGCTTTGTGTTTAGCTTTTCTGTGGAAAATCTGAGAATCCTTGTGGGACTTTTAAAAACAGAAAATTTAAAATGTTTGAAATTTCCTGTGAAAGAAAATAAGTAGCCATTTTCAAGGTGCTCATCTGATCAATTCATCTCTTAGCTGTCCATGTCACAAACAATTGCCATGCCAGAGTTATTCGGGGGGCTACACTAGCTCTATAGGGACCCCCACTCCTCTGCTGCAGAAGGGAAATTATGGACTACACTTCTTGTAATCTCCCAGTCTTCCAGCAAACGAGGAGCCTTCAAAAGGGTTCAAGATAGAGATTCAGTTGCAGTTTCTGAATATCCTGGTTATGGCTAGTTTATGTGAGACCTTATCATTTTAACCATGGCTTTAGCTCATAAAATCCTATTGCAATGAACTTCCTTCACACGCAGCCAGTGCATGATCCCCCTCTTATGCAGTCACTTCTTAGCATGGTCCTGTTCAGGAATCAGATCTCTACTAAACACTAGCTAAACAAAAGCATTGGTGTGCACAGCCTCTACGGTACAGCCTTCCATAAACAGCTGTCATTGTGCCTCTGCTTACAAAAGATTTACTTGACAGAGTGGAAGTCTGTTGAGAAATATTGTCTATTTAATATGATTAGAAAGATCAAAACGGAAAATCTGACCGGATTGTGGTAGGTAAATCTCATGGACCTGTTTCCGGCCCTCACATTGAGGATTTGCAGAATCATGAGCTTGTTTGCTGACAATGGGCCAGCCTGCACTCTTAGTGGAATGGTGGGATTGTTGGTGAAACAGGCAAATAAACCTGGCCTGTATGCTGAGAATGCGAAAACTGGGGGGGGGGGAATAATAATCAAGCACGGATTTGATAGAGGTCAGTGCAAGAATTGGAAGACTAGATTTTTGGCTAGGTTAGCCCTGCTTTGAGCAGGGGGTTGGACTAGATGATCTCCTGCGGTTCCTTCCGACTCTAATCTTCTATGATTCTAAATCAACATAGGTCTATTGAAGTGGATGGAGTTAGGCTGATTTCCACAGCTGAGGTTCAGCTCAAAGGCTGAAAATTAGTAAAAAGACTTTTTAAAGAAACGAGTACCATCAGCTTTGGGTTTAGACTCTTACAGCATGATATAGATTGTGACCTGCCACTATGTATGTTGCTGTCCAGTAGAGCTACCTGGGAAACTGTTTCCTTGTCCCGTGAAAATTTTCAAAATCTAAAAAAGGTTCCTGTCCAGATTTGGGACAAAAGCTCTCTTGAAATTTTTTGCAAAATGTAAACTCCCCCAATCAGGCCTGGTAAACATTGATGTAAAAATATTGCCTTCGGATTTTGACCATTTTTCATCTTTTTACGCTGAAGAGCTTCCGTCTGGAAATGAAAAGCTGTCGTGAACTGGAAAACCCGAAGTGGCCACCTCAAAGATGTTGAAGTGTTCTGTTTGGGCAACTTTGGAAACCAATCAACTTTTGTTGTTGAAGAAGGCTCAGTTTTGACAAATGTCTCTGAAAAGTTCCCGTTTTGATTAATTGGCATTTTTTGGTGGGAAAAAAAAAAACACTTAGCTGAAAACTGCTCTCCAGCACTACTAGCCAGCACCGCTGAGTTGCTGGAGAGAGTGGTAATTTCGCACAAGGAATAGGGCTGAAACTGATTACTTCCTCTCTCCCCTTTCCCCTCCCCTTCCCCCAAGCAAGGGGGAAACCAGCTGTTGCTCAATGACAGTCACAGTACTAGCAGTCCCTGGCCTGCTCCATGGACAGGGCACCTACATGATACCCTGGACTCAGAGCATGTAGAAAAGCCAAAATGGAGCCCATAGCCTGTAGGCATTTCAGGACAGAGGCTTTCACATATGTACCATACTTAGCACAATGGGGCCTGACCTGAGTTGGAAACTCTTGGCATTGCTTTAATAGCAATAATGAATTAAAATGGGAGCTGTGCAAAAAAGTGATTGAATGAAGCTGATTTCAAAGGACCGTTTCTTTAGAGCATGACACAAGTCGGAACACGGAACAAAATAAAAGGTCACTGAAATGTGCTGTTTTTGTCCAAGTCAAAACGCTTTCTTGAGCGGTATCAGTTTTAACCCCGTTTTTGTTGAGATGGTTTTTGAAGGCAAGAGTTCGCTGGTCGCTTTGGGCGAGAGACAGATGGACAGACCGAATCCGGAGCTGTTTTTAATCTGAAAACAGCTGTTTCCCCATAACTTTGTTTCACAAAAACATTGCAGAAGTTTTGTTTTCATTCTACTGTGGAATGAAAATACATTCTGAAACCTCAGAAGTGTCACAAAATGGAATTTTCATCCTCCGGGCAACTCTAATCACAAACCTACTTTTGTACCACCATAGCAACTTGACTGACTTTCTGTGAGCATAGCAACTGTTATTTCCTGCACTATTCTCAGTGTACAAATCCTCATGCCTGGAAATAAGAACAGGCTCTGTTGTGTATAAAATCTAAGTAGAAGAGTGGACTACCTTGCTCATCTTTTAAAATACATTTGCACAAGAATTGATTTATAACTTCGTTTTCTTAAATCGTCTTTTTAGCTGATCGAAATGTGCTTTTGTGTGAACCTGACGGAGAAACAAATTCAGCAACTGACAGCTGCTCTCGTTTTGTTGTATTGTACAATGTAGTTCTCAAAAAAACACAAGAGGCAAATGACTTGAGATGTTTCATTTGCCTTTCTGGCTGAAGAGCGGGTTATCTTCCCCCATGGTGTTGCTTCGCATTCACCTCCATCAGCTGAACTTTTCTTCTCTTACACTCTGATTTATCTCAGTTCTCGTGTGTGTTTCCCACTTTTGAGAATCAAGGCTGCATTGTTTGTTTATCTGCCTCATTTGTACTGATCTACCTTCTTCAGCTGATGCCATCCCCTGCCAATACTTCTGTGCTATATACAATAGGGAACATTCACACTGAGTTGGTTACCAGCAAGCTGCTGTGGTTTTGGTCTCCAGGATCTGCTAAAAGAAGGTATTTTTGAAACCTTCAGAGGGGAGGGGGGGAAATGCCTCTTCCTTATGTGGAACATCTACCCTTGTGGAAACCACACCCATAGGTGGCTGCTCACATTGCAGATTTGAATGCTTTTGATTGGGAATAATTTTTTGGAGTATTTTTCCCCAGGCTCTCTTTTCTGTCTGCTCCCCTGTTCAGCAGAAGAAGTGGGACTGTGGGGGTGGGTAAAAGCCTGTGTGCATGTGCCAGAGAGGGAGATCTAACAGTGCATACACTACAGCAAATACGAAATCTCTGCATGGGGAAAAGTCAGAATTTCTGTGGGAGCCATAGCTTTGCAGGACTAGTTTGTGCACTTCCGTTTTCTGCCCAAAAATATTCACTCCTTAGGATAACATCTGACCCATAACTGCTTTAGTGTACAGCATCATTTCTCACTGGAGAAACAAGAGTGTGACTCTTGTAGTCTGTGATGTGACCAAATAAAAGCCAACATTAAATAATAACAAATATGCAGTAGTGAGAATACACACTGAGGATATGATTTCAGAAATTCCTTGTGCACTATTAAGGATCTGGTTTTGCTCCCAACGAAAGTTTTGCTTTTTTTATTTACCACCTTTGAAATGATAAAACCAAAGCAGAAGTCAAAGGACTTGATTAAAATCCCTTTTTTTCATACTGTACATCCTGTTCCCCTGAGAGATGCAGCCTTGTTTTCACTTTGAGAATTGCAGCTAATCTCTATAAATGGGGATAGGTTCCTTCCAAGTCACTTGATCTTTCTCTTTCTCTGGTCAGACCCCCAGATCACATTCCAATACAGTGGAACCTCCATTTTATGACCACCAGTCTTATAAATGAACAGTTATATAAGCCATCTTTCCCATCAGGAAAACATCACATCATCAAAGTCATGTTAATGAAGAACAAGTTGACATCCCTTCTGATACCTTCAATGCACTGGAAATTACTGTCCAGTGGTTTAAAGGACAAGAAGAAAGCGATGCAGTGTAACTTCGATGTGTCCAATTTTATTAAGTTAATCCCCCACAAGTGAGTAAAATAGGAGTTCTACTGCGTGCGAGGAAACAGCGGTCAGGAAGAACCATTTGAGGAAAGGCTTTTTGTTTTTTTTCCATGGGGGTGTGAGGATGGTTAATCCACACTTTCCCCCTCCATTCCTCTGTCTCTCCTCAATCTATGTAGGGGGTTCTAGACTCATATTTCACAAAACATTCAAAAAAGGCATTTTAAACCTAACCCCGTGATACTCAGACTGAGGCTTTAATGTGTCTCCTGCGGCTCTTTGCAGCAGCTGATAGTAAAACACTGTATGATTTAATTATTAACCATTCAAAGTTATTAACCAGTCAGGGTGCTTTTACTGTGATCGTGTATTTCCTTGCTCATAAAGAGCTGTTGACTATATAGTACTACAGTAAATGAAACAATGAATTCACACTACTGTGGCGCTTTTGGGCAATGTCGATCGCTAATTTGGCTCCTGAATCATGGAGATCTGAGTATCACTTACCTAACCCCGAGGGGCTGATACCGTTCCAAATGATTTCAGATGCCCACTGACATCAAAGCTCCAAGACCCAGACCAATGGCTGGAATAGCTATTCTAAGAAGGATGTCTTTTAAGAACCCGTAGCTTCTGTCCCGTGTATCACAGACAACCACGAGAGCTAGAACCTCATAGTGAGCACACAAGTCCCATCCTACAGCTCCTGTGTAAGTCCCATGAGGCTGAATGGAAATTTGCCAATAGGATGGCAGGACTCCTTATCAGTGCAGTGGTATTTTTCAAGGCGCTCAGAGAAGGAATAACATAAAGACTATAAAAGAGTTATGGGACCAGTTAAATAATAAACATATTGCTATCATCATTTCATAGCTATGCCATAACGCTAGTAAGCAGGAAACATACCCAAACAATCTAGGATGAAATTCAGGCCTGACTGAAGTTAATGCAAGTTTTTTGTCTCTGATTTCAATTGTCAGAATTTCACCCCCTAATATTTATGGGCCGGATTGATTCTGATGACACTTGCTTCATAGGTTGTGCCACTGAACGCAAAGGGCTCATTTGTGGAATATCTCAACATGAGAAAAGGTGACAAAATTTGCCCCTCTTCTCTCCCCGCCCAGCCCCCCGGCTGAGCTGTAGTCTCTGCATCTCATTTGATACACACGTGCAACTTCAATGAAATCAGCATAGCTGATAAAGGATTTTAGTGCACACTTCGCTGTGTGCCCCTTTGAGAGAAATCAGTGGCCCTGAAAAAGTCACTTCACCTCTCGGTGCCTTGTTTCTCCTGACAACTTTTGTCTGTTTGAAACAGAAACTCTTCGGGGCAGGGACTGTCACTCTTTGTGGTCCTGATTTTACAATGACTAATGCACGTATTTGTACAGCACCTAGCACAATACAGTTCCAATCTCAGTTAGGACCTGTAGACATGCCTGTCAATAATAACAGCAACATAACAGAAATGGTACTAAGTGATGTAATTGCTTACTCCTTAATGGATTCTGAGTGAATTTAATAAAGAAATACTAAGAGAATGATCTGACACCATAGAAGTAGGTGCTAGTTTTGCCATTAATTTCAGTAGGATCAGGATCAAGCCTCTAAAGAATGAGCCTAATTCAAAATCAGACATGCCCAGCCTCTGTTAGAATTAATGTGATGCTATGTCTTACATCCTTATGTTAGGAACTTCAGCTGGGGCAGAAAAAGCCAACCAGACCAGTAGAATAGTTTGGTTTACTTTTTATTTACTTTAATAATAGATTGTCCCCTCCATTTTCTCATTTCTCTTTGTCAGAATTAAATACATCAGTTCAGATTACTCATTTGTTTTGTCATTTTGTCTCATTCTATAAACAGCATCATTAATTGAAAATATCACTCCTCATTTTGATACTTTGGTTAGCCATTACTTACATTGCAGTAGGAGAAAAACTTAATTCTCTGCACTTTTATTTTTAAATGGGCTGGGGGGCACACAATAACACTGAACATATTTTGATTTGTCTAAAAGTATTTGTATACAAACTAAAGAGCCTTCTTTAGCAACCAAAAGTCCCTATTTCTTCTTCAAGGTTATGAAGCTGACAAAGCTGGGGGGGGATTTGAAAAGATTACTGTAAATACAAACATGTATTTCAGAGTTATTTTATTTGTAATTGAAGCAAATAAAGAACTAGTACAAGCTTGGACAGCATAGCAATCAAATGATTAAAACCTGCCAAATACATGTAGATTGCTGTGTTTGTGGGGGGTTTTTTTAAAAAAAAACCCAAACCCTGACTTGATTGTAGTATAACAATATTTTGTTGAAAATAATTTTGTACTGCGCATTATGCTGCATTAGTAATTTTGTAACTATTTGTATTTTGTTCTTTTAATCTCTTACAGAAAAAATGAACTGAGGTGATTGTAAAATATCCCCTGCTTAAGAAAATTGTGTTGAGGTAAGCTCTCTTTACCTCTACCTCTACCTCTCTCTCTCTCTTTGCCTCTCTCACTTGCCAATTATAACACATTCAAGAATTTCATTTTGGAGTTTATCAGAGCAATTTTGTCCCAGCGACCCTGCTGTCTAACCCTGTTTGCCGAGTTATGCAGGGTTTGCTGACAAGTTCTACTTGAGTAAATTGTATTTAGACAACAATATATTTCATTCAGGTCTTTTGCAATGACTGGGCCAAGGTCAGTTTTATATTCTACTGAAATCATAAAGTGACACTTGAGATAAACAGAATGTTTACTCTCTCCATGTGAGCTGAAGCTGATATGTAAATGTATCCTTATTCTTTCATCAAATTTGCATTTACCCTCTTAGTCAAACACTACAGGGCTCCAAATCAAACAGCTTTAATGGTGGTCAACTCTTTATGACCGATTGCCATATCAGAGAAAAAGAAACAGCAATTAGATTAAAATGAAAAGAGTAACACAACGTAGCAAGCGTCATCCGGTTTGCAATCATTGGATAAACTTTTCATAGAAGTAAATGTGTTTTGATGCTTGACTGCCTGAAAAGCAATTGTTGTATTCTTCTCTTTTTATTCTACTCCCTTTATCTGCTACAAACAGACCATACTCACCTGTCATTATTTTTTCTTTCTGATCAAACAAGCCAAGTGCCACTAAACAGATTCTTTTTTCCCTTTTAAATCTACATGAAAGAAATGGACATGATCCACAACAAAAAATGATCGATTTTCTTATATCTTTAGTACTCAGGGTATAAGAGCGAGCATGTAATAATGGTCAGATCTGAAAGTAGAAATAAAAATCCAAAGGTAGGTATTCATGTCCAGTTGCTTTTTAATGTAAGATTACCATATGCTAGTAGGCAGTTCAGCAAAGGTCAATTGTTTTCATGAATGACAGGTTTGGTTAGCTCTATGTAGTGCAAATAGGTGCGCAGATACCATGGTGATGGGTGCAGGATAAGCACCTTTGCGATCAATCCTATTCTATTCAGGTTAAGCTCTATTAGGGATAGAATTCAGCCATATGCCTTCAGGCAGCGAGAGACAATCACACACAAAGCAGAACAACAATAGAGATCCACTAACAAAGTGGGAAGATAATTAGTACCTGTGTGACTTCTTCCAGTCTTTATGAACAAAGAGAATGATTTCTGAGATATGATATGGATTGTAGGCTACCACAGAGGAGGGTTAAACTGAGACCACACAACTCATGACACATGACTGGATTAAAGATTTCAGTCCCACTCTTCAGCGGAGAATAGATATTATATTAGCTCCCCATGCAACGAAATCCTTTAAATAATTGTTTCCTCTCCTTGTAGCTAATTTTTTTTTTTTTGTGGAGGGAGCGAAGGGGCGATGCAGAGGGTGAATTAAACATTAAACCAGTTCAAAGCAAAGCGAGAGATGAGACAGGCTAGACAATGCGGGGAAAGTGCCATTCTTTCGGGGGCTCCCAGAATCTGCTTCCTATAAGGAATAAAAAATGAAGACTGTTGGCTGCGACCCTCGCTAGGTAACTGAAGGTTTGTTACTTGGAATGTCAGACACATTAGTAAAGGCTTGATCCAGCAACACTACCGACATAATTCACACCATTGATGCAAAAAGACAAGTGTCTATTCCCAACTTCAGGGCTTGTCTTGTATTAAAAAAAAAAAAAAAAAGCAAGAGGGGTGGGGGGAGAAAGCAGAGGACAGAATTTCCTTTTTTCAGTGTGGCTGTCAAATGGCTATCTAATAGTAGCAGGGTTGTAGGAGAACAGATATCTGCCTCTCTCTGGAGCCTGCAAGTATTTCTGCCATTCATGAAGCCAAAGGATGCCACACACATTCTGTTTGTTCAACATAAGCAAACAGATTGTAAACTGGCTGATAATTTTTGTACTGACAATGTCATTTACAGCTGTCAGCCTTTTGTCTGTCATGTTTGCTTTATTCAAATATGAACCAAGTGGACCTCCCTTCCACCGCTTTCTTCTGAATTAAAAGCCCATCAATTCCCTTCCATTCTGTCTTATCTAAAATTCATTGGAGGCCAATCACTTGGATGAATGCTTTGGTGTTTCCATGGAGGCAAGAAGTCTAGTGTGGACTTCAGGGGATTAGGAAGTTTCAGATTTAAAGCCTTGAAGTGCACATTTCTTTCAGTTCTTTCTTTTGATTGCAGAGGGGCGGGGAGGGAGAACCCAGGAAAATTGCAATATAATTTTATTTTCTGAACGCGCAAGAGCGTTGAAGAAGTCTCTTCTTTGGGGGGGGAGGTGTTCGCCTGCGTACCTTACTATTGATCATTAGCCCTAAGCACAATTTAGGACTGTGATCTTACCAGCTAAGCTACAAGAGTCCTGTATTGGCATGCATTCTCTCTCATCATCTTTAACAGCAACTTTCCATAGGCTTGTATAATAAATTCTAACCCATCTTCAATTAGCTGGATTTGGATCCATCTGCTTCCCATGGTGCTGCCCGCAGATCTGGAAGCATCTCCCTTTGTTAATAGAGGTCATGGCACTTTGTGTTAAATAATTCACATCAGACTGTCTGTCTGTCTAGAAGCAGCTGCAGATGTTTCCAGTTTCTTTGAACATTGCATGCAGAACTTTAAAATTTCGGAAATACAATGACATCCACACACACAAGTTCATAAGCACCTATGTATATTTGTGTGTGTGCATGGGGGAAAGATATAATCTTTCATTTACGAGTCAGATTCCCAGCTGGTGTAAATCAGCAACGCTCCAGTGAGCTACACTGCTGAGGATTCAGCCCATGATATTTTTGTCGTCCTACTCCCTGTTTTAGGGTTAAATTTTAAAACGGTGACTAGTAACTTTGGGTGCACAGCTTGAGATGCCTTCAAGGGCCTTGATTTTCAGAGGGTGTGCTCAGCGCTTTATGAAAATCAGTCCCTTGGTCACCATCTCCCATTGGACATGTAAAAACCGAGGCAGCCAAAATCACTAATCACTTTTGCAAATCTCGGTTTTAAGTTTTACCAATAGAAGAATGATGTAAAGAATTCTAAAAATATTTGCTTGAAAAGAAACATTAAACACAGTGGCTAGCGCCCTGATTATCCAGTGCTTTGCACACTGCAGTCATTTAAGCCAGTGCAGATGAGGTGTAAAACACTACCCCCTCCGAACAGGACTGTTTTGCACTCCCTCTGCACTGGTGTAATTGACTATGCAAGATGTCATAACAGATAATTGAGGCCTAAATATCTGTCTCCCTCGGCACACATAGATATACACAGCATGTCCCCACCCCCCAATACTTGTGATATGGTGTTGCAGCACGTATGGGCACAAATCTCAGCAAATCTAGAGGCACAAGAGTAACTTGAAATGAGGTTTTCAGTAGCTGAGATATAGGGCCAAATAGTTTGCTGATACAAACTGGAGTGCCTCCATTGGTGCCACTGGAGCTGCACCAGTTTACATCAGCAGAAAATTGCATCCATACTGCCTCAGTGTATTTCTGAGCCACCTTTTCAGCTTTTATTGTGAAATCCCTTCTTCTCAGATCATATCAGGCACTTTCATTCTCCAGTCCACTCTGTCAGTGGGGAGCAAAAGCAGGTAAAAATAAAACAAGTGGTCTGTTTTTTCACAGCCTTGCCCATTGTATAGTCATGGACATCTTGCTCTTACCAGCCCCGAGAGTTTAAAAATCAGATGCCAAAAAATTCCTGATTGGTTTAAAAATCATGAGATTTATTTTTTGGGGTTTTTTTTAAAGTTGGGTGCTTTTTTTATTTGCCTTCTGGTTTCTGACATTTCTGGGTTACGCGTAGGTCACATTTTCAGGCTTCCCTGTACAACCCCGAGGGCCAGTCTCTCCGTCTCCTCTTTTAAATGAAAGCTAAGATTCTCACTGAATCACATGCCTCGTATCCCCAGCCTCACAACCAGATTGCGAGAATTGGGAACCGTGATGTACGAAAGACTGCCGGCTCAGCCTTTTACCCACACTTTGCACAGGTGTAGATAACTGCCAGGCAGTGGAGAATCAAGCCTAAGCTGTGCAGAATGATGGGGGAGGAAGAGGGAGTGTTCTAGGACAGCACCTTCATTGAATTCTCTGCTCCGCACAAGTGTGCTGTCCAGCTGTGGAGCCACAGGCTGGGAACAGGGCAGAGCCAAGAAGCAGCCACACTGCACAGCAGACGCAGCCGTATGCCCAGATTTGCAGCAGGAAACCCTCCTGCTCGTCAATGTTTCACCAAGCAGACCTAATTTCTCTTTTGCGTCATCTACCTCACCTACCAGGACACTGGCAGGGAAGTGGGGCGTTTCAGAAATCAAGTTACTCCTTCCAGGGGCTTTTCAGAGCCAACAGGGCATGCGCGGGGGGAAATTCTGTGCTGGGCCTCCTTGAGGCGCCATTCAGAACATGCAGCCCAGGGCAAGGGATGTTATCAGGCCTGCCCCCAGGGGGGCAAAGGGGGCAATTGTCCAGGGACCCAGCAACTTTAAAAGGGCCTTGGGCAGCAAGTGAAGCTTCCCTTTAGGGAGGCTAGCTCCCTAGCCTGCTTCTTCCACCTGCAGCCCCACCACCGCTCAATGCACTCACCACCACCTCCCTCCCCACTCCGTCCCCCTCCTCTCTTCCACACACCCCCACCCCGCTCATCCTCCCTGCCACCGTGTCTCTCCTCCCCCTCAGCCCCTCCACTATTGCTCGCCGCCTGGGGGAAGGGGGCTGGAAGAGAAGAAGGGGACCAAACGGGAGAGAGGACGTGGGGGCGAGCGGGCCAGCTAGGGTCTGGGGTGCAGCAGGGTTGGAATGTGGGTGGGGTCCATGGTTGTAAACTTCAGCTCTCCCTTTCTAGGTGGGTGGGGGCCATTGACTCTTCTGCCCCAGGGCCTGGAATTGCTGTCGGCGGGGCTGGAGGTTGTGGGCCTGGTGTAAAAGGGTCAGCGGTGGGGTGAAAAACTTTACCCCCTGTTTACTTCATTTATTGTACTGTATTCAGAGCTGACACAGTGTCTGCATTTTAACCCTTAAAAATAGGATCTGTGCCCCCCATGTCACTGTCCCGGCTTTATTATACCCCTTATGGGCTCATACTCCGTATACTCCAGCTTGTCACCCTGCAAGAGCTACTGCAAGTCTGCCAGAGGCACAGATTCTCCTCCCGCACACTGACATCACTTCACACGGGCTGATTACCCCACGGCAGCATGAAGTAACTCCCACTGAAATCAGTGGGAATTACTCACCTCCTGGGAACTGAATCGGTCCCATTGATCTTATTGAAGGCACTCTAAAATGAAAGAATAGCAAAACCCCTTCTACTCAGAAAACTTAGAGCAATATAACTCACTTTATTACTACACGTATATTGTACAGTACCTTGCACAGTGGGGCCTTTGATACTAACAGGATACAAAACATGTATAGAAAACTTAGGAAGAAAAGAATGATTAGGGGGGAAAATCCCTTTGACTCCCCCCTAGAGGGCAGTCAGCTGCTCCTGTTAAAAGTCGTTTCCACCAGTTCAACACTCTCTCCATAAAACTGTACCTCCTTTAATTCTGATAGATATTCCCTCTGAACATAACCCTCTGTCACGCCGCTCTGGTCTGTGTAATAACCTCCGCTTGATCAACAAGCCTATTTTATTGATATGTACGATAGGAGCTGAGATGGAGGGCCCCATTGTGCCAGATACACATAGTAAGAGACCCAGGCAAGGCAGACAAAGAATGGGAGGGGGGGAAAGAGAGGTGAAGGGACTTGCTCAGCATTACACAGTGATTCAATGGTTGTGGTGGAAATGAACAAAGGGCTCCTGACCGCCAGTCCAATGGCATATCCACTAGACCACGCTGCTTCCATCAGTTTAAGGCCCAGTTTCCTTGGGTTTATAGACTGTCCACCTCAATCCAAACTGGTAACCTACCAGCCTGCCCTGCTGCTGTAGATAGAACTGAGAATTGAAATGCTGGCTCTATCAATTCAGTGAGGCCTTTCCTCTGCCCTGTTAATTTATACAGACCCATTTAGTCATCAGGTTAGGTTTGAGTCAATAAAGCCTACGTGCAGGCACCGCACACCCCAAACAAGCAAACAAAACCTCAGCAAACTAAACAAGATATTTCTTCTGCTGTCTGGGAAGGAAGAAAAAGACGGAACTTGTTGATTCATTTTTAAGTGCTTCGGAGTGGTTCAGATACAACAGCGAGGGGGGTGAATAGATAAATTAAAAACTGTAACTCCTTTGGGCATCACAGGCCAGACCCACACCCAATGACAGCAGTGGGAATGTTTTTATTGACTTCCTTTGGCCATTAACTTGGGAACAAGCCCCGCGTCTGCCCACCTCTCTGCAACAGTCCAGTACAAGGCCTAAGCACCTCTGAAGGGCTTGATCGATTGCCTACTTCAGCTAATGTATCTAAGTTCCTATATCCTATTTTCCCAACCCACAAGTCGTTCTAGGACAGAGACAGTATGTGACGAGTTACAGGCCAGGAAGAACATAATGGGCCTGAACCTGAGCCAAATTATGGTTCCTTTGTGCTGCTCTGGGCCAAAAAATTGATCTACGTGGCCACTTGAGGATGCCCTCCCATAGAGGAATGCCCAGCTGTGTGCCCAGAGAAGGGTCTGTGGGTGCTCAGAGAAAGCAATATAAGCGGAGTATTGCTGTGTTCTGGCAATTCTCAGCAGATGCAGGAGTTTGGATGGATATAATTTAGAAATAGGAGATCTTTCTAGTGGGGCAGAATTTGGTCTCCAGAATGCCCCTGTCTGTTAGTGTGGTCTAAAGACAGCAGAAGTGAAGCTCAAATGGGAAAACAAACCAGGGTCTGCATGGATATTGATGCATCAATTTTGGCTGTTGCTCAAGTTCATTATTTAGTGCGGGTGAACTTCAGAGGCTAACAACTTCAGAGGCCGGTACCCATGTAAGTCCAACTGAAACCCTCAAAAGTGTGTTGCCTAATCCAACTGTACTGCACATAATGATTGGAAAGCTAAGTTCACCTCACTTAACTCCAGATTTACATCTCTGTAACTCCATTGATTACCGGGCAGTTACTTCAGGTTTGCACTAGAGTCACTGAGAACAGAATCTGGGCCAGTGTCCTCAACTGGATTTCCAGGAGTAAATCAGACAGCAGTGTTTGCTCACTGTTTCCACTAAAAAGCTCATCCAAAATCCCTTGAAGCCAAGGGAAAGACTCCCATTGACTTCAGTAGGCTTTGGGTTAGGCCCTGAGTGCAATAATATACAGATCATTTAATAAATAACTGTCCACATTTAAAAGCCTCTTTTCCACTGCAGGTTTTTTTCTTTTAAAGAAATATTTGGCTTCATTTCTCCAGCCACTCAACCACATATTGGACAAAATGAATTTGAAACTTTAATAAAACTGGTTGATAGTTATTTCAGTCAATTCATTCATTCACATGTGTGAGATGGTGCTCAGATACCACAGCAATAAGTGCCATAAAAATGCTTATAATCCAAAACAAAAGTACATAAGTTTTAAAAAAAACCAGTCTCTCAGGCGTTGCCAACTAGAAAGGCTAGCAGTGTGGCCACATGTCATGCAATACAACACGTACAATGTAAACATACCATTCATGTCCACTACTAGGATATTTACGACATATTCTACAGTTGTCATGTCAACACCAAGCAACTGCAACATTAAATCATGCTGTCAATGGGCCAGAACAGTAGCACTATGCAAAATAATTCCAGTTACTGACATGAAATATTACATTGATCATTTCATGACTTTTTTGGCTGTTACTTGGCTATTTCTTCTTTGCTGCCTCTGGGTTGGTCCTTTTGGAAGAGTCGGAGACAGGAGCAGAATACAAACGACCCGATCGAGATTCCCTTTTAGAAAAATGGGCATAGTTACTGTTATCTTGTCATTACTTTTATTTGAGCGTGATTTGTGGGGCAGGGGAGAAAGGCCTGTGGATTCAGTGACATATAAAATGGCCTTTCAGACATTGTGGGGCCGTGGTAAAAGCTGTAGTTAGGATTGTAAGGTATTTACCATGATCAGTCTTATGTAGTCTAGGCCCATCGCCATGGAATTTTGGCAAAAAGCTACTTTTTGCCCCCCCAGTTGTTGGGGTCTACCCAAAGTAGAACTATAATTCCCCCCTCCCACACCCTGCCACCTTGAAGTGAAGCAGAGACATCAGAAGTGAGTTATAGAACACAGAAGATGTTTTTTACTTTTGGAAAACTCATTGTTCCAACTTTTTTGGTCTAGTGTGTGGAAGCCTCTGCTTCCCTCTAAACGTTGGCCCTCATGACTGCTTTTAGTCATTTGAAGCTGAATTTTGTTTTGTTTCCGAGCTAGATTGTACCTGTAGGCACAACCAATAGCAAGGGAGGGACTCCACAAACTGCATCCCCCTAGGAGAAGTCCCACAAGGCATGGTGGGTGAAATTCTGGCTACAGTGAAGTCAATGTGAGCTTTTCCATTGACTTCAATCAGGCCAGGATTTCACCCCTGTGATTCGGTTCCTGTAGCAAAAGAGCTAGGGGTCAGAAAACATACACCTTCGGTGCAGCCTGTGGGTTCCTTGAGGCAAGTGTCTGGTGGGGTTAGACGCTTACAGATTCCTTTCACATGGCCAGTAGAATTTGTAACATCCCTGAAAGAAAGGGCCAGAGTCTGCTACATCAAAGCTTGTGTGTGATCCACTGTAGAGGTTCTGGTCTCTCTTTTGAGTGCCCACAGGAGACTGCAGCCTTTGGCAAGTTCCACAAAGTGGTTAAATCTCCTCCCGCTGCTTGAAGGAGATGGCGCCACCAGTTAGGGAATCTCAATGTTAGGAAAGGTGACAAGAGGAAGCGGAGGAGCTGGTCGATGCTTACTGAGCAAGTCTCTGTTCACTGCGGCTCCCAGTCTCAAAAGAGCCCACCAATGTGAAAGATAAATTGATGTTCACGTTGGCACCTCTAAGGCAAAACTGTCTGACCCTTTGCCCGGATCGCCAAGAGCCAGGCAGAATTCATCGCTATCCCAGTCTCAGCCGCCTTTCACCTTCCCAGTTCCCCACCCCAATCCAGTGAGTGCCAGCTGTATCCTATTACTATTACTATTACTGCTAGCAGAACTGCAGTAGCCCTTACTATGGACCAGGAGCCATTATACTCAGTGCTGTACAAATCTAGAAAAAAACTATAATCCCTTCTGCTAAGGTACCTATAGATGAAGATGCTGGTGGAAGATAGACAGGAGGCTACCCAAAGAAGTACAAAGTATGGACAATCAAAAATAGTCACCATTCAAAAATGCAAGGAAATTTTTCCATCATAATTTCAAATTTGGCTGACCATCTCACACACAAGAAATTGTTTTGGATGTAATTGTCATGAATTCCACTTTGCCCCACCCTCCTTTGACCATCTATTGGGATGGCTGACTTTTGGGTTTCATTTTGACTAAAAAGGTTTCATCTAAATTTCATTAGACCCCTCCCCACACCCCAAAAAAGAAGAAGAAAATCACTAATATTTTTTGCAGCAGAATTTACCCATTTTTTATTCTGTTCTAGTCTAAAGAGAAAGGAGGAGGTTGGGACTATTAAATGGATGGTGGGTATAAAACTCATCTGCATTGAGCCAACACAGCCAACATTTATTGAAATTTACCGTGTTCCAAGTTCATCATGAAGCCACAAGTCAAGTGAAGTTTGAAAATTTAAAAACCTTCTAGTGTCTGTGAGTGTAACATATGAAAGAGTCTTCAAATACGCAAGCAAATGTTACACCCACTGAGGATACAAGGAACTTGAACTGTGAAAGTCTTTACTTGCACTCTACTTCCTAGGGCTTCTCCTGTTCTTAAAGTTGAGTACGTAATTATATACTTTGCTCAGAGAAGGAGAGTTAATAACTGATGATATCAAGAAAGGTGAGGTGCTTAATGCCTATTTTGCTTCAGTCTTCACTAAAAAGCTTAATGATAACCAGATACTCAACACAATTAATATGAAAACTAGGGAGAAGGAATGCAAGCCAAAATAGGGAAAGAACAGGTTAAAGAATATTTAGGTAAGTTAAATGTATTCAAGGCAGCAGGGCCCAATGAACTTCATCCTAAGGTACTTAAAGAACTAACTGAAGCAATCTCAGGGCCATTAGCAACTATCTTTGAGAGCTCCTGAAGGATGGGAGAAGTCCCAGAAAACTGGAGAAGAGCAAATATAGTACCTATATCTAAAAAGGGGAACATGCAGGACCCTGGGAATTATAGATCTGTCAGCCTAACTTCAATACCTGGAAAGAGTGGAACAAATTAAACAATCAATTTGTAAACAGCTGGAGGATAATAGGGTTGTAAGGAGTAGTTGGCATGGATTGTCAAGAGCAAATCATGCCTAACTAACTTAATTTCCTTCTTTGATAGGATTGCTGATTTACAGATAGGGGGAAGCAGTAGACATGATATGCTGTACCCCCTGATGTTAGTAAGGGTTTTGACACAGTTCCGCTTGACATTCTTGTAAGCAAACTAGGGAAATACGGTCTAGATGAAATTACTATAAGGTGCGTGCACAACTGGTTGAAAGACCCTACTCAAAGAGTAGTGATCAATGGTTTGCTGTCAGATTGGGAGGGTGTATCTAGTGGGGTCCCACAAGGTCAGTCCTGGGTCTGATATTAGTCAATATTTTCTTTACTGACTTGAATAATGCAGTAGAGACTACACTTACAAAATCTGCAAATGACACCAAGCAGAGAGGGGTTGCAAGCACTTTGGAGGACAGGTTTAAAATTAAAAATGACCTTGACAAATTGGAGAATTGTTCTGAAGCAACAAAATGAAATTCAATAAAGACAAGCGCAAAGTACTTCACTCAGGAAAGAAAAATCAAATGCCCAGCTACCAAATGGGGACTACCTGTTTGGGTGATAGTACTGCTGAAAAGGATCTGGGGTTTATTGTGGACCACAAACTGAATATGAGTCTTCAATGTGCTGCAGCTGCAAAAAAAAAAAAAAGGTCCTATGATTCTGCATGTATTAACAAGCGTGTTGTATGTAAGACACAGGCGGTAATTGTCCTGCTCTGCTCGGCCCTGGTGATGCCCCATCTGGAGTACTGTGTCCAGTTCTGGGCACCACATTTTAGGCTGGGAGACCTCTGGACTCAACGTTAAGCACCTGAGTAACCTTGGGAAGTAAAGAGAAAGTAAGGACCGGCACTGATAAAGTTTCTCATAACCTCAGTGGATGCAACATTTGCTTGCATGTTTGAGATCCATTTCAATGTAGTTGTATGGGTGGTCCTGAGGACAGAATTGACCCAAGGACAGCACAGAGAGAGAATACTGTGCAGGAGGTTAAAAATGAAATAGTAGCCAAAACAGCAGTTGCTTTTCCTACTCTCTAACCCACCATGTTCTCTGGAGACTGTATTTTCTTGTTCAGTAGCAGCGACCTCTGTGCTGAGGACCGCAGTAGAGCCAGTCTGAGAAGGTCTCCTTCTTTATCTTCACAGTGCTCAACAGCCTGCCTCCAAGGTATGTAAAAGAGCCTAAAGTTCTGGGGTGAAAACCATGGTTGACAACGCCACTGCTCAGCAATGATGGAACATTTTACCATCAGCCTGTGTGGGAGACAAGCTTCCTTGGAGGCTGCTCTGAGAGTGTGGAATGAACTCTCCCAAGAACTACGGACCATCACAAACCTCCTGAGTCTCCACCTTCCATTCGAAGAGCAAGGTGCATTCCTTCAACCTGCCTTCTCTAATGCAGACCCAGAGCATGGTGTACATTTAACCTCCCTGCCACCCAAACAAAATACCCCTACCGAAACCAAATACTCCACGGCACGCACAATTCTCCCTGCAGGGAGAATGCACAAGACAACAAATCACCTGGAACAGACGCGAAGTCATGTTACATAATGCACGGCTGGCAGGAGCTCAGATACAAAGGTGATGAGGGCCGAATAAACTAGAATAGCTTCAGCATCATAGTTCAACAGGAATTTGCAGTAGTAACACTATTAAAATCATGCAGGGAGAAATGGAAGAAAAAATCTGCCCAAAACAGAGCATTATCTCCACAGGTTTTAGGAAAGCCACATGTACTAGCTTTCTACAAGGCTCTGCTGAGCAGGTTTCAGATACTGAGTGAAATCCTGGCTCTGCTGAAGTCAATAGGAGTTTTGCCATTGACGTCAAGGAGCCCAGAAATTCACTCATAGAATGTCCTAACTCACCCTGCAGCATTGCAAGTGATTCATTGCATTGCCCAAGCACAGAGCAGGTGGCAGTCCCCTGACTGGTTGGGTAGCTCCTGTCTGAGATGGTGTTGTGATCAGGGACTTTGGACCTTCAGACCTTCCGGCTACGTCTGACAGACTGTAAAATGTGAAATGGCCACAAATCTTTCATGCGCAGCCAACACATTTTTGCATTTGCTTATTAAGTCATGGATATGGATAAGATCTTTGTCATGGTAAAATTAGGCAAAATTCTCAGAATAGTCATGGTAAAAATGAACAAAATCATGGTATGATCACAGCAATGAAAATCCATAATTTAACAAGAAAGTATTACAGTGTAACATTTGCATGAAACATTCATGCAATCGTTTTTACTTCCTCGATGATGTAAGCTATTTTGAAAATATATATACTTATTCTGCAATCGTTTTTCAAACAAAAATAACAAAAGACTATAGAACAAAAATAACTGATTCGTTTTAGTAAAGACCCTTTTGCAAACGGTAATTTTGGTCTAACAAGCTTTTATATATACAGATTATTTTTTATGTGGCGTCTGATGTCCCCAAGCATATTTTTATACGATGAGAAAGGGAGCTCACCGTCCACACTGGTGAGGGGTATCACTAAGCATCTCAGGGCAACTATAGACTGAGCTGGGAATCTGGTCATCCTGCTTTGCAAGAACTGGAAAATGTTCTTGTTCCTCAGTTCTTGAACTGCTCCACAGTAAGCCTGATATTCCTCTGTGCTTCAGAGTTGTCTTCAATAATGGCATATTTTCACATACTGTGGGCTCACAAATGTCAAGGTGGTTTGCTTCATTTGGCTCAAATACATAGCATGCACCGAAGAAAGCCGCAGCAGGTGATGAAAGAGGGAGGTTGTGTCAGTGTCCATATATGACAGCGTGCTGGGGTTTTTTGAGCTCTCCAAGAATGCTGATTTGTTGATGTCTTGGCAAGTTTCAGAGCAGCTCTCTGGCCACAATGCAAGACCATGCATGTCATTGGTGACTTGATAAGCATGAACTGTGGGCTCTTCATAAGCTGTAAGTGTCTTCATAATTCGGGGTGCAAATTCTTTTAGAGCCTGGCAGCTCTGGAGCCACCGCCCCAGCGCTGAAGCCGAACAGGACAGGATAATTTCACGGAGGTCTCTGAAAGTAACAGAATCTGACTTCCATGGCCTCCGTGACAAAACCTTATCCTTTAATCATGGACCACCTAATTAAATCACTGTGCAAATCACAATGTCCCAGCAAATTCCTCATCTTTGATTGTAATTTGCACCATTGGTGGAGGTGATAAACCTAGCAGGAGGGGAGTTGGGGGATGGACCAGACAGCAAGGTGTAAACCAATTAACAATCTTGCCATGGTATTTCTTTAACATGTTTACTCCAGATGTG
Organism: Mesoclemmys tuberculata; assembly: GCA_007922155.1. NCBI lineage: Eukaryota > Metazoa > Chordata > Testudines > Chelidae > Mesoclemmys > Mesoclemmys tuberculata. The sequence goes on along the minus strand of ML675614.1, from coordinate 4,436,759 downwards.
AGTTGTTTCAAGTTGATCCATAAAGACTGAACGCTGATACTCAGTTTGAGATGAGCATTTTCCCCATGTGAAAAGGGAGAGGCTTTTGTTGGTTGGTTGGTTTGAGGGACTTTGAATTGATTCCACAGAGAGTAAATTATGGCAAAATTTACCTCTTGGAGTTTTAATGATGCAAAGAGCTGCCAGTTCACATGAATGGCCAGATTTTGTTCTTGCACAGCTCCTGTCAATTTCACTGGCTCTAGCGTCACAAAAACATCTGAGGACAGAAGTTGGTCTTAAACACTTTGGTCAGTTTTGCATGTTGTGTGTACTTTGGCTTTCCCTTCAATGGCACAGATAAACAGCTGGCTTCATAGTCCATTACAAATTTCGGTTACCATTTCTGCAGCATGCAAATGACAGTGCTGTGTTGCATTAGTATGGTTATTTACTGCTAATTGCTAAGCTGTCAATCATTATTATATTCTAAGGTGACAGGATTTTTGTTTGCATAGTTTAAGCTTCAGTGTGTCTAATATTAACATGTGGCTTTTGGAAAAAAAAGTTATCTGTTCTAAAAGGTCGATCGTGGAATGATGGAAGTAAAATATCTCTGGGATTTTTTGTATGCATAAACTGACACGTATCTGGGAGGACTTTGAAAAACAGCAATATCTGACTGTGAAGCTTGCAAACAAGATCAGAATTCAGACAAAATGTCCCACTCCGGGGTCTCCATAGTATTTTCCTTTGTGTCCTGGCTAAAGGCACAGAGAGGATCACAGACCCCATCCTAGTGTTGTTTACTTTGGGAACAATCAGTAATGTATGAATAATAATGCCACCCTCTGACCATGACTAATTGAATTGCAGCATGCTGCAGAGGCAGTGAGAAAGCTTTGCTAGCTACTAGTCTATTGGTGTTGTTTTTCAAGTAGCCGCGGACAATGATTGATGCTGATATGCTTTCAAACAAGGATCCTTAAACACCTCATGTTAGCACGTGTGAACCTGCAGTTTGAGTTTCTATTAAACTGGGGCCTCAATTTTTTAAAAAAGGAAATATTAAACCATTTTGGAGAGTGACTTTCATTTTCACTAGAGCTTCTTTATACTGCTCTGTAATTTATACCAACTTTAAGTCTCCTTTATTCTACCAGATGATGTAAAGGTACATGAGAATCAGGCCCATTTTTTCCAGTATATGACAAAAGACATGCAGTAGTAAGTCATGATCCAGTGTCAAAACACCAGTGCTTTGCATTCCCATTGCAGAGCATTCATCTTGACAATGGCCTTGGCTTTCTCCCACTCAATCTAACACAAATTAAGATGCAATCAGGGGTAATAAGATTGTTAATTCATAACCAAGAATACCGCAGTGTTCCAGCAGACCAGTACCATAATAAAGCAGTAGGTACGGAAAGTGTGGGGTAGGGTTGGCTGGGGTGGGGAGTGCTTTGGACTGGTAAACCATGAGTCCTGGTCCACTTGTTGAAATTTGGCCAAGGTAAGTCATGGCTGAAAGTCATTAACCACTGGCATCTGATCAGTTAATTTAATTGGTGGTTTCAGGCTACTCCCGAGGGGTCTAGTGCCCACATTAGAACATGCACAATTTCCACTTTTCTTTCTGGTTTGGAATGGAGGGGGGGAATCTAAATCTCCCCCAGAATGGAAACTCTCCAAGTGAATAATAAAATACTGCAGAGCCTTCCAAAAGCTCACTCGCATATGGAACAGAATACAGAATACACAGGGTGGGATTTTCAACAGTGCACAGCACTGTCCTGATGCTCCTCCAGTTGAAGACTGCTGACCTCAGTGAAGCAAAGAGAGGCCCAGTGCTGAGTGCTTTGGAAATCTCCACCCTAGATCATGATGACTGTTTGGTTTCCATTCATTTGAGGCTGGATTTGAAGCCAGTTGCAGGGTTGTGAACTTTCATGGTTCCGTCATGAGTCTCATGATGATCAGGGTTTTCCTTAAAGCCCCAGCTCCTGGAGTCAAATGGAGATGTCATGATTTCAGCCTTCATTCTTGAAGAAAAAGTAAGTTTCGAGCCCACATGGGAAAACTCCAAAATGTGGTCCCAGGGCACTGTAAGGGCTCAACAAGCAGAAGGCAAACAAAAGGAACACCAAATCTATTGCTTTTACATAAGCTTATGATTTTAAAGCCAATCTCATGATTTTTGGTGAGCCTGACTCATGATTTTTGAACATTTGGGGTTGGCGATACTGCAATAGTAGTCTTTTTGTTGACTTCAATGAGCACGGGATCGGACCCTGAACACAGTCCCAAATATGTGATTTTACTTCAAAGTGCAGATGAGGTAAAGTATATGACTATTATACGACTCTTCAGCTCTAACTTTTATTAAGAAGCATTAGCAGCGTGAAGAAATGGAGCACAAGATTCCAGATCCATAGAGCTTAACCCTGTGACATGTCACATGTCAGTTTGATAGAGAGCCACATGGGAAAAGCGGACAAGAGTTATCCTACCCCATCAGTTTTTCTGGTGTTGGAGAAATATCATTTTTAAATCCATTCCCTGACTGTGGCAGGGTTTTATCTCATTGCCAGGTCAGCAGGACCCTTTCCTCTGTTTCCTCACACTGGTTGGTTTCGTTCTCCAGCTAAGTTAGACCACCCAGTTCTGGAAAACTAGGAGTAAAAAAACACCCTGAAGTTCTAGATCAAAATAACTTCTTTCCTCTGGTCTTTACCTAGGCCACAGACTTCTCACCTGAGGGGCTGTATCCAACATCACCAGAGCATGGTGGGGAGGTGAAAGGGTGCGTCTGCTCTGCCCCACCAGAAGTTCAAGTCTTGGGGCCCTAAAAGGAAGAAAGCAGCCAGACCATGTTTCAAGTCCACTCTGTACTTTACCTGATGCCTCTGCCTTTATCTCTCTTCACTACTATTTATGTTACAGTAGCATCTAGAGGCCTCAAACAGGGATCAGGGCCCCAATGTGCAAGGCACATAGGAAGGGACACTACTGGCCCCAAAGAGTTCACAATTTAAATAGATCAGGCAGACAAAAGGAGGATTATTGCCCTCATTTTAGCGACGGGGAACCAAGGCACAGAGAGATTAGTGACCTGCCTGAGGTCACACAGGGAGTGTGTGGCAGACTCAGGATTTGAACGCAGATCTCCTGTCAGGCCAGTACTTTAACTACAGAATGATCCTTCATCCCCGGAACAGAGGGTTATTACTAATAAAGAAGAAGAGAGCTAATATTAAGCTATTGTAAAGCAGCAAAAAAGCCATGAAGCCCAGAGACCAAAAACAATCATCCTAGCCCAGGAGGGAAGAAGATCCCAGTTACAAAATCCCTACTTCCTTCCTTTACAGACTTTATTCACATGGGAACATCATTAGAGACGACACTGAGAACCAGGATTGCTGTCTGGCCATAGGGCGGCGTGGGGGAAAGTGGATGGCAGTATCAGAAAGGTAGAAGACTACTTCAGAAGAGCAGAAGGCCCATACCTCTCAAACCACAAGGGCCTAAGGGTGTGATGAAGGGTAGCCTGTGACAAAGACACAGGCAAGGAACACAAAATAATTATTGGTGCATGAAATTTAAAGTTCTTGGGCAGCCGCCATCTTGGCCACAAGCCTCCACACCATCCCTTTCATGTACACAGCTCTCTCTATAACCTCAGGCGTGGCTTGCCATGGACAGTTATTGCCGATCAGGAGTCGAGGAAAAACCACAGCCCTTAGCAACATAGCTGTGCCGACATAATCCCCAGTGTAGCCACAGCTATGGCAACGGGAGACTGCTTTCCTTGATGGAGCTAACGTCGGTCAGGGGAGGGGTGTTCCCGCACTCACAGCTCAGCCCCGTCTGTTGGTGTTGGCTGTATCTATGCTGGGGTAGTCTCCATAGTGTAGACATACCTTTAGTTTCAGCGTTATTTATTTCTGATGTAAATAATTTTCAACAATACAAGCAGAGACAGATACTAATTGAGTAGAGGCTGGAGGTACCTCTGGGACCAAAAGGAGGAGCACTTGAAAGATACGGGAATGTTATAGGACAGGGCAATGCACTGACTAGCCAGTGGGATGCATCAGAAGATTGCGAAGCTTAGCCAAGTGTAAGTCTTGTGAATGAACCTTTTGCCACCCATCAGGCTGGCATGGGATTTTTGTTACTAGTTCTCGGAGCACAGTTCTGGAATGTTTTATGACGTCTAGCGCTCTCGCTGGGGGTCCTGCTTCAAAGAGTTCATTTCATTCCAGGATGTGGAGCAAAACACACTTTGCACCTCTTCCAAGTTGGCACCCTCTGCTAGGCCCTATCCAGTGCCGGTGCTTGGTGAGAATGATATTTTATTTGATTAAAAAGGGACAGGAAGTTCATTAAATTCTGTGTAAATCCTTTCTTTATAAATACAACTACGTGAACCCTTAGTGATTTATTTTCTCTTTCTGTATTTGGATTTTCGGAGTGTAGATGCCAGCCGCCGGAATCCAGTCCAAAACCCCAAGCACAAGCTCTGTTTATAAGTCAACAAAAGCCGTGTTTATATAATGAAAGCCAAACAAAAATCCTTCTTACTTTGGACCAACTCTAATGGTCATTCTTCAATGGGAGAAAATGGGCCGTGTCAAAGTAGTTTAGTAATCATCACCCTGAATCTTTTTCCAACGTTTGCTTCTGGCATTTAAAAAATAAAACACCCAAAAATAGTAGAAGCCACCAACTTCTAGCCAGTCCAAAGCACAATGTTACTCAAAGAACCCTGACTTCTTTGACTTCTTCCTCATTATTATTGTTTTGATTCGCTTTATCCTTATTTATTGATAGGCACCAATCAAGATTGGAGTTCCACTGAGCAAAGTGCTGTGCAAACATCTGAGACAGTCCCTACCCCGAGGAGATTACAACAGATAAGACAGGCAATAGCAGGGAGCAAGGGGATATTATTATTATCCCCACTTTCCACAAGAAGATGAAAGTTCACACTTTCCGAGGCGCTCGGCGACCATTTAGGCACCGAGGTGAAGTGACCATGTTTTCACAAGTGCTCAGTGCTAGAAACTCCCATCGTTCTCCCTGCGAGAGCAGCCCTATTGTGTCCAGTTTAGGTTTTCATAGGGGAGGTTTCTGCAAAACTCGGGCATATATCACCACAACGAATGGGACAGAGAGCACAGAGAAACCTTAATCCTGCACTAGGAAGATTGCCACTGTGCGGATACCTAAGAACTCTGTTCTAGAGGGGAATGCACCGTCTGGTTGAAATCTTTGTCCCATTGAAATCAGTGGCAAAACTCCCTTTGACTTCAATGGTGCCAGGATTTCACCCTTCACTACCAGGCTGGTAATTCAACTTTAATCCATCCCAAGCCTTGAGGGTCTTAGTTTGCAAATAGGCAATTGCAGAGAACAAATGTTGGGTGCTCAAGGGACATTTTAAGGATTCCATTTATCAAATCATGTATCCGCTCCTGTTGCTCAAGAACACTAAGCTCAATTCACTAGCAAGTCCTATAAAAAGAGAGGTAATGTAGATGTTCTGTATATGGTTAATTAGCAATATGGGGTTAACTTTTCAAAAGCCCCTAAGTGATTTAGCAGCTTAAGTCCCATTGACTTGGGCACTTTGAAAATTTTACCAATGGGGCGTATGCCCAGCTGTGGCACATCATGAAGTGCCTGCTGGGGTGAGCAGCATAGAAATCTGACGGACACTCACTTGCGATGAGCTGCACGGCTCAGCTCTGCATTCACCGGGAAGATTTCCAAACTCCAAATCCTGGAGCAGCTTCAAACAACCATGCCCCTTTAAAACATCAACCTGCTAGAGAAATCCCACCTTTTTTCCTCCCAAATGTGCAATGTTCTCCCCCCGATGAGTCCAGGCTGAGATACAGGAGTGGCAGGACTATATCATATATGGGAGAGTGAAAATAATTGGAGGAACAGTAGAGCCTTAAACATGTTGTGTATATCTACCTATATCCTCAGCTAGTGTAAACTGGCATAGCTGCATTGAAACTGAGAGATCCATTCCAGTTGACCTCAACTGGAAATTAAGCTCATTTGCAGAATGTGTGCATTTTAAGAACGTAAATATCCCTTGCTAGGGTGGTATCTGAGTCCTCCCCAAATCTTTAACCTATTTATTCTCACAACATCTCTCTGAAACAGGGAAGTACCACTATCCCTATTTTGCAGATGGAGAACCGAGGCACCAAGAGACCAAATGATTGCCCAAGGTCAAGCACACATCTGTGGTGGAGCGGTGACTTGAGCCCTGATTTTCCAAATCCCCTGAAAGCACCCTAACCACTGGGCCATCCTCCTTCCCTCAGAGGTGACGCATGGGTGGGGGGATGTAGGGTCATGTGTCCCTCCTCCCCTAGATTTCTGCCTTCCATTTAGCGCTGATTTTTCTGTGCCTCCCAGTTTGAAATCCTTCGCCTCTTGCCGGGAGCCAGCAGATCAGAAGCTGGTGGGAGCCGCCTGGCCCGTTTGGGCCCCAGGCTCTCCTCGCTGTGGGAGCCGGGGCGCTGGCTGGCTACCTGGCAGCCGTACCTGCTCCCCGAGCCATGCCGCCTCTGCACGGCTGGGCGGTCCCCAGGCAGGCCGGGCGGCACGGCTCTGAGCTGCATCTCTCTTACGTGCTCTTGTGTCTCCCCCAAAGGAACCAGCCAGCTGGCAACACCCACTGAAGCCGGCCCCTATCAGTGGAGCCCAGCTGCCAAGAGGGGCTCCCTGAGGCCCTCGCTCTCTGCTGCCCTGGTGCTCCTGGCTCTGCTGCTCCTCAGCATGTGGGGCGGACATGTGCCCCTCCAGAACCTTTAAATTGTGCCCCTCCGCCTGGCTTGCAAAGGGGTCAATTGCCCAGGGGCCCAGCAATTTAAAAGGGCCTGGGCCTCTTCCGCCCGTGGCCCTGCCCCCAGGTCCCACCCCGCTTGGCCCCACTGCTCACCGCATCATTCCTCCCCCCCACTCCTGCTCGTCATGTCGTCACCCCACCTCCACCCCCCGTTCAGCCCTCTGGCCGTCACTCACTGCTTGCATCCCTCCTCTCCCACTCAGCCCCCTCCATCTGTCACACCCTGTCACTCGCTGCCTGGGGAAGGGGGCGTGTGGCGGATAGGAAGGGGACTGAGTGGTGGGGGGACCTGGCAGCCAGCAGGTTGAGCGACTGGACTGTGGGTGGGGCCGTGGGTGGAAGAGGTTTAGTCCTGGGGCCCAGACTATTTGTCAGTGGGCCTGCCCCCCATGTCAAGAGCTACACATCATCTCTGCTCCCCACCCATTCCACCAACAGATGGACAATGTTTCCATCACATTAGGTGAAAATGATTTGGTGGGTGGTTTTTCAGTGCGAACGTTGGCTTCCATAAGGTATTTGAGTAACTGCTCTCTCGGATCTCAGATTGCTGCTGTGCACGCAGATACGTGAAAGCGCCTGTGGGCAGAGGACGCTTTGGGCGGAGTTTTCTTGGCGACGTCAGCGCCCCGGTTTCAGCGTGCAAAATATTTTTGTGGCAGTGCCGTTTTCTAATGACGACTCCACGGGCAGGCTTGGCTGGCGCAGAAGCCTGCCTTGTTATCCTGCGTGTTCCATTCCAACATGGCCTGAAGAAACTCCAAACAGCAGGGCCCTAACATCATCTGTACTATATGTACACTTGGTCAGGCTGTGTAAACTTTGACATGTGGATGTCAATCTTTCTCATATTTGCAGATGGCTTTATCAGAGCGTGATTAGTTTCTAGAACAAATTTGAGCAAAAGAAAACATTACCTACAGTATGTAAGCCAACAGTCCCGCTAGTTTTCAGATTTGTCTATTTACATGGGCACTGGATGTTTTGCTAAGGCTCTCTAAAAGTGATGGTAATTGAACAGTGCCAGTATGTTAGTGGAAGCTGATGAATTGTAAAGGTTTTATAAACAACCAGGGTGGATTTGGCCATAGCCTTTCTAGTAATGTTTGTTAATCTCACTGAGCAAGTGTGCACCTAACACAATGTAAATACTCCGGAATTTGGAGGTGTCAATAGTGTAACTTTTACTGTTTGTAAAATCATTCGCTGATATCATCAGTAAGTTTACCGAATGTCCCATGGCCAAATATAATAAAAGCTTAAGTAAGCGCTTGCAGAGAAATAAGGGAAAACATGTTTGCTATTTTTATTTCTGCTGTGTGTTTGTTAAAGGATCACCGATGAAATAGGACGATGACTAATAAATACAGTCATTACCCTTATATGTTTGTAGATATCCCTGTGGCTTCCCCCATTTATTTAACACAGCAAGGGGGGGTATATTTACATAAAATTGATAGCTCACTTAGCTGTCTGTATAGCTGTGTAAGAATTTCAAGGGAAATCTTTTATAAAGCTAAAATTCTTTATACTCATGATGAAGTTGTCTCTGTTGTTTTCCTTGCGGTCGACAAGGGAGTCTGATCAGCAGTGAAAATGGCCAAGCAAAATGTCCAGCTCTTTGTATAATGTATATAATTGAACATGGAGTTAAACTTAGTTACACTGACATATTTAAACATTTACTGGAGAATTTCAGACATTTAAAACAACCTGTTAGCCACTAGAGGGCCTAACAATTGTCTGGAACAATGTACGCGCCTGTGATCATGAAAGAAAAACATACTTTAAAGCAATGGTTTTAGTCCTTGTGTTATTATTTCTTTTTAAATAAGAATTCAGTTTAAAAAAATGTATGTTCAGAGATTGTGCTGTTGGATGCGCATATATATATATATATATATATATATATATAAAGCTGCATACAACAATACAGGCATTTGGGGTTAATAAACAGACCCTGTGGTTTGCAGTATTGATGGCAAAAGGAGATGAAATGGCTGTGACATTTAAAGGAGGAATTTGTGAACCACAAATATGAGCATGACTGACACAGCATGGCAGCACATAAAATCAATACAAATAACCTAAACCTTAATACCTTGATCCTGTGGAAGAGCATTGCATTATCAGAGACTATGAAGAGCTGCATCAGTCCGGGATTTGACTCTTTTGTGCTATTGACTATCTTGCTAGGAGGCACAGGGCCAATAACAATTAGGATGTGCTTTATTAGGAGACATTCCCTCCCGTCTGACAGAGCTGCAGGGTAAAATTTGGTACGTGTAGAATAGTTTCGCCCTCTCTGAAGCAAAGTGATAAAATCATTTTCTTCCTGCAGGACAACCGTTAGAGCCAAAATGTTGTCAAAGATCTGATGTCCCCTTAGTGCAAATTATGCGGCGTGCCTGAAATTGCTGATGTCTAAACACTGTGCTTTTGTTTCATTGTCAGCATCATCAAGAAAGGTTGCGCTCATCATTCAGTGCAATGTTTAGGGCCAGATTTGCAAAGAAATTCAGCACCCCCATCTCCCACTTAAGACACCTAAATAGGAGGAGCTGCTGGATGCTGGGCACTTCGTTTAAAAAAAAACAAAACACAACCATCATTTAATTTTGGCAACTAAATAGGAGCAGAGCTCTTTGGGGGATCTAGCCTTAATTGTGGCTTCTGAGCCCTTGACAGTCCGGCCCTGGAGACACTTCACATTTGTTAGTAGAAATCATATCCAGCGCTAGGCAGAAGCAGACTAAGCAATTGCTTAGGGCTCCGATCAGCCCAAGGGGACTCCCCGTTAATTATTGGGGAGCAAAAATATTCCTGCTTAGGGCCCCCAATGGCTAGCACCGACTCTGGTAGAAATCATGGCTTCACCCAGAGAACTAAAAATTGTGATTAATGAAAGTAGGAGAAGACTATCTATCTATCTATCTTCATATGAAGAAAGAGCATCTTTGCTTTTGTGCTTCTTCAGTGCCTTGCAGAATGGACCCCCACTCCTGACTGAGGTCTCCCTGCGCTGTTGTCGTCGTCATCATCGTCTATCATTTTGCATTCACCACCACTCTGTTTCTCTGCATGAAAGAAAACGAACACTTAGCAAACAGGTTGAGCATAAACTGCAGTTACTAGTGCCGGACAGGAAGAGAAGACTGATAGAGGACACTCGCTCTAGAGGCAGTCCACACATAAACAAGTAGAAATAATAATTAATAGTCATGCCTGCTTATGCTGGGACATAGGGTTGGTGCCAGGAGAGCAGAGTTTTCCCTGACAGGTTGGGGACTATTCTCTGTGCAGACAATCTGGCTTGGGATTCGGTGCTAAGGTGCTCCAGCGGTTCCCATATATCCTCCCATCCACATTCCCACATGGTAGTTGCTGGACAGACTGTTGGTTCTCTTGCGACAGACAGAGCAGAGGACATGGCTAATCTCCTTTAGGGATTTCACTTCCCAGGGAGGCTTTTAAAGCCAGCCTGCTCTTTGATTGGTTGCACAAGCAGTCCCTGGGGTCACTGCAGCATTAACTTCCACTCCATCTGCAGCTTCAGCACCCCTGGAATGGTGCACAGGTAGGGGGAGGAGCCAAAGCAGACTTTCCTGTGCTTTGCAGTGTTTGAAGGCCACACTCCCAGATCAGCCTTTTCTCCGTGGGGCCTCAAGACTCTCCTCCGAATGCAAAAGTCAGCAGAAACGCCTGTCAGTTAAACTTGGGTGGAGCTTCTCATGAATTTAGCCCTCAGTCAGCCAGCGAGCAGGGCAGTGGCTTCTCTTATCATTGTTAATTAGCCTTTGCATTAGGTTTTTTAACTACATCTTAATGGGCTACTCCTCTTTGCCATTAGAAAAAGAGATGCCCACATTTTTCCCACATGCTGCCACTTTCCTTGAAGCTCAAAGCTGCAAATATGGTGCAAATTTAACAGGGCTTTATTCTCCTTTCACTTACCCCATTGTAAATCTCTAGGAACTCTTCTGACACCAATGGCACACGGGTGGGGAACCCCGGTGAAAGGGTTTGTCTGTAGAAACACTTAATGCCTGGCAAGCTGGAGTGTGAATCTACCCCTACATTAGTCTGCTAAGCACTAAGTCTCCATGTGGACCATGCTGCCCCCGCAATAACCATTGCTTAGTGCACTTTGACCTACTCTGCTTTGAACCAGCTTAAAGCAAACTGGGAAACTGTTAGTGCACAGCAGAAGGGCCCACATGGACACCATGTGCATGGTAGAATAATGTGGGGGTAAATTTACTCCCCAGCTTGCAGTGAACCAAGGGCATGTCTACACTGCAAAAAAGACCCGTATTAGTGAGTCTCAGAGCCTGGATCTACAGGCTCGGAATTGCACTACCAAGCTAAAAATAGCAGCGTAGACGTTCTCTCATGGGCTCTGAGATTCACTGTCTCAACAGGTTTCAAAGCCCAAACAGGACTATCTACAGTCTGTAAATCAAAGCCCGGTCTGTAAATCTGGAATCTGAGACTGACTGTCATGGGGCTTTTTTTTTACAGTGTAGATATTCTCTGGGTGCACAAACTCTGAATGCTCCACTGGGAACATAGTAGAAGAAATTTTAAACGTGAGTGTTAAATCCAATCCTGCATTTCCCAAGAGGCTGTAAGATACACAAAAGCCGCCAGCACAAAACGCACTAAAAGTGAAAACCCTTGGCAAATGGCTCTCTCGTATCTGGAAATAAACAATAACCACTACAATGCTTGTATGTTAAACTGAGTTACTGAAAAGGTGAAAGCAGCCATCATCATTTGAGTTGTGTTTGTTAATGTGTGTACAGAGGAACTCTGTTTGTTTGTAGGTCCTTAGTAGAAGTGTGTCTAATGTTGACTTTTTGCGTCTAATATTGTTTGAATTTTCTATCATGAGCCTAAGCCCTGTTACCAGAGTGCTCTTTTCCTGTGATGTTTGTACATTCATTACCTTTTAAAATGTCTTGAAGTAGTAAACAGTTAAACAGTTCTCCCAGCTATTCTATTGTAAGTGAGAATGTGATTATAGCCCTAGAGAACCCATTCAGACGGTGTTTACTAGATGCCCTTTGTAATCAATATTTTGGTCTTTGAAATGATTATTCCCATACACCATTTAACCATAAAAGCTTGACATTGAAATACTTACCAAGACAATGTTTTCTGCTACAGATCCTGATGATTAATTTCTGAAGTTGATTGAAAGAACTGTAGCATAATAGGCCTGATTCTCATTTATCATGCTTAGGCAGTTCATATGGGTATAAATTGCATTATAGGCTCAATTAAAGGCCTATTTACACTACTGGAATTCTGTAGGGTTTTTCCTCTAACTAAAAATCAGGCCCAGTGGACCAAATTTTCAATTACACTGGAACCACTTCATATCATTCTAGTGGTATCAAAGGGCCTTGAGGTGAGAGTAAATGTAAGCCCTATGTATGTTGCCAGAGCTGTGTAAAATGGCCTTAGCATAAAGAGGAATCAGGTCAAAGTATATAACTGTTGTCAACTCTTGAAATTTTATCTTGTCTTGCAATTTTTGGTGTTTCTTAAGGTCCCTGAAAATTTTATTTTGAGTCGCACAATTTCTAGTGTTTGGATCCCAGCTCCTGGAGTCCTGTGATTATGTACAAATCTCAGGTTTTGGGATTTTTTTAAAATGGTTTGCTAGGCCTCATTGCTTCAGAGAAAAGCTTGACAATGTGACCCTAGTGTACGCTAAAGGCTTAAAAACCGGAAGACAAATAAAAAGAACAGCTTTTTTTTTAATTAAAAAATAAACTTTATGATTTTGACAGTCTCATGATTTTGCAGGTTATGACTCATAAGTTTTAAATCTTTGGAGCTGGCAAAACTGTGAGAGACATAGAGAGAGAGTTAAAGCACATTTTCTTTCCTCCTAGTCTGGTATAGCATTAAAAATAACAAATGCTTTAGGAAAAAAGTTAAACAGGTACAAAATGCAAAACTATTAAAAAACGTAGGCTCAAATGGTTAAAGCTGCCAAGGAATTTGGACATCCAATTTTAATATATTCATTTAATTTAATTAGTTTTAAATGGAAATTGGTTTCCAAAACCTGTAGGCATCTCTGATAATCTCATCTGTCATTTCTTTCCCCTTTCATTGTGAACTAAAAAATGAGCCCATCTGAATAAAAAAAAAGCTAGGGCTTAACCAAAAAGAACCGTGTTAACAAGGGAAAAGGTGTGTTCTTTCCTGGAATCATCCTGTGGTGTTTAGAAATCACTCTGGGTCCAAAGTGCTTGAAAGAGAACCTTTTTACTCAGAGACTAGTTCCAACTCTCTCTGCATCACACAATATGGGATGGGCCCTTTCCAGATTGCCTGTCTCCCAATGTATATTTATATCTATCATTTGATTTCTACTTACGTAGCTTTAGGTGCTTTTACAGTTAAAATATATATACAATGCAGAGAGTAAGTGTTTTGCCCAAGGCTATACAGCAAGTCAGTGGCATAGATAGGATTAGAATTCAGGAGATGAACTGTTCTTAGTCCACTATCTAACACCTTTCACCAGTGCTAAATTCTCTTTGGAATTATGGGATACTACCTCCCAGGTATTCAAAAAATCATGAGTTAGGCCTCCAAAATCATGGGATTGGCTTAAAAATCGTGAGATTTCTATAAATCTGGGGTCTTTTTGTTTGACTTCTGCCTTCTGAGCCCGTAGAGTTCATGTTATCAGGCTTTCATTTGCAACCAAGGGGGTTAGAAACATACTTTTTAAGATGCTAAAGCAAAGATTCTTGTAATCACATGACTCCATGAGCTGGGGGTTTAAGAAAAATAATAAAAAGCATGAGATGGGGGATAAAAACATGAGCTCTGGCAACGCTGGAATTACTGAACAGGAATTGTGGATCTTTCTTTTTATAGCATGCATGACTGTCTAGCGTATGATGTTTCATGGTGTTAGAGCTATGTCAGAGCAAAGAGAGAAAGAAAATTACATTTGTGAGCCACAAGTGAGTGTTTCATTGAGTTTTAGAGGAGACATTAAATAGGGTTAAAAGAGCGGCACAGAAGAGGAAGATAAAAAATCCAGTGGGACGTTATAACAGGATGAGGGAGATAGGAAAAACACGTTGTTTAATGACTGCCTATGGACTTTCTGTCTAATGGACTCGCTTCTCCATCACTTTCCTAGGAAAGCATCTGGCACGTGGAACATCATGCAGACAGATCAGCAATGTCATAAACAAGCACACACACCAGGCCTATCAGGCATACAGCTGTTTGATTTTATACTTGGTAGCTAGTGAGCAGCAGCCAGATTGCCTATGCATAAATTGAGCAGGTGGCTGCTCAGAGAGAAGATTCAACTAGGTCTCTCTCCATAGTCCCCAAAGCAACAACTGAGAAAGTTATCCCGTCCGATATATTAAGGTCCTGACTCAAATCCCATTGAAGTGAATAGGAGTATTCATATTCACTTCAGTAAGCTTTGCATCCAGGCACTGTAGAAATTACTTGAATGAATAATGGGGCAGGTTCCCGGATCTCTCTCTTTAGAATTGTGAACGCTTAATATTTTCTAACCTTCTCAGCCTCCCATATGCCTCGCCTCACCCCACCCTTTGTTGACTGCCACCCTGATGTTGGCAGCTGGTTAGGAAATGGATTTTTGCCTTGCAGAAAATTTAGATGAAAATGGGGGAAAAAAACCCACAATTCATTTTAGTTGAAATTTTCAGCAGAAAATATCAACTTTTCACCAAAAAACTGAAAACTGGAGGGAGGCGGATCACATTTTGGTCCCCAAAGTATTGCTTTTTGATCAAAAGCTGCCTAAAACAAAAAGATTTTGGAAAGGAAAACCATCGGCTTTCAGGACTTTTTTTAAATGCAAAATCATACTTGGGGGTTTTACTTGTATTTGCTTTTTGAGCTTGGAGAGGTTACATTTTCTCCAAGGCCTGCCTTGAGGAGAGCAGACATTTTCTGTGAAAATATTTTGTTATCAAAAACCCCATTTTACATTGAACAAGTTTTCGGTGGAAAATTTTGATCAGCTCTCGTTATGTCTAATCCTGCAGTCCTTGCGTACATTCATAGCTCCGCTGATGTCAGCGGATCTGCGTGCTTGAATAAAGATGACTTGTGATCATAAGGATTGCAGGATCAATCACCTCATTTGTAAGCGCCTCAGGGCACAGACCTATCATTTCATTTGCCTGTAAAGCATCTTGTAGTACTATAGTGCGCCATGTAAGGGCATGTACACGCTACAAAATTAAGGTGACCTAATTTACGTTGGCATACAGTCGCCGCAGCAGTTACATCACTCGTGCGTGTCTACTTTTTGCTCCTTGTGTTGGAGGTGCGCTTCCTCTCCAGCAGCGCTTGTATCAATTGTACTGTCAGCGTGGGGCATTGTGGGAAGGCTCCTGAAAGCCAGGGATAGTCGATGTGAGCAATGCGGTGTCTCCACTGACACGGCGTCGACTTAACTACTACGCCGCTTGTGGAGGTGGAGCTTTTAAGGCAACGCAGAGCTGCTAGGCGTCAGCCTAACTCTGTAGGGTAGACCGGGCCAGAGTGCAATACAGAGCAGTGCAAAGCCTCCCGCGGAGCTAGATAGAAAATGAAATGAATATGAGCTGACAACTCCTTGCCTAGTACAAATGCAGAACGCAGCAGCTACTGCTGCCATATGTCACGTAGTTTGCCGGGTGATGACAGGAATTAGACACAATAAAAGTAAATGGAAGTCCAAGAACAAAATCATTCAAACACCGTTATGTGCTGTTCTTTGATATTTGTCCTGAGCTCACAAGGGGCCTGATCAGAAGCCAACTGCAATCAACGGGAGGCTTTCCATTGACGCTTTGGATGAGGACCCAGGGCTATCTTTTGCTGCCCTTGGCTACTCAAAATTAGGATGGCCTGAACTGTGTGCAGTCTGCAGTTTTGTGAACGGCAGCTGCTTTGTGTCAGGGTAGTGCAGCACTGGAACGGATTGCCCGGGGAGGCTGCGGACTCATCGTCATTGGAGGTTTTTAAGAACAGGTTAGACAAACCCCTGTCAGGGATGGTCTAGATAATGCTTAGTCTTGCTTCAGTGCAGGGGACTGGACTAGGTGACCTATCAAGGTCCCTTTCAGTCCTACATGTCTATGATTCTGTTTTGCTTTGTGCAGTAAGGTTGTCTCCTGAAATGTAAAGCAAAGGGACTTTCCAGGTACCCACACGGTGGGATCAGCCCAGTTCCATTGAAGTCCGTGGAGCTACACCAGCCCAGGGATCCAGCCCCTGGGTGGCTTTTTGTTTTCTCAAAGTAGGGATCGGTCTTTAAAAATGTGTTCTTCCCACAAGAGAACCATTTAATACGTGTCAAAGACAGAACAACCGCCCAAATTCAGTTTCACAAGCGGGTGCTCTTTGTGGGCCTGAATCAGTGCCCATTAAAGCATGGAGAGGAAGAATGGTCCAAGGGTTAGGAACTAGCCTAAGACTTGGAAAGCCAGAGCTTAATTCCTGCTCTGCCACAGTTTTCCTATGTGATCTTGGGCAAGTCAGTTTGCCTCTTGGGGCCTCAGTTCCCCATCAGCGAAACACGGATAATAGTGATTCCCTCCCTCATAGGGGCTGTATGAAGATAAATACATTAAAGGCTGAAAGTTGCTCAGATACTATATCAATGAGAGAATGAGACTTAACCACATGTATACAGTTAAACACATGCTTTAATGACCAGAGACTGACTGGTGAATTGAGATCTATAAGGACAAATTAACCTTCATGTGGTTTTTCTGCACATTTTGATATTGAACTGGGGCCTAAATGGTGGATCTGCTGTATTTCTCTGCTCCATTCCTCTGCCCCTCCTTGCTCCTCTGGACAGATGGAGACACACACCCCTACCTTCCACAACTCGATCCTCACACCTGCACAGAGACCCACCAACTTCAGCGGGATGTAAGCCCACGCTCAAAATCCAATGTGTGCTAAAGTGGTGTCCCGATTTGGGGCCACGGATTTGTGACGTATTTGAAGAGGGATCGGTGAGACAGTCTCCCTGCATTGCAATCTACAGGGGGAACAACAGCTTATTTTAAACAGCCCAAGCCTGTGTGCTGATTGGCGTATGGAAATATGGCTATCCGGAAAGTAAATACCAGCTGTCCCTCAGACAGGCAGGGAGATATCTTTCTTTTTTTTCCTCTCTCTCTCTCGTTGTGCTCTGTGACACAACATCAGGATCATAACAATATTAATGTGTCTCGTTGGTCAAGAAAAAATGATGGTGAACATGACCTCATGAGCAATGCAGGAGAAGAATTAAGACAATGAAAATACAGCCTTTTTTTTTTGATTGTGTGCCTAAGCAAAAGCTGCTGACTGTAAATTACTGTTGTGAATAAGAGTCAAAAGCAGGTGCTTAGAAAGCAGCTGTCACATAAAAGCCAATATTTAAAGCCATTATGTTTACATTACAATTATATTTACCTTTAACGTCTTCTGGGCATTATTAATTTCCTCCATTATTGCCCAGTTTAACGTTTTATTTTACATAACGAGGCTTTTACTCCTCACTGGGTCTCTAATTACTAACAGTCAGACTAAATGAGAATGTTGCAGCAGCAAATAACAGAATGTATTAGGAAGCAGGGAGCTTTTCATCAACCAGAAAGATACATTTAAAGAAATTGGAAATATTTATTTTCTTGGGAGCCTGGTAGGACAAAAGCCGCTTTTCTAGCAGAGTGGAAAGACCGTCTTATAGTTAAGATTCAGCCTTAAAAGAATGGGTTCAATTACAGCTTCTGTTTATCTCGTGTGACCTTTTGTAAGCAATTTAATTTCCCTGTGCCTCAGTTCCCCATCTGTAAAATGGGAATAATGCTGCTTCCTTGGTCCAGCTTGACTAGTTAGATCATAAGTTCTTTAGGGCAGAGACTGTCTCGTATTATGTCTATGTACAGCACCTAACACATTCTGATCTTAGTGAGGGGCCCTAGATATTATTGTGATACAAATAATAATAGTCTTGAATGACTGTGTAGGAAATTACTACTGAGAAAGCACATGAGCTTGTTTTCTTTTGCCTTTCCTGGTCTCTTTCTATAGGTTAAAACATCTCCAGTTTTCAGCATGCCTAGGGTGGTGTTAAAATTAAAGCCAATTTCTAAGTGGTGGAAGATGTGAGTGAATGAAACTCTACACAGCTTAGGATGGCTGCATTGCTCACAAATGGCAAAGCTATCGGTGAGTTATACAGGTACCTCAAATTAATGCCAGTAAAACCTTTATCCCACATCACGGTATCATGTCTTTTTTCGATGCCTCATATTACAGAAGAACTATTTAAGGAACAGTCAAGGTTGCTTTTCAAATGTTTATTCACGCTATTTTTCTAACACTTTAGCATGTGCCTAACTTGAATTGACTTAAAATTAAGCAGGTGTATATGTGCTTTGTTGAATCAGGACAGACTTCTGCACATGCTTAAAGGCAAGCATCTGAGTTAGTGCTTTGCTGAACTTGGGCCTGTTACCCTGGGTCTGATCCTGTATTTACTGAAGTCAACGTCAAAAATCAGTGGGCCAGGTTTGTCAATGATTTTTAAACAGAGCTGGCTGGGAAGCTCCCTTTCCCTTCCACACAAATCTTTAAGGTTTTGGGTAGAGAAGAAATTGTCCCAGATCAGGACAAAAAGCCAAAACCTCAAACGTTGTCATGGAAGTGGAATTCCACCATATTTCATTTTGAAAACACCTCCACGTTCCCTTGGCGAGAGCGTTTCAGTGTTTCCCAGAAGCCCTGGGAGCCCAGACCTGCCCTATCGGATGGAAAGCCAGGAAGCCACAGCTCGCTGGCAGCCTGTCAGGGAGGCAGGCTGGCCAGGCAGGCTGGTGAGCTGGCAGAAAACCAGGTGTGTTTCCCAGTGGCAGAAGCAAGTGCTATGTATCTCCTTGAAAAGCAGACAAGCTCCTCTTTCCAAAGGTCCACAGCTCCCATTTCTAGCTCTGCAGGACAAGGCGAAATTGGACGTTATCGTCATGACTGGGGTTTGGGGGGCGGTGTTTAACATAAGAAAGCCATCAACAGTGAAGGAGTGACTAAACCCTTTTTGAAAATGACTTAGGCGCCTAAATCAGTTAGGTGTTGCAGTGCTGAGTGTGGCAAAGCCTAAATGTTTAAAAAATCTGGGCTTTAGTCTTCCTGTGCCTCAGTTCCCACCTATAAAATGGGGATAATAGCACTGCCCTACCTCACAGGGAGGTTGAGCGGAGAAATGCTTTGAAGATTGAGAGGTTCTCAGATACTATGTTGGTGGATCATGGAAGTACCTAAGACAAACAATGTTATGGAACACTTATCTTGGACCATTGGAGTGGTTTTCTAGGAACTAATATTTAAAGCGAGTTTGAAAGCTCCTTGCAAGTGACACTTGCATCTCTTCTTTGATTCCAAGCACAGCCCAAGCATTTCTGCCCCTCTCATTTCAGTCCTCTTCTTTATTTCCATGTGTTGCATTTTCCCCTGTGGCTTCCGCCTGAAGCTGACTGCTCAGCTCTTAAGCAAGTTCACCGTTCGACTGCAATGAATGCAGACTCATAGGTACAACAATTAGTGAAGGCAGCTGACTGAGAGTGAATTTGGGTGAGCCATCTCTGCCCTGGCCCCGGGCACGTACACCTGCCACATACGTCTGCTAAGCATGACTTTAATTGACTGAAAAAGAAAACAAAACAAGCCCTGATCCCATCTATGCGACTCCCATAAAACAATAATAGATAAAAGCATCTGTGGACAAAAAAAGAAGGTAAAAATTTTGACTAATTGAAGGTTAGTTTTACAAAACGAAATGCCTTTATTAGTTTGTGTCTTTCATACATTGTGCTGTGCTTGTTTAAGCTAAACAAACACCTGTGCAGTGCTACAGGAAAGTTTTTTGGGTTTGGTTTTTTTGTTGGTTTTTTTAGTGTAGTCTTTAATCTCTTAAGTACTGAATTTATTGGTTTGTTCTTTCCTGCGGTATTATTCAAACCCTTTCAATGGTCTTCCAAGGGAAGAGCAATCCAGAGTGATGAAGGCAACCTAGGCACAAGCAGAGCAGCTGACTTAAACAAATGAATGGGCCCAATCGTCCTCTCCCGTACACTGGTATAAATGGAGCATAAGTCCATGGGAGACAGCATAAAACCAGTGCGAGACCCAGAAAGGACTCACGCAAAGGGACCCAATTCAGCGCTTCTTAAAGCCAATGGGAGTTTTCCCATTAACTTCAGAGAGAGTCAGATCTCCCTTAGAGCTCCATTTCAGCCATGTATATCGGCACATGCATGACATTAAGCCAAGAGCAGTCCCATTGCCTTCACTTTATGCACATGCTTAAGCACCTCGATGAATCAGGGCTGCAAGGCGCTGCGCTCTCTGGCCCCGATCCAGCGGTGTATGTGAGCACAGGCTTAACTTTGAGCATGTGAGTAATCCTGCTGAAGTCAATATAGCTCCTCACAGGTTTGAAGTTAAGCACCTTCTAAATTGCTTTGCTAGATCAGGCCCCTAAGTGAAGATCCAGCAGGCTATATCTGCACGGGGTAAGTACCGCATATCTCCATTACATTGCAAGTACTCAGATTAGACTTGTCCTGGCTCTGATAAATTATTCCAGGGACTGGGTTATCATATAGGTGCAAATCAACCCTCTTTTGACTCTGACCCTACAGACACAAGAGTCCCCCGAGGGTCTTAGTCTTTTTCTGCCCACTTGCCTTTATTTATTGCTTATTTCCCCCACTGCAATAAACGTGTCCAAGGTCAAATGATCCCCGTACTGTTCGCGTTTTGCAGACAGCATAAACCATGATCCAGCTGGCTGCATTCTCACTCCCTGGTTGCTGAGAACCAACAAAAAGTTCTTTATGAACCAGAGGAGGAGACAGAGGGTGTCAGAAGAAGCAAAGGTTGCTGAATGGATTGCATTTCTTTTTCCCTTTTCATGGGCCTCCCTGAATAGATTTGATACAGGATGGCTGGGATCAGTAATAAGCAAGAGGCAGCAGGAATGTTATGATATGGAAATATATTTCAATGGACCGGTGAAGCATTATCGAATCTGTCTTTCATGTGTTTTGAAATCAACTGCAGACAAATCCATTTGTCATTATTATTTGCAGAGATTGTTTAGTGACTGGTGGTTTTGAATTTTTTTTTCCTAAAAGGATTTTTATCACCATCCAATACCGTACAGCTGGAGAGGCATACATGCAGATAATAAACGGACACCGAGCACATGCTTTAGGTTGAGGAGCTAGAGCTGCAAACTTGAGCATCAGAGCAAAGAATCCGCTATATTCACCCCTTCTGAATGAAAAGCAGGTCTGGTACCCTGTCTAATATCAAAGATATATTGAATGCAACAACAGTGTATATCCATCAGCATAGTCATTTTAAAATTGGATATATGCAGTTAGGAAAGAAATACTGATTAAGTACAATTTTATTTCCTTTTAGGCACTGTGGGAGAATAGAATGTCTTTGTGTGGAGCCACATATGCCCGTAATATTTTTAAAGAAATTTCCTTATCTGTTGATTTCTGATATTAAAATATTCTTTAAAGCAACTTTAAACAATTATCCCTAAAATCATGTACGTGAAATAAATTATATCAATGTATTT
Organism: Mesoclemmys tuberculata; assembly: GCA_007922155.1. Taxonomy (NCBI): domain Eukaryota; kingdom Metazoa; phylum Chordata; order Testudines; family Chelidae; genus Mesoclemmys; species Mesoclemmys tuberculata. Next base: position 4,415,253 of record ML675614.1, on the reverse strand, counting down.
TTCAACTTTGTTACATAGGTGAAATAACCCCTTTCCTGGTGGAACGAAAGGAAAGTGAAGGGGACTCTGCTAAATTTTAACTGAGATTAAGGATAACATTTTGCAAAATGCCCAAATGATTTAGCAGCCAAAGTTGGATTGAAAACTTGAAACCAACAGGAGTTGGGTACCTAAATACCTTTGAGGAAGTAGGGCTGAGCACCTGCCATGTAAAATCAATAGAAATAGTGAAGATCCTAGTGGATTTCATGTAGTCAGTTGCAGTTCTCCCTTTTAAGGTGAAAACTCTGCTTGGAATAGAGGCTTGGGGTTTAATTTTTTTTTATAGTCTCCTGTTTATATTTATTATCGGTCAGCCTTTACTGGCGAGAAGGGGTGTCAGTGTTGTGTCCCTGTTATGGCTTCTCTCCGTGTCTGGAAACATGGCACACATTTCCTATAAATGGAATGTTGCAGGATCCTAAAGTTAGCAAAAGAAATGCTCAAACCTGACAACCAGCCAGTGTCAACACAGGGTTTAATTGCTTAGATCTCACTTCTGCCTTCAGTCACCCCGTTTGGATTTGCTTTCCAGAAATGACCTGCCACTAGTATGTGAAAAAGGGTCTAGGGCTCCTTCTCCCAGGGCCAGATCCTCAGTGCAAGGCTGAGATGGAGCAGCTGAGCTGAGCGCAGAGTGGAAATAGGGGAGAAATGCTGCCAGCCAACACAGGGAGCTGTTCCTGAGAGGCTACCTGAGCCTTCTACACCTTAATGCTGCCCCAGTGTGTTGAGGAGGACTGGAAGATCCATGCACCCGCAGATCTGGTTCTGTCCCTTCCCTGGTGCACCCACTTTCCACTTGAACATATCCATTGCATGCCGTCATCCAAGAAGTCCCCATGGCCCTGCACAGCTCCTTGGAATCAGATTCCTTCCTCTGCCTGTTGGAACCACTCCTGCCTGAAGTCCTCAATAGCGACAGAGGTAGAGAGTGGATTTTCTCCTTAGCAAATGTTAGGAGATTTATTAGGATCATTAATAGTCCTTTCAGCAAACTGTGCAGAAGCTATGCTCCAGCAGCCGTGAACAAGAAGGGCCCAACCCTGCAAATCCTTACAAAATTAGCTCCCGATTCTCCGGTCTGGCTGAACAAGAGCTGGGGTAAGATTAGAGTGGAGGGTAAAAGTGGTTTTGCGTAGCCTTTGCTGTCCTTAGCTCTTGGGGCAGGCAGGACGACCTGTCTGGTCCCTGCCGCAAGTTAGAGCAGCCCTAAATCTGCTCTAACTTCTGCAACGCCAAGAGGCCATTTAAGTAGCCAGAAATAGCTGGATCCCAGAGACATTTCACATGACTCCTCCTGTGCTGGGGGATGGGATGGGGAAGACCTACTGCAAGGGGAATGCCCAGTTAACTGGTTAACTGGTTAAGCTGATACAGCTCCTTTGCGCCACCACACCAATGCAAAATAGCCAAGGAATAAATTGTCCTAGGGACTTTAATTTGATTGTTCACAAGAGTCACTGCTATTCCTGTGAATAAGGGTTTCAGGGTCAGGCACCATATCTGTCAAGAAAGCTCATAACTACCTTAACACAAAGTCCTCCTCCTACATTATAAACATTGGCCTTAAGAGCACACATGAATCACAAAGACACTATTTCCTGGCTCCAGGTCTGTCAAAAGAAATTTGCGTCCTTAATGACCTATTACAGAAATTTAAGTTTAAAATTCCCACCTTCTGCAAACAAGTCAGTAACTAATTGGTTTGACCTCATCAGAAATTCTCCCCACAGCATCAGGCACTGACTGATTCACAAATCATAATGAACTGGGTTTTACTAAGGTCAAATATTTTAGACATTCTCTCTCATTTTCTGGGGTCAAATCAACAGAGCTGGTGAGGATTTCATGATGAAACATTTTTCATCCAAAAATGCCAATTTGTCAGAATTGAAACATCTTGCAGAAAAGATGGTTTCAACAAATTTCTCAACTTGACAAATTTGGAAGGAAGGGAGGGAAATTGTTCAAAAAAGAAAAAGCAGTTGGGCTTTCCAGTTTGAAACAGGTTAAATTTCCAAATGAAAGACTAACTTTAAAACACAACTTATTTTAAAATATGGTTGACATCCAGATAAAATATTGTTTCAAATGTTTCGATTGACCTGAACTAAAAATTTTTTCCAGATTTTCCATTTGCAAAAAATGTTTGAAATTTTGACTTTCAGGGGGAAATTCTGAAATCTCAAAAATTTCCACGGGACAGCAAAACCATTTCCCACCCAGCTCGAGAAATGAAGTTCTTTTCTCTGCTGCTGCCTCTACCGAGTGGTACCTTGTTCCAGCATTTTCATCTCACCCTCTTGCATGTGTAAAAAGACATTGGAAAGGAATTCCCATTATTTCTTTGTGGGCTGTCATTAAGTACAGTAAACATGCAGCGTACGTGCCCTCCTCAGGAGGTACTCGGTGTTTACTGAATAAAAAAATCTCATAAAAGCCAGAGTTAGATGTAAAATATAACTTCCTTTCAACTCAACCCATGGCCCACAGCCAACACATCTCAGGTTCTGATCTCACAAACTAAGCCGGGGTCAGACAGGGTCATTTCTTGACCTGGAGTCTCCCTTGCCTATTACTGCAAGGAAAACAGAGGTTGTCAATTCATAGAGTCTAATGCCAGGAAGGACCACAGTGATAATCTAGTCTGACCTCTTCTATTTCAAAGCCTATAGAACTTCCTTGAATTTATTCCTTTTTGAACTCTAGCATTTCTTTTAGAAAAACAGCCAGTTTTGATTTTAAAATTGCCGATGCTGAAGCATCTACCACCACCTCGGTAAATTGTCCCAATGGTTAATTAGCCTCACTGTCAATAATTTGCACCTTATTTCTAGTCAAAATTTATCTACCTTTGACTTTCAGCCATTTGATCTTGTTAGACCTTTGTCGGCTAGATTGAAGGACCTTCTGTTGTCAAATTGCTCTTCCCTACCTAGGCACCTACAAACTGTGATCAAGTCACCCCTTCACCTTCTCTTTGTTATGCTAAATAGCTTAAAGCCCTTGAGTCTTTCACTACAAGGCAAGTTTGACAATCATTTAATCATTCTTGTGGTTCTTCTTGGAACCTTCTCCAATGGATCAGTATCTTCTGTGACTGGTGAACCAGAACTAGACACAACATTCCAGTAGTGATCACAGTGCAGAATAGGGAGTTGTTCCTCCTTCCCTTCTCCTCCTTGATATTCCCCTGTTTATACCTCCAAGGATGACATTAGCCCTTTTGGCCACAGCATCTCATATTCTGCTAATTAGCCACCAGGACCGCCAAGTCCTTTTCAGAGTCACTGCTTCCAAGGATAGCGTTCCCCACCCTATAAGTATGGCATAGCTCTGTTGTTCCTAGATGTCTGATTTTCCTTTGGCCATATTATAAGGCATAGTGTTTGCTTGTGCCCAGTTTACCAAGAGATCCGAATTGCTTGGTATCAGTGACCTGGCCTCTTAATTATTTAGCACTCTCCCAATCTTTATATAGAAGGATGGTCTTGTGGTCAGGCACAGGCTTGGAATTCATAAGATCTTGGGTCAGTTCCTGGCTTCCTGAGTGACTTTTTGGACAAGTCCCTTTATTTCTTGGTTCTTCAAGTCTCAGATAGGTATAACGCTCCTTCCGCTGTCCACCTTGTTTGTGTAGTGTAAGCTAAGTATGAAGTGCATCCTTTTATTTTTGTTACCTTGTCTTCCCACCTCCTGTCCTGACCCATTTTTGTAATCCACCTGTTATGTCTTATCCTTTGGATTGCAAGCTCTTTGGGGCAAGAACTAGAATTTTGTATAGGTTTGCACTGTGCCTTGCACATTGGGGCCCCAAATCCATCGACCTCTAGACTCACTGTAATAAAAAAAATAATAGAAAATCCTTTGGGTGAGGGACCGTCTCGTTGTTCTGCTTGGACTATGCTTACCACAGTGAGGTCTTGATCTGTGACTGGGGCTCCTAGTCGCTACAGCAACACAGATGATGGTCACCATCCTCATTATCTCTTCAGGGCATGAATTGTCTCTCATAATATGTATGTACAACACGCAGAGCAACAGAGCCTTGATCGTAGTGGGATATCCACGTGCTGTTGTAATGTAACTAATAAGTAGCTTTGGGGATTTGTAGATGAAAATCTTTCCTTTGAGTCCACGTTCAGTCTTGGTGTTGTGGGGACACTGGGCTACTGAAGACTAATGTAAGGTTTTGACCATTTTTGGTCATTAAAGATCCCTTAACATTTTTCTTGAGATTAGAAGTTTTCTTCTGGCCAGCTCCCAATGTGGGCAATTATATTCTTCCTACTCCCTTCCCTGAGTCCCTGAAGGACTCTTCCTCATTGTTCACCTTTAACTATTCTGTTGTGTGTGCGTTTCCTTCTATCCAGCTGACACATTCCACTCTAGAATGGAGGGTAGCTCATGAAGAGCTCTATAAATATACAATTTTATGGATATAGATGTTAGGGATAAGTGGATTTATTTAACCTAATCTCAAATTCATTCCAACATCAGGGGGTTGAAAAGTTCAACACGAGCTCTCACATTAGCCAGTTTGTTTCCTGCTTAGGAGGGACTGTGAAGGAGGGAGTGGAAAAGGAACAGAAAGAAAAGAAAAATCCAATAAAGATCAGAGTGAGAACATGGCAGAAAGAGGAGACGGCAGTGAGAAAAACAAACAAAGCCTGTGAGAAAAGGAGAAAGAGGACAAGGAAAGAAATCAAACAAAACGGTACGAAAAAACGATTTATATGCAATATTAGAAGTAACCAAAGACTTCCAAAACTATTCCACCAATACCAGAAAATCAGCAGCCAATAAGTGGCCATGACATTTCATCATTTTAAATTGTTTGCTGGCTCTCTAATCAGAAAGGAGTATGTTTTCAACAAGCACAAATGTGTGCACAAAAAGAAGGTACTGTTCTGAGAATTTCTCCATACAACCCTATGTCCCCTCACAAAGCCTTAGTAAACAGAGCAGAGTTTTTTGTTTTGTTTTTGTTTTTAATAGTGGCTCTAAAGGTGCTCCATCTGTCTACCTTATCGAAGACAAGGGTAAGAGGTGACTTGATCTCATTCTAAAAATACCTGCTTAGGGAAAAGGACTTTTTAATCTACCGGACAAAGGCATAACATGATCCAATGACTGCAGGCTGAAGTCAGCAAAATTCAGATTGGAAAGAAGATGCAAATATTTAAGAATGAGAGTAATTAACCATTGGAACAGATTACTAAGGCATGTGGTGGGTTCTCTGTCATTTAGAGTCTTTAAAGCAAGGCTGGATATCTTTCTAAAATATTTGCTGTGATACCTCCGTACGTTTGCGGGCGAGATACAGGAATCACTTCGTGAAATTCTAGGGCCCGTGTTGTGCATGATAATGATATGAACAGTCCCTTCTGGCCTTAAAATCTATTAAATCTACATAAAGGATGTGGGTTGGCTAGAACCCAGCCACCAGCCTGTCAAGAGGGCAGGGGTCAGCGCTTTTGGGACCATCACTATAGTCCCTCAAATTAAATCAAGCCCTCAACTCCCATGCAAGACCTACATTGGAGCCACACCTCTGCTCCTTCCATGATCTGTCCCTTAGGTTGTGCAGAGAACCCAGTTCTGCCCCAGTTTCTGAGGAGATGGGCCTCTTTCTGCACTTACTCCCTTGCATTGCAGGTGTGCTGTTTTCCACAGGCTCCCCACTTGTGGGTGTATTTCACCCTTAGGAAAGTTACTCCCCTGTGGGCCCATCCACTATTCTCAGTTGCTAAGAAGTCACAAGCCTGTTCAAAAAACGAAACATTTTCATGGACGTTTGCACTGAAGTTTAGCTTAGTTTCCGCCCTCTCCCCCCACAACAGAATCCAAAATTTCAAAGGAAAACATCACTGAAATTTTGAATTTCTAAATGTTTCAGCCCACTCTAATACTACTTATCAAATACTGCGACTGCCAGAGGTTGTTATAAAAATAGCTAGTCCTACGGTTACCCGCCCTGGTGCTTTTTGTCTGTTTCCTGTTTGGTTTATTGCCAGCTACTGGCTTTGATGAAGATCTCTTAGATTTGGAGCAACATTTATTTGGGCTCAGTTTGACCCATTCTGGTATTTTCCTCCTCCTCCTCGCGCTCATGAGACTGTCTGGCTTGTAATAAAATGAAAACATGTTTTGTCATGTGTGAGTGTGTTAAAGAGAATTCCATGTGTATGCCTGTGTGCCTTTTCGAATGAACAAAGCTTTTATGGCCCCCATTTAATATACAGTACGCCTTGCCTATAGCCAGCTCGGTGCTTAATGTGACCTTGGATCTTTATTATCTCTTAGAATGGATCCTTTATAGACTCCAGATGGAAAGTGTAAAATTAATAACCCCTGGTAGGCAAATGACCATATGTTTTTCACTTACTCCAAAGATGCAATTTGTTTGTAGTCACCTTTTTTTAAAATGCAAATTAACATATAAATGAAGATACATGGCTCTTCCTGGGGGCTTGCAGGTTTGTGTTATGGTAAAGGAAATGTTGTTAAAATGTGTCATTTATCAAATATTTGATGGGAGGGTTTTTCCTCATTTAAGGTTTGATGCTGAGCGGAGCTGAGTCCCTGCAGCACCCAATGTAGTCAAGGAGTTATAGGGGATCAATATGTCTCAGTAGTAGACCCTGAGTAGTGTTGAAAGGTCTCCCAGAGCCTAAAGAAACAAACATAATGATGATATGACAATGATGTTTTAAAATTACAGTAGCCCCTACAGGACCTACCAATGCTGGAGGCTGCATGGTGCGAGGTTCTGTCCATGCACATAGCAAAAGACATTTCCTGCCTCAAAGATCTTACTGTCTAAATGTACAAAGGGTTACAAGGTACAAGCAAATTGGGCAAGTCATTTAACCCCTCTGCAGCAGTACCCACAGTCACATAAAATGTCTCTGGTAGAAAATTAACATGATCTCCTGAGTCATCTTGAATACTGCATACAGATCTGGTCTCCCCCTCTCAAAAAAGATATATTGGAATTGGAAAAGGTACAGAAAAGGACAACACAAACTATTGGGGGTATGGAACAGCTTCCATCTGAGGAGAGATTAATAAGACTGGAACTGTCCAGCCTGGAAAGGAGATAACTGAAGGCGGATATGATAGAGGTCTATAAAAATATGACGGGTGTGGAGTAAGTAAATAAGGAATTGTTGTTTACTCCTTCTCAGAACACAAGAACTAAGGGTCACCGAATGAAATTAACAGGCAGCAGGTTTAAAATGAACAAAAGGAAGTATTCCTTCACATGATACAGTCAACCAATGGAACTCTTTGCCAGAGGATGTTGTGAAGGCCAAGACTATTACAGGGTTCTAAAAAGAACTACATAAGTTCATGAAGGATAGGTCCATCAATGGCTATTAGCCAGGATAAACAGGGATGCAAAACTATCTGTTTTGCCAGAAGCTGGGAATAGCCGACAGGATGGATCACTTGATGATTACGTGTTCTGTTCATTTCCTCTGAAGCACCTGGCATTGGCCAGTGTCAGAAGACAGGATCCTGGGCTAGATGGCCCATTGGTCTTATCTAGTGTGGCCTTTTTATGTTCTTATGTCTCAATCCAATGCTTTCACAAAAGACTATCCTTCCTCAAAACAATAAAAATAGTCCCCTAAACCCTCCCTTCATATACAAAAAACATTTTATACTTTAAAGACCAGATCCTTGAGGACATTAGTCTGTTTTGATTCAGTCCTTACTCAGATACATTTCCCCCCTGTAAAAACTGAGAAATGTCATCTTGTTTGAAGAAATGTGCATTACTTTTTTAAGCTTATGTTCAGGATTTTTTTTTCTTCCATTTTCAAATGACACTGTACTTTGTGCTTATAAAAATGTAACTTCTGGTCTAAATGTTCCAAAAGTGAAGAGTGATTTTGTGTGCCCAACTCCAGACATCTTTAAAGGACCTAACTTTCAGAAAATGCAGATTATCCACCTTTAGAAAATTAAGCCTTTTTGAAGGTTTCTAAGTATGGGCATCCAAAATCACTAGTCACTTTTGAAAACGGTAGCCTCTTATTCTTGTTTTCAGTCAGAAAGGATTTCCCTAGCACCCTCCCAGAGACCTTTTCTTCAACAATAAATGTGAATTTGAATTGGAAGGTGTTAATTACTTTAATTTAAATGACTAAACCAAGTGCTTTAGATGATCTAAATCCTTTTATGCCTGAGACCTATCCAGGATGGAAGGAATACAATGAACTGATAGGAGAGTCTCACAAAGGATATTTACTTGCAAGAGGCTAAAGATATCACACAAGAGCCCAGACTTTTAATGGTACCCTGTTAACAAGGGAGGGCTGAACCACAAAAAGGTTTGAAGGCTGGATTCAGATAAGCAACCCAAGATTCTGATTCTTATCTGAATTTAACCTTAGTTGGATGGCTCATGGCATGACTTTAGAACATTCTGGTTTGGGCCACGCAAGAACTGGTATTTTTGGTATTTCTCTTTCAGATCTCAGCCCAAAGCAGGAAGTGCAGAAGGAAACAGACGCCTGAACCATTTCAAATGTGAATCATTTCAAGTGTCTTCACTGTAAAGTTAGCCCAGGTTCTTACCCAGGGGTTGCCCAGACCTCCTATCCACATACAAAAACCTCTCAGCTGCAGCAAGTGGGGCTTTCAGCCCAGGCTAACTGGGGCTCTGGGTTAGAACATGCATTCCACTTTCAGTCCTCTTGGCAATCTGCTGGTTTTGGAGTGAGGACAGAGGCGAAACCAATTGAGTGCTGATAGTCCTCCAGTGACTACTCAAAATCCCTCCCCCCATCCACGTGTCCAGAAGCAAAGACAAGATCCCCCCCCAGTTCACTGGCAAAGAATCACAGAGCTGCCCCTGGAATATACCCTCAGAAGTCCTAGCGACACACACCCACACGAGTGAGTTCAGCACCAGTGAGGACCCAGTAACTCAGGCATGGCTTGACAATGTGGCTGCTAGATTAACCCAGATACCCAGTCTCTGTACCAATGACACAGGCTTACACTCTGCAGTGAAGACATAGCTTTACTCAAACCTCACAGAAAAATTCCAATTTGGTTTAAGTTATAGAGGGATATTTGGGTGTTTTGTTTCCAAAGAGATGCATGCAACCCTGAAGAGCATCTTTTTTTTTTGCAACATACAACATGAAAGGGAGACTATTTTTAGATGTCATGTTAGTTCCATGGAGTATTTACTTTTTCCATTTTCTGGTCTCCAGACCTAAACATCTCCTTGTCAAGATGTCTAGAGTAGTTCACGAACCTGAGTGCCAACCTCTGGGCAGATTGTTACAAATCAGACCACAAAGCCCACTCTGGTTGTGGGTTCTGTGCTTAGATTTCAGCAACCGAGTATCAAGTGTGAACTCCTCAAGTACCGTAACAGCCTTAACATGGAGTCACAGGCAGTCTCCTGGAGTAGAGCCCTGCAAATCCGCAGATATCTGCATCCTTGGATGTGAATGAGGTTGTATTGTTTATCATCTTTGTGGATTGGATGCAGATCCAAATTTTTATATCCATGTAGGGCACTACCCTTGAGTACTCTGGTCTATCTTTCCACCTAGGCAAGCTTGCTTTGTGATAGATGGTCCCTTATACCAAAAATCACAGCAATATTCAGGTTCGTCCCAGTCCCAAAGGACCAGTCACTTACCCCCAGTCAACTGTACCTCAGATCTCACACCAGAGACAACACTTTTAGTGAACCTTATAATAAATTATCTACAGATGTATTAACAAAGGAATGAGCATTATTTACAAAGTGGAAACTGGTAAACATACACACACACATGGTTACAGTCTTAAGTTTCAAAAAGTAATAGAAGCTGAGATAACGTGCAAGTTCTATGTGTTCTTTAAGGCCAACCCAAGATGAATAGCCAGGGATCCCTTGCTTACGCTTAGAAGTCTTCTCTTCTCCCTGAAGTCCGGGCAGCGTAGGGATGCAGTTTCTTCTTGTCAGGAATTTTTATTCCCTTCCCCCAGAGCTCAATCTGATGGGACAAGTCCTTGTGCACGTCTCCTCTTCATGGGTGTGCGGGAAGTAATGAGTAAAGTATTTGTCCTTTGATGTTTCACCACGGTTCATTTGGTTTCAAAGGGCCTTCTTGTGTGCAGAACCTAACACTTTTTTGTAGGAAGCCCACATTTTTACATTATTTAATGCTTCTTTCCTGTTTGATGAGTTACAGTTACAGGTTTACAGTGCAAATACTTAATATAACCTGATAACATGGGGTACAGATGTTAAGTGAGATTAACACATGCAGTGTCCTACAAGTATTTCATCAAGTCTAAGCACATTCCTATAACTCTAATATCTATTTTAACCACACTAACACACAGGTGAGTCAGAGTGGTTTCCAGTTATGCTTTTGTCAGTGTTTAGCGAGGCCTAGGGGCCTTGGCACAAACTGACACATGGTCTGCCAATGTCACACTCCTCCTACCCACCTACTGCCAAAGCAATTCCTAGGCAGCCAAAGCTAAGTATATCTTCCAAGGCTACTGTCAATGCTAATCAGGGGTCTGAAAGGAAAGCTCAAGTTTCAAGTCCAAAGAGATTTGAACAGGTTCAGATAAGCTTCTTAGGCCAGAATCTAAACTTAAGTTATGTTCACTCATTTATCTGGCCGCACATCTTCTGGAGCCTTATCGTATCAAGTCAAGTAGATTTTAACTTGCAACACCTTCCAAGCTTTCCGTTCTCTAATGCTAACACTGATGCTTTCAACCCAATTTTGTATTATCAAGTTGTCAAGATGGTGCCTTCCTGTTTGACTGGCAATTGTTTCATTTGTCAATTCTATGCAAGGCAAGGATTTTCATTTGAAGCCAAGACAGAATGCTGATGACATTGAGTTTATCTCATCTAATCCCGTAAGTGTAGTCTGGCATCTCTCTCAGTATCTAGTAGGGATTGGGGAAGGGATGAGTGGAAGATGATGAAAGCTCAGTCAAGATAAGGGGAGGGTGATGACCGGAGGCTGGGAGAAGGCTGGGAAATTCATTCAGAAGCTGATGCAGAAGGTGGCTGTGAGCACACAACACAGCGTGGTGGAATCATTTCTGGTTCCCTGTTGGATTCTGGGTGGAGTTTAAGGTGTTGGTTTCAATCCATGAAGGTCTAAATGGCCTGGGATCGGCTTTGCTGAGAGACTGCCTCTCTTCTAGTGCATTAGGACTGTAGCTGCATTCACATGAAGTACTGTAAACAGAGGAGGTCACAGTTACAAGAGAGGGAGCTGCTGGTCAGACGTTCTCCACAAGGACCCTTTGACTTGGGAATTCATTCTCCCTGCCCAGTCCGAAGTAGCCTGAATTTGCCAACCTTTACTGCACACTGAAAAATCCATCAGCAGGAGCAGGCACTTGGGGTGGGCTCAGGATGTGGGGAAAGTTAGATGGCTTCATTGGGAAGGTGCTTAATTTTTTGGTACCCTTCTGGTGACTGGCCTTTTCTCTGCTACGGTTGGTTTTGTGACTGATTGCACTTTTCAGGACTATTAGTTAGGGCAGCCAGGCCCAGATCCTCAAAGACATGGAGGTACCTAACTGCCGTTGGAATCAGTAGGCATTAGGTGCCCAAATATCTTTGAGGAGCTGGGCGCTAGAGCCTGGGAGCGGCATCTTCTGTGTGCAGAAATGTTTATGAAATAAAAGAACAGAGTGAGCGAGTGTGTGTGTGTGAGAACGATCATCTAGCCTTTATTTGTGAAGGCCCCTAAGATGTTTTACTACTAGCAGAATGAAGTCTCTACCATATCTCCCCATGGGGAAAAGTCCCCCGATACAGCAGTGTTTGTTGCTATGCATTGTGGGAAGATGTGGAAGGAGCAGCTCTTGCTGTTCTCTAGTGTAGAGGGCACAGCTTTCTTGCTCACTTGGGGCCTGCTCCTGAGAAATGCTGAACCCCTGCCCCTCCTATTGACATCCATGGAAATTGCGGGTGCTCGGATCTGGAACCATCTCCAGTTTTTGCAACAGAAACACGTTGACACTAGGAGCTTGCCTATGTTAGAAAACGGACACTGGTTTCACTCCATTGATTTAAAATGGATCTAGCTAAACTGGTATAACCCTGCTGTAGAGGCCCTTAAACCATTTTAACCCTTGTTTCAGGTAGTTTAACTTGGTTTGGTAAATTAGGTCTTGGATCAAGTTTTCAAAAATATTCAAAGGTATTGAGGGGCCTCCCACTAATGCCAATGGGAGTTGAGACTCTGGGCTTTAGAAGCTTAAGTGCTATTGACTTTCAGTGAGACTTAGGCACATTTGAAAATGAGACTTTGACTCATAAGTACTAAAGAGACACGTTTAGGCGCCCTAAGGTGTCAATAGGTGCCTGGAAGGATGTTCAAAAGTGCCGAGGCACATGACTCCTATCAAAATCAACAGGAGGTAGGCATCTAGGCATTTCTGAAAATCCCACTAGGCCCCAGTCTACATCTTTAGACTCCTAAATGTAATCAAAAATTTGGCCCTAAGTATGCAATCCCTTTTAAAACTTTTGCTCCTTGTCTGTACACACCTGTATAACAGAAATCAGTTTAAAAACTGATTTTGTTCAACTCCCTGTGTGGGCACTCTGAACGCAATGACAACCTGGTTTAGTTTCGTTCTATCCCTTACCAAATTAAGCTACTTGAAACAAAACGGGTTCAAAAGTGGTTGTGCGTCCTTACTGGGGTTTGCCCTAGTTCAACTTAGTAGGTTTAAAAGCATACCAGGGCAACTTTGTGTCTGCACAAGGCCACACTTATATTGGTTTACATGAAGCAAGCTAAACACAAGCCACCAGTAAATCAATATAGTAACTGTTTCGAGGTCTGTACCTAATTAGCTAAACCAGTGCAGCCGCTGTGTGAAGGCCGGGCCTTATTGAAATAAACAAAGTTGATTTCAGTGAAAGTTAAGCCAGTTTAAGTGCATCTACATTTGGGGTTTGCATCATTTTAATTAGATTAATTACTTTAGTTAAACCGGTGCAAGTTTTCTAATGCAAAGCTGGCCTAAGCCTTTAAAAAACAGTCGACATTCCACAAAAGCAGGAACTAGGTAAACATGGCAATTGGCAGGTTTTTGCAATGACCGCATGCCATCATAATGCAGAAGAAAACCCATCTGTATTAGGCTTTTATTTAACATGAATTTGAATAGATTCCAGCCATTGATCATATGAGCAATCATACTGTGGGTAATAAAGAAGTGCTTACCACACCTTTGTTTGCTTTCTGCAGTAATAAATCTTTATCACACATCGCATTGACTGCAACAGTGTCACTTCCCTTTTCTCCCTTCTGCAGCACACTGAGAAAATAACTCAGTATGTCTACAAGCACACCCACAATTTTCAGCCTGTTGGCCAGTGCTGCGAAGGAATCACGTGGGTCATACGTACTTGAAGGGTGGATGTCATACAGTGGTGAGGCTAGCAGCACTGATACTGCAAAACCAAAAGTGCCTTGAGAGTCCTCCAAGAGTCTGTACTTTGGAAAATGACAGTGAATGCTGGGGGCAGCTGCACAGTTGAGTGTTTTGCAGATGTTTTGAGGTCCTTTGCTTCTGCAGCAGTAAATTAACAACATCGGACAGATTTCCTACAGACGGTCACTGAACCCCATTTGCAATTCTCTGCAGGGAATTCCTCTTCCCAACGTTCAGCAGGCTGCACCGCATGGGAGTATTACTAGATTTGCAGCTTTTTAATATAACCCATTATAACAGTCTAGCCCGACCTCCTGAAGAACACAGGCCAGAGAATTTCACCCCGTGATTCCTGCATCAGGCTCAGTAACTTGTATTTGAGCCAGAGCATCTCTTTTAAAAAGAAATGCCGCTTCGATTAAAGGCTCCAAATGATGGGGAACCTACCATTTTCCTTGGTAATTTGTCCCAATGGTTAATTATCCTCACTGTTAAAAATGTGTAGGTTAATTTCTAGTTTGTATTTGTCTAACTTCAAATTATTTATTTGTATTACCGTAGTGTCTAGGAGACCTAGTCATAAATAGCATGACTTTCCACCCACTAGATCTTATGTCTTTGTCTCCTAAATTAAAGAACCCTGATTACTTTTATTTGTTTTCCCTGTGTAGATTCTTATAGATTATGCTCAAGTTACCTCTTAACTTTCTTTAAGCTAAATATATTTAGCTTCTTAAGTGTCTCACTTTAAGACTTGTTTTCCAGGCCTTGAAATCATTCTAGTGGCTCTTCTCTGAACCCTCTCCAATTTCTCAATATCCTTTTTGAAGTGTAGACCCCAGAACTGCTCTCTTCTCCTACTCAATCTTTCCTGGTTTAGCCAGCCAAGAATCACATTAGCCCAATAGGCAACAGCATTGCAGCATGAGCTCATGTATAGTTTCTGATTAGCCACAACTACACATCATTTATTGTAGAGCCTAACCAAAAAAAAAAAAAAGCACAGGTGTATCAATGAAAGCAGAAAAAATGCTTGCACAACTATGTCTGCACTAGAAATTAAATATAATTAGCTGTGTGAGAAGAATTATTGTTTTTGATGCATTTATGGGTTTTTGAGAATCAGTTTTAGAATGAATTATTAATTATATGTAACAGAACTGCAGCTATAGCTATATATATTACATAATTACCTTCACTGTTATAGTTAGAACCACTGTAGTCCTTAAAAGCCCATAAATATAACAAAAACAAAATAATTCTCCTCACACACATAATTTCATATCTATGGTTCAATATGTATTTGATACAATTAGTAGTTCATTCTAAAAGTGATCCTCAAAAGGCCAAAAATTAGAGCAAGTCAAAATAATTCCTTTCCTGTGGAAAAATATTGATTTTCAGGGGAAACTGGAACAACAAAATTTTGGGGGGGAAAAACTGAAATATTTGCATTTGAAGAAATGCTGCAGTAGCCCATGAGACTTGTATTTCAGGATGCTTGTATTTCAGTCTTTCCTATAGGCCAGGCTTCCTGGGCAGACTTCATTTTCCATGATGAACCATGGTCTCTCCATGTGGAGAGGAGAGGCAGCAAATCATGGAAGTCCTGGCCCAGCATGCATCATGGGTGATGAAGTCTAGTTGGGGAGACTGGCATCATGAGGCAACCAAACTCCAACTCCCATAAGCCACCATGGCAGCATTTCCAAATCAAAATGTTTTGGGATTTGGCTAAAATAGTTTGATTTTCCAGCATTTATTTTTCTGATGAAAAATTTTAATTTTCTGTGGAAAGCAGATACATTTTGTGGAAAAAAAACATGTTCAGTCACAAATCCAGTTTTCTGTCAAACAACAATTTTGATGGAAATATTTTGACCAGATTTTCTTACCGAAAAACAACAAAAGAAAGGAGTGCTCCTGAGGCAGCTTTCCAATGGGAACCAGCACTTGCTTTCAAGTCCTTATACAGCAGACTTTAAAATGATGAGATTGTATCTGTATCAAAAAACTATCAGCTCATTTTATGAGATTTTTGAGTGTATGGGCTATAATTTTCCCTTCTTCCGTGGACTGTCTAGATGGACTCATGATAACTGAAACTCCTGACTTTATAGGCTGAGGTGTATGACATGTTATAACCAATGTTTAAAGCTCTCCAAACCTTCCTAAACAAATTTATCTGCAAAATATGTGTAATACGCAGAGAGCACAATGGTGCAAGGTCTTGTAAAGATTCCACTGGTGCTCATTATAGATGATCTGCATAATTCACTCAATAAACTTAATGGAAAGACTCACATTTACTTAATGGACTTTGGATCTGCTTTGCCACTCATGAGTAATGTGTCCATTGTAAATTATAAATATTTCTACACACCTAGGGCCAGATTCCCCTGAAATTTGTTCCCCTCTGCTCAAATTAATAATGGGGAGCGTCTAGGCTGGTGGCTCTCATCCCCAGGGCTGCTTGCAGCCCAGTCAGCAAACAGCTGTGGCCCATGTGACATATAGGCCTCAGGGCCATATAGGTATTATATATTGTGTGGATGTGGCCCACATTACACACACAGAGAGCTGTATATGCGGCCCCCAGTGGTAAATAGGTTAAGAACCACTGTCTAGGCCCTGCCAGAGTAATTTTTTCATCTTGCAATGGGATGTTAGCTGAGGTTCCCTTTGACTTTGATGGGAAATGTATAGCTAACTGTGCATTCAAGGGGATCTTTCAGTGGGAGTCTTTCCGCTGATTTCAGTGAGCTTTGGATCAAGACCTTAAAATGACCAAAACCCCAGAATTTTTTGGAAAGATAACATGCTATTTAGCCTTAATTTCTTGCCCAGTGTCCACTCTCAATACACATATACTTTGAGTGGAATTTGATTATTTAAAAACAATTTCAATCATCTTAAAGAAGTAGCGTTTCTAAAAGCCAAACCTCTCCTTTGAGACTCAGCTGAAAATGAATCTACAAATGTTCACTGAGCTTGAGAAAGTAATACACAATTTCTGCAAAACAGAATTAAATGCAACAAGGGAATGTTCAATTTTCATGTCTTATCCCCCTCCCCATCGCTGGTAAATGGAAAAACTGAAGTGATAAATGTGAACAATGTTGGTGTCATCTGTAAAATATTGTTTGGAAATCTGCAGGAATTACAGAAAAAACAAGGGAATGTTCCCATTCCTTCAAAGCTTAACATTTGGAACTGGAGATAGAATTGCTTAGTCCAAAGTGCTCAGTTATGGAATAAATCACCAGTGGAGATAAGATTAAGCTAAAGCCTGCTCAGATGGTACATATCCATGATTTTCAGATGACCTTAAAAATGAAGTAGCTATGGCTTAACAAAAATATTAAATTTAAATTCAGCTACTATACCAGAGGATTGGAGGGTAGTAAATATTGTATCTATTTTTTTAATGCTGTTCCTGGGAATAAAAAAACAGCATGCCTTCCTTCGTACTATAAAATTATAGTTAAAAATAGAATTATAAAAGATCTAGATGATCATGACATGATATAAAACACCATGGCTTCTGCAAAGGAAAAATCATACTTCTCTAAACTATTAGAATTTTCCTCACATATACACACATGTAGTGGATAAAGGAGAAAATGTTGACTTAGTTTATTAAGAGTTTCAAAAAGGCCTTTGACAAAGGGTGGGATTTTCTAAAGCACCTTCAGGGACTTTGGCCACCAGCTCCCATCAAAATCTCCACCCAAAGTCCATCACAAGAGGTTACTTAGGAAAATAAGAACCAGATCCTCAAAAGTACCAAAATCAATGGGAATAGATGCCTAAATGCTTTTGAGGATCAGGACCTAAGTGGCCATGAGGTGAGAAGTCATGGATCAGAAACTGGCTAAGATACAGACAATGAAGTATACAGGAATAAGTGGTCAGTTTTCAACGTAGCAAAAAATTAATAGTGGGATACTGCAAGGTTTGGTGCTGGTGCTGTTTAATTTAGTCATTAGCAATCTGGGGAAAGTAATGAACATGAAAGTGGAAGAATGTGTAGACAAAAAATTTGGGTTACTCTAAATAAGAAAAGACTGAGGAACTTCAGAGGAACTTAAAGCTAGGTGAATGGACAACATGATAGTGGATGAAATATTAACAAATCCAAAACAACTCACATTGGAAGAAATCATTTGAACTATCCATACACATTTCTGGGTACTAAATTAATTGTAACCACCCCCATAAATACCAGGACATCACTGTCAGGGTTGGTTAGATAATGCTTGGTCCTGCCATAAGTGCATGGAACTGAACTAGATGACCTGGTGAGGTCTTTTCTAGTCCTACGATTCTGTGATTGACACAGAGTTGCACCAGGTCAACTAAAGGTGTAATTTAGAATGTATTTAGTTAAACCAAGGTAAACAGTGGGTAGTGCTGGTCAAAAGAGAAGACAGGTTACTTGGATGCACATGGAATAAAATGGAGAATAACACAAATATTATGATACCATGATACAAATCCACAGTATCCTCTGATCTGATATATGTTGTTCTTCTCTGGTTGAAGTCTGTTTATCTCATATTGCACCATATTCACCCCTTTTAAGGTGCATCATGGGAGGTGTAGTTTGACCAGAGGGCTGGTTGATGGAGGAGAATGGGAACATAAAGCACCAAAATTACAACTCCCATGAGATACCATGTCAGCATTTCCAAATAAAAATATCTCTGATTTTGACTGAAATATTTTGTCTTTGGACAACATGTTTTGGTATTCAAATTTCTGCCCCCAAAAATGAAATTTTCCATGGGGGAAATTTCTTGTTAGCCCTGCTTTCTTCTACAGGGGACTCCAGACCCCCATTTTTCTCTTATAAGGGAAGGGGCTCCAGGCTGTCCCTATAATGACTGGATGAGGCAATCCGTCCGCCATCCCTGCCCGCTTTCACTTAAACCTCTCCTTCCTCTCCTCTCGCTGTGGGTGCATTCTAATTGTAAGCTCCCACCCGGCAGCATCCAATGGGGCTTCGTCAAATCCAAACACATTGCTGTGGTGTCCACTAGTCCTCTCTAATGCCTCCTCCTCACCTTTACAGCAATGGTAGGTGTTTTCTCTCTCTGCCCATCTCAGCTCGTCACAATCCACCCACAAATTCTGTGAACCCACATTCTGTAACTGGGCAGTGCCACTTTATAAGCCCCGGACATCTGCACTAGTATCAAACCACACCCCTGTTCCCTGAAGGCATTCCCCTCATCTCTTCCTCTTTCTTCTCAACTGGGTTTAGTGTGGACCAATTGCCCCCATTCTTCCTCGAGTCCAATCCCTACGATGGTCAGAATTCGTTCCTGGGAAAGTTCACATTCACAAACCCTTCCTCAAACTTTACTACTTCCTCTAATGTCACTGACTGGTGCCTCTGGACCCAAAAATTTGGACTCTTGGGGAATGTTCTCAAGAAGTTGCTCCGGGATTATTGTATCTATTATTTGCCCTACACTTCGGGCACCTGGCTTTAGCCAGTGAGTCATCCCATCTGTTCATTTTTGTGCAAACTCCTTCTGCCGCATGCCTCCAGCCCATCTAGTGTCCCTAAATTTCTGTCTTTTCTGACTGAGCGGCCTACCCTGTGGAGGATGGTCACCCCATCACAGTCCCAGTCCTGTTCTTTCCTCCGGGGCAGATGGGCCATCTGGCTTTCCCCTGAGAAGTAGGGTCCCACCCAGAGGGTCTATAATCCATTATCTCATCCGGCTGCCATTGCTACTGTCTTGAAAGTTAATAAAAATGCATCAGGGTCATCCTCTGGGCCCATCTTGCACTGACTCGCCCCCTGTATCTTTCTGCTGTTCCCCATCACAGGACTCACCAATCATTGCTTCAGGCGCTGGGACACCTGCACCTGGTCCTTTATGAACTCCTGCAGGCTCTTCTGCTGCTCGGCCTGCCACACGGGGAGGGGAGGGACTGCCTTTCTCGTGGGTGGGACTCCCGGAACAAACGCACCATCTGCATTTCTTCTTGTTGCTCCACTCCCCACCGTGGCAGCCGTGCTGATGCCCAAAGGCTGAATCTTTGCGCCCACTCCCCCCCATCTGGTCCTCAGCCCCCACAGATGGGGGAATGTAGCCAGGGGCTGTCCACTCCTGTCTCTTCACACCATAAAAGCCAGCTCAGACTCCACTGGCTGTGCATCCACTGTTTATTATTATGTGCTGTTTATTAGAGTTCTCTCCACCACCATCGTCACAGTCCCAAGCAACAGTGCTATTTAAAATATGCCCCATGCTTTCAGCCTTCTCCTCAGGGCAGGCTGGGGTCAGATCCGTGCCGTGCCCGTGCCGTGCATTTCCTTCCGGAGCCTCTTTATTAGCCTTCAGCTGACAGGCTAATTGGCTCATTAGCTCACCACACCCACCAGCCCTGATTAGCGAATTACTTTCAATTATAGCTTTCCCCAGGAGAGCTAATTGGTGCCAGAGTGATCAGGGTGCAGGCTCACCTGTTAACGCCTTGCGCTCTGTCACACTCTCTGAGCACAAGAACAAGGGGACAGTCAAGAAATGGAAAGGCAGCAGGGGCCAACACGATGCAACACGTGGAATTCATTTTTGCAAGGTATCAGTGAGGCCATGAGCTTAGTAAGATTCCTGAAGAATCAGACATTGAGATGAATAAAGCGAACACCCCTGGTTACCTGAGATTGGATATAATTTTTAGAAAATAGGGGACATTTAGTGCTGTTCAAACATGTTTTTGGACAAAACAGGCTTTTTCAACAAAATGGAAATTTTCACCAAAACAAATGGCTTTGGTAGAAAATTGTCAGGGTTTCATTGAAAAACTAAAAATGCACTGAAAAATGTTTGGTTTTTAGCACCCCAAAACTGGGATGGGAGGAGGGGTGCTTAGGTTTTCAACAATTGGATACAAAACCTATTTTTGGTTTTCAAATTATGAGGGGAAGAGTATAAATGTGATGCTTTATGAAGAAAATATTTTACGAAAACCATGTACATGATGAGTCCAGGGACATTTGTTAACAGCTTATGCAGACGCAGGCACAGAGTTTTGCCAAATTCTTTATGTATCACAATTTCTAACGCTTTTGGTAAATAGGACTAGAGCGGTATCTTATTCTTTCTAGACTTTCACTTTCTGGAGTTCATTCTCTCTTATCCCTCGTACTTAATCTGTCTCATTTGGATGATTTACATCCAAATCTTTCCAATTTTGTCCTTTCATTCTCAAGCAGGATTTGTGATGTTAGTTCCTGCTAATACAAGGGCATCAGTCTCCTCCATCTCTTCCTATTTAATGATATTTATCCATCATCGCATGGGAGAGAATTGGCTGCAGCTCAATCTGGCAAAATAAATTGGTACCGATTCAAGCATAATCTTGCTAAATACACAGATTTTAATTTTTCCCCTAAGTGAACTACAGTGCACCTGCCACCATTGTCCTGCCTTCAAAAGCTGGGTGTTGGTTCTGAGCTTCTCTTTTTTTCAGCATTCGTGGAGTCCTCGTCTATGATTGAATTTTATCTTCCCATTTTGTAC
The DNA here is from genome assembly GCA_007922155.1 of Mesoclemmys tuberculata. NCBI lineage: Eukaryota > Metazoa > Chordata > Testudines > Chelidae > Mesoclemmys > Mesoclemmys tuberculata. The sequence continues at coordinate 4,394,227 of ML675614.1, read as the reverse complement.
CTTCAAATCTTTCACATCGGGCCCCTAGAACACTTCTGTGAAAATACGTTAGTAGAGACAGAGATTGTACAGCCCAAACAACAGGGCACTGGCATGGCATACAGCAGACCTGTGTTCTGTTCCTAGCTCTGCTACCGACGTGTCACAGAACCTTGGACAGGTCCCTTCACATCTTTGTGTCTGTGTTTCTGCTCCCACCTCTTTTCTTTCTTGCTTCCAAGGGAAAGTTTAATCTCAGGTGGCAATGTAAACTGCTTTAGTTTAAATTCAAACACATAGGCACACTCTCGTTTCTGCTTCAGGGTGGTTTATGTCGATTTAGCTTAAACCTGTCTTAAACTGAAATGACAGGATCCACAAAGGGGATCACAGGGTAAATTCACACTTCATGTTAAACCAGAGCAATTTGCTCCTACACACAAGCCCTTAGATTATAAACTCTCCAGCCCAGGCACAGTCTGTCATTATGGACGTGAGCAGCACCTACCACACTGGTGCCCTGGTCTCAGTTGGGGTCGCTAGACCTCTACTGTAGTAGTAATTATAATAAATAAAACACTGCTTCATTATAATAACAAAATGCTGTGATGAATGAAAAATCAACGCTAACCTCACAATTCATATTACTCTCCTTGTCAAGAAGTCATGACACTGCGGCTGCACTTCATTGTCATATTGACTTATTTACACTTATTTTCAGATTTAGCCATATTGGCGTATGTCTCAGAGATGGATAGTTCCCTGAAAACTGTGTCTGCAAATGGTTTCAGTACAATAACAATCATAGACGATTAGGGTTGGAAGGGACCTCAGGAGGTCATCTAGTCCAGTGTTTCTCAACCTTTTAAATAGCAAGTACCCCCTAACTTCTGAAAATTTTAATAAGTACCTAACACTCAATTTTCCACGGGATTTTATATTTACAGACTAATGTGAGCCATATGTTGGACGAAGGGCTGAGCATATAAGACTGTGATATGACAGATGGCAGATCTAGTGTGGGTAGAGTTACCACCTTTACATCAGGGGTGCGCAATTCAAGTATGGAACTGGGCTAGAGGCGATATTAGCCGAAGCTAGGAGGCTTTGAGCGGCATGCCAATGCTGGGGAATATAAAGCTCCACGCCAAATTTTTTGCCATAGATCTGAGAGGAGGAAGGGGTGACAGAGAGAGACAGGAAAAGAGGGTAACTGGTGAAATCTAGGGCTGTGCAATTGACAAGTTTTCTGGGCACTGGGCTTTGAGCCAGGCAGGGGGGTTGCCACCTGGGCACGTTGCAAGCAGTTGCTGCCTGGCTGCCAGCCCAGGAGGTGGGCGACTGCCACCCAATCTGAGCTGGGGAAGAGGAGGCTTCTGTGCCGACTGGGACCCAGGGATGTGGGCAGGCGGCTGCTGCCTGTCTTCAAGCTGGGATGCTGGAGGCTGTCCCTCGGCTCGGAGCCGGGCACAGGTGGCTGCCTCCAAGCTGCAAGCTAAGCTTACAAGATGCAGGAGGCTCCCGGGAGGAGGCTCCCCTTGGGAGCTGTGACTGGGCAGGAAGCAAGGGGCTGCTGCCAGCCTCCCCCAGAAGCTAGCGGCTGCCACCCACCTCCCAACTCGGAGCTGGGACCTGGCAGGAAGTGGGCGGCTGCCACCCGCCTCCACCAAGAGCCGGTGGCTGCCGCTCGCTTCCCAGCTGGGATCTGGGACCAGGTGGGAAGTGGCTGCTGCCGCCCAGCTTCCCCAGAAGTCGGTAGCTGACGCCCACCTCCCCTTCACTCTGTTTTTCCCCGGACACTCCCTGCTTGTGTCTCGCACCACAGGTTGAGAAACCATGATCTAGTCCAACCCCCTGCTCAAAGCAGGACCAATCCCAACTAAATCATCCCAGCCAGGGCTTTGTCAAGCTGCAGCTTAAAAACCTCTAAGGATGGAGATTCCACCACCTCCCTGGGTAACCCATTCCAGTGCTTCACCACCTTCCTAGTGAAAAGCTTTTTCCTAATATCCAACGTTGACCTCCCCCACTTCAACTTGAGACCATCGCTCCTTGTTCTGTCATATGCCACCACTGAAAACAGCCTAGCTCCATCCTCCCTGAAACCCCCTTTCAGGTAGTTAAAGGCTGCTATCAAATCCCCCCTCATTCTTCTCTTCTGCAGGCTAAACAAGCCTAGTTCCCTCAGCTTCTCCTCATAAGTCTTGTGCTCCAGTCCCCTCATCATTTTTGTTGCCCTCCGCTGGACTCTCTCCAACTTGTCCACATCCTTTTTGTAGTGGGGGGCCCAAAACTGGACACAATACTCCAAATGCAGCCTCACCAATGCCGAATAGAGAGGAATAATCACTTCCTGTGATCTGCTGGCAATGCTCCTACTAATGCAGCCCAATATACCATTAGTCTTCTTGGCAACCAGAGCACACTGCTGACTCATATCCAGCTTCTTGTCCACTGTGACCCTCAGGTCCTTTTCTGCAGAACTGCTGCCTAGCCAGTCAGTCCCCAGTCTGTAGCAGTGCAATGAAATATGACAAATGAAATATTTTGGTTAAAATTTTTCCTTGAAAAAAATGAAAGATTTTTACCAAAATGAAAATTTGCTCGGGAAAGAAAAAGGTCACTTTGGTTGAAAAGTTATTTCTCATTGAAAAATGTTTCAGTGGCAAAATGTCACGGTCTGCTCTTAAGTCCTTGTTTATGCATACGAATAAAAGACCTGATTTTCAAAAGGGCCTCTAGCTGTATTACTTTGAAATTTCTGGAGGGCCAACATGGGAGGTAACAATGCGGTTCCAGACTTAGTGGGTGCCCTTGGCTCACCCGCTGTGCTGGTTATCTGCCCCACAGAGAGCTCCCATGAGGTTGGGGAAGCTGTGGCAGTGGATGAGAACATTTCCAACAGGAGTGAGGGGGCCACAACACACAGAGGGACCTCCCTATCTAAGGATCCCAGGAGGACAATCAGTTTTTAATCAGTTCCAAACCCACGGAAACCTCTGGGGCTCTTACTCACATAAAAACCAAGTCAGAGCTCCAAGAGTCGGCCCACTGACATCAATGTGAGGGACAGGTGCTCAGCACATCTCAGGCTCTGGACCGGAGTCGTTGTCATGAGAACAGCTGAGATGACAGAGGTGCCTTTGGGCCACAAAGGCTGTCTTTGAAAGGGCAGCTGGGCTTCTGGAGAACGGAGGGAGGGAACCTCTGACAAACAGAAAAGAGTTCTGAGCAAATGCGTCTGAGATGCACACCCCTAGCCTACGAAAATTGAGGCCACCTATTGCTATGCTAGCCCGTATTGGATGCACTTTTGTGATGTTAGCCCATGATGAAAATCTAACTTCTCCAGAGACCTGGCCCTAAAAAATTCATAGGAACATGAGATGAGCCCTAATGGTTGGTTAGATCTCTGGCCCGTCATGTCCAGTCTCCTACTAGCTAATATGAGATGCTTCATTGGAAGACAGGTTCTTTTTCATATCCATCCCACCCTATTATACTCACAAGCTTCAGCTCTGCCCTATGCCACTAAGAAAACAGTCAATAAAACTGGCAGCATTACATGATAATGCGGAAGTTGGAACCACGCTGACCTTGGCATAGGCTGCCTTTTGCAGTGTGCTTCCCCTGCACGAGGTCCTGATGGGAGTTTTTCCATTGTCTTAATGAGTTTTGAATGAGGCCCCAAGAGTGGACGCAAGAGTGGAGGGCACGCCGGTACTCAACCCCCTTTGCATGGCTAACAGGCAGACTCTGTTCAGTGAGGTTTGCGCCCGAGAATCCTCCGCTATGCAGATCCTGTTTTTTTACCTCAAGGAGAAGGAGTGGTAGTTCTGTGGAGCAAAAACAATGAGAGTCCAGCCATTAGACTGCTGCTGCCGCCCATAGCTAGATGGGGAGAACACCTTCTCTCAGAGCTCCCCATTACCCAGCTGAGCTCCTGAGAAAGTCACAGAGAACATGCTGACCTAGATACGAATTCTGTTACGTGCCAGAGCTGAGCTGCGTGTGCAACGTTGTCTGTGCGGGTGAATTAGGGCTGGGTGAATTAGTTTAGCCCATTTTTCTTGGTTTAACCAGTTGATGCAAGCAACAAATTATAGGCCAGTGTACAAAACTGAAAGGCTGCAAACCCTGTAGTGCGAATGGCATGATGGTTTATTCCCTCCTTCAAGGGTTGAAGAGAATGCGTTATTTAAATTCAATAGCACAGCTTGGATACAATTTCTTTCTTGTTGTTGTTAATTGCTTGAACAGCAACAGGCTGATATAGTGATTATTTGTAGACATTTATACCGTCCCAGGCCGTCTTTTTATAACTTTATTTCATTTTCTGGTGTTTACTCAAAGCACCTTTATCATCTTGCGCTGATAGTCTGTTCTTTATTGCCCCAATGTGATTGCAATGTGTTTAAGCATAGCGCAATAATACACATATATAAATATTTGAACAGGAAAAGAAAGTCTGTCTGATTTGTGCTATGGAAGGAATAAATTAAAACAAATAATACCACTAGAGGGACCTTGACTCTGAACTACAGTACTGGAGAGACAGGTCACATTGTACAGCTGTATAGCACAATGTAACTTACAGTAAGTGACAGAAGGGGGGGGAAAAGCATCCTAATGTGCTTGTGAGGTTTGGAAGAATCCATATGAGCCCTATTGAGATTATTTTCTGTTTTGGTTCTATTATGAAATGCCATCAAGACCAAAGGAGCTTCCATCTTGCTCTTGTTTACGGTGCTTTCGGGTCTCTGTTATGCTCGGATAGCCAGAATAGTTCCACTTGAGAAACATTGTTTTGTTTTTGGAGTTAAAGACCTGAGTGGTTTTAATAAGTTTACTTGGGTCTTCGCAGTTGAACACCAAATGTTGTTGCTGGTTCAAAGAAGAGCCTGTCTGTGTGTTTCTTTTCTTCCCTTTTCTTTTCTTTTCAACCCTGTGTGTGAATAGTTGAAGACGGGAGCAAAAGACATTGGACTTAGAAAGTAAGATCTCCAGGAAGCAAAAATGGAGGCAAACACAGGAGCTAATTTAGCCAGGCATAGCTGGTGTTGTTTGTGGTTGTCCCTGACAGCAGTGCTGACTCTAAAGCACCTGTGTTTGCTCACTAGCTTTCCCCAATCTGCTAGAAAATGGCCCAAGCATGTCACATGGCAGGGAGATAGTCCAAGCACCATGGGAATACAAAAGCCTGAGCTTTTAGCAGAGTTAATCATTAATGCGCCTTTTCTTTGTCCCATTCAGGAGTGCTGACAAGTGCTTTGATATTTCATATTTGCCATCAGGTCAGTTGCACTCATAACCAGGTACTAATGAACGCATTGACTCATAGCTCCCTGTTTCATTGCCCGCGTGTGCTCTATCTGTTGGCTGTAGATTTCATTTCACCTGGCTTCAACTTTTTTTAATATATATTTTTTCCTTTTCAATTGAGCATGCATTTCCTTTTATGAATATTGCATTGATGGACCAGAGCCCAAACTGCTGCAAAAGGGCATAGCTCCAATGAACCCTATATTGCTATGCCGCTTTACATGAGCTGTGGTTATGAACCCATTTACCCTAAACGAGTGTTCTCTTTTATACACTCGCTGAGACAAAGGCAAATGTGAAGTTACCTAAGTCTAAATGACAGCAAACCAATATTGCCAATTGCGATTTTTGCCTTGGGACCCAAGAACAGTGAGTTATACAAAGAAATATCTGAATATAATTCTGTGTACTTGTTAGCAACTATCAATTATTATGTGCGCGCGCATGCAGACATTTTAGAGTTTAAGCAAATAATCCCTAGCAAATAACTTAGTAGGATGAATTTTGCCTCTTTTTCTATCTATGGTTGCAATTCAGAGACTGCAATTTTCTGGAGCATATTTCCTTGTTCAGAATTGTTCGCTGAAGGCCAGATACTTCCTGGCACTTACATGTGTGTGCCCAAAGGGGCAAGGTACAAGGAAATTAATGTGTGTTTTAGCCTGCTGAAGGGCTAGGCAGAATTCCAGTCCCTGCAGTAGGAGAGGCAGGGGGCTGCTCTGTCCTTTTCCCCCTCAGTGACACACAGTGCAGCCTACTCATGGTGGAGCGGAAAGGTGGTCTAGTGAATGGAGCACTGGGCTGGGAATCAGGAGATCTGGGTTGTATTTCCCCCTCTGCCACTGACCTGCGAGGTAATGGCGGGTAAATCGTTTCACCTCTTTGTGATTGTTTTCCCCCACTCTTTGTGGCCAGGACTGCCTCTTAGTATGTGTTTGGACAGCACCATGCAGTCCTGAATTTGGTTACAACATCTTAGTGCTACCGTCATACAAATACTAATAATAAAGAGCACAGGGAATGCCAGAGACAAGGCAGGGCTAGGGCACCCAAAGGATTGTAGCAGCAGTTGTGCAGAGACTGCACACCTGGGAACAAAATGCATCCCCACACGTCTCACAGGGTTCTGCAGATCCATACCATTCCTTACTTGCTGGACTGTACTTACGTGACACAATCTAGCCCTGACAAAACAAATCTTGGCTGGTCGACTGTTTGCTAGCGTTGTTTTCGAGCCCCTGATTTTTCGAATTCAGAATTTGAGCCATGTTGGTCCTGCTTGATTGGCCTCACAGGTCAGACGATATTGTTCCTCTTCCCAGTAAGGTCCTTCACAGACAGTGGACACAAAAGGACAAACAGACAAACCTGAAATGAATTCAGAGCCAGATTCTCATTCACACTACGTCTCCTTTTTCATTTACACCCATTGTAAGGCTTCTTTGCACTGCCAGCGCGGTGTAAAGGGGATTTAGGGTAAAGCAGAAGTAGGCCCTCAGTTTTTTGTTGGAGCTAAAGAGAAAGTGCAAAGCTAAGGAGTGATTAAGCAATCCTCAAGCTCTTTGGGCCCAGTTCAGCCCCCATGGCTCATGCTGCTAGGTACTGCTTCACTGCGCAAGTACAGGTCTAAGGGAGATCTCAGGGAGACTGCTGGCATAGCAAGGTACAGACTGATTTCAGTGATACGTTTCCCATAGCAAGGGTTTTCTCAGTATGAGAAAGAGGGACAGATTATGTCCCTTGTTTTGTTCCTCACGTCTTTATCTTAAAAAACTAGAATGCTCTCTTGGCAGTGAGGACACTGTAATTGTGTTCAAAGGATTTCAGGCAGCCAAGTTCGTTATTCTAGATTTGTTAATGACACACAGAGGGCCTGACTCCACATTCCTTGTACGCCCAAAGTAGGGGTATATGAGAAATTCATGTCTGGGCCCTTTACTTGTTATGCCATGTTCCTTTAGATCAAAGAGGAAAGTCATTACATCTCCTTTCAAACCTACCAGTCAGAGAACTGCTTGGATTTCAAAGGTCAGTGGATGGCATCTACAGCCTTCTGAGGTAAAATTTTCAAAGGTACCTAAGTGATTTAAGAGCCTATGTCCCATTTGACTAGGTGCTTTTGAAAATTTTAACTGAAGTCATCTAAACCTGAGATCCCTGAGTGAGAGTCTCTCCCTATGTATTGTTGACACCAAGGCCATTTGCGAATAGCTCAGGGGTTCTTGGTAGAGCTGCGTGGGAACTGGGTTCTCCCTGTTGTTGGAAATGCTGCCATTTTACATTTTGTTTTTCTCTTCCAAAATAGAGCAAAAGCAAAAAAAATCTAAAAATTTCCAATGAAATGAAATTCTGGGGGAGGGCGGGGTATTCATTTCAGGTTGATCCGCATGTTCCATTAGACAAATTTGAAATGTTTTCTTCCAATTTTGACATTTTACAACTTTTAAAAAAATATTCTTAATATGAAAAGCAACTAATTTTGTTTCGCCACGTTACATCAAAATGACAAATTGAATGGTTCTATTTCCACCTTCTCCGAACACTTCATTTCAGGCTGTTTGAAAAAAAACTTCACAGATCTCAGGAGCCCCAAGGAGCGCCTTAAACACGAGACCATAGTTACCATTCAAGCACTAGTTGCGTTACTGTCCATTTTAACTTTGGGGGCCGTCCAGCTATCATGGAATGGGTGCTAGATATAGTCATTCCTTTCCCTCATGGTATAATTAATATTATTTTCTTTTTAAAATAGATTGAAAAGACCATTGCAGCATTCACATCATTCAAGACAAATTTGTGGCATTTTGCCTCAGTGCAGCCAACAGGGTGACGTAAAACCACCCAGCTCAGGAAAACGCAGGCCTCCCTGAGCATGTCTACATAGTGAGGAGCAGCCCATGGCAGTGAGTCTCAGAGCCCAGGCTGGCAGACTTGGCCTCATGGGGCTTGCTGTATGGTGCTAAAAAATATCTGGGCAGACATTGTGGTGAAGGCCGGAACTTGGGCTCTGAAGCACACACCCCTTCCGCCCCCGTAGGTGGCAGTGTCCAACCTCCAGCCCAAGCCAGAGTCTACACTGCCATTTTTAGTGCCACAAGAATGAGCCCCCAGAAGCTTGAGTCCATCAACCCGTGTACTGAGGTTGGTTGCCATGGGCTAAGCATGAGCTCTGCTCAGGTTTGCGCCCCAGGCTCCCCTTGCATTCACACACAAATCAGGCTGGCTCGGGTCAGCAAGCACTCAGGACACACTTGGACCCTGCTAGGGGAGCGGTCGTAGCCTGAGTCCTGCGGGGACTTGTGTCCAAGCTTGTCATTTTGCAGTGTAGATGCAGGTCGAGCCACGGAAGGGCTGCACGGAGCTGCATGGTGTCTTAATGCAGCTGTGAGACCTAGTGCCAGCAATTGTAAACTCGGGTTTACAACGCGGCGTGGCCGCTCAGGCATCGGCTTGGAAATACCAAGTCTGCAAGGCCAGGCCCTGGTTTGCAAAGCAGTGTGGACATACCCACTGAAGCCTCACCTTTCTCTCGACTCCCTGTTGCACAAGCCTTTTGCACTTGTGCGAGGGCCAGGGACATTCTGGATCTGGGCTTACATGTCCCGTACTGCCAGCAAAGATGGGCCAGGATTGGGTCCTTAATGAGCTAGGCTCTGTAAACACGGGAGGGGAGGGTGTGTTTGTTTACTTTTAATTAAAAAAATACCCAGACAATTTATGGGATTTTAAAGTCAGGTCATGGGAGGCATCCAATCCAAATAAGAACAATCAGCTGTTACATGATGAACAGAGAGTTCCACCAGGCAGGGAGAAAACAAGACAGGGAGAGCAGTGCACTCCAATTGATCACTTCTCCAGGCTGGGCCGGAGCAAGGAGCCAGTCCCTCTTTGGCCATCTGCACGCTCCTAAACATGGGACTTTTTCCTTTCCACAGTTTTCTAGGGCACAAGGCACTGGGCCATTCACACAGGGGAGGCTGTGCTGTGCCCCGTGACGGGGCGTGGCAGTAGGGGTACGGCAAGTGGGGTCTTGCTACCTGAGGGGGTGCAATTGACTGCCTGCTTTGGGCCTGATCCAGAACCCATTGATGTCAGTGGAAAGAATCTTATTGACTTCAGTGGGCTTTGGGTCAGGCCTTAAAAGCCTCAGGTCGACGGATTCTGGAACGTCGCATCCAGTTCTGGTGTCCATGATTTTAAAAGGGTGCTGACAATTTGAAGAGGGTGCAGAGAAGAGCCGCAAAAACGAAGTGGGGGCTGGACAGAATGCCTGTCAGTCAGAGCAGAAGAAGCTCCGTCTGTTTAGCTTATCAAAAAGATGACTTGATAACGGGGTGACTTGATTTTGGTATATAAGTATCTTCACAGAGAGAAAATATTGGGTACTAAAAGACTCTTATTCTAGCAAAGAAAGGCATAACAAGAACCCATGGCTCGAAGTTAAAGCCAGAAAAATTCAAATTAGCAATAAGTAAGGTTGGCAGAATTCCATTTTTATTTTTTTTATAATTTTGACAGGTCATATTGGTGTTTATTTTTAAGCAATTTTTTTATTATTTTATCTGTTTAAATGTTCCCAGTTGCACAAAATTATGATTTTATGCAATTTTTCCCTATATTTATCAATTTAAATGTTCATGGTCATGGGAAATTATGGCAGTGTAGACTATAGAGAGGGTCAGACAAAAATCATTTAATGAAAGTAGACACTGAGATTCAAAAAGCTGAAGTGTTAAAACACAAATTGTCATTATCACAAGTCCACATATACAAAGTAAATAGCCTCAACTGAAATTCTCAGAAGTTCTCAAGCAGCACTTTTCTTCCCTTGCCTAGTTGTCAATTTTGAATACTGTCAATGGACGAATATTTTCGTCAGTTTGCATGTATATAGTGAAATCGACATTTACCAATAAAAATCGACTCCTTCCAAGCCTAGAAATAAGGCACACATTTTTAACATTGAGGGTGATCAACCATTGGAAAAAACTACCAAGGGAAGTGGTGGGTTCTCCATCTCTTAAGGTCTTCAGACCAATACTGGATGCACTCTAGAAGAGAGGCTTTATTCAAAGACGAGTTATTGGGTTCAATACAGGGGTAACTGAGTGAAACTCCTACATGCGAGTCCAGACTAGATGATCTAATGGTCTCTTCTGGCCTTAAAAATCTTTTAATCTAAAGGGTATACGTCATAAATTCGCTAGACTGTAGGTGGATTTTTAGGGCAGATCATTTACCCTTAAGCCTAGAAACAGGGAGCAATGCTATGAATTAGAAACTAAAAGTTATACAAAATTCCCTGCTTAAATATTTGCCCTCCTTCATCACTGCAATCAGTTTGACTGTCCACCTCACACAGAGGTAGAGCCAGCCTAAAAGGAAGGTTTATTGGGAAAATAATCCAGGTACTTTCAGCCACAGAAATCACAATGCACTGAAAACTCTGTCCCTTGACAATGCATTCTGGGCTTCCTATCACCTATTATTTGGAGCTGTGAAAGAAATTGCTTGGGGACTGGCAATGAAAATGCTGTTGTTCCGATGGCTCCAGCACTCACTGCAGGAAACTTTTCTGTTCCTGATGTAAAGCACTAAAAATTATGCAATTTGGTGCATTTTAGAGCTGAATTTGATCCATTTATTAGCCTCTGAATTACTATATAAATATTGATAATAGCTAAATGCAGAGCAAATAGAGGAGTGATCTACCTCTCCCGGAATGCAATGCAAAATGCGTGTGGTATTATGTCTGATGATGGCATACTGCATGAAGAAGGAAACTTGTCAGCTAATTATTAGCCTTAAAATTTTCAAAGGAGGAATAAGAGAGTTAGGAACAAATGTCAATGCGAGTTTGGGGACCTAACTGAAAACTCCGGCCTAGAACAATGTGTACTTTTTATTTTTTTTAATGCAGTCAATAAAATATTTTGTCTAACAGTCATATGATAGGCCTGTAGATGTAGTTAAAATATTGTTCTCCAAAGCAAGGCAAATAATTTCTTCTGGATTAAATTGATGTACGGTGGGGCAGAGTCTGCTGTCTTTACTCATTCTAAATAATGCCTTATTCCACGACTGGCTGCACAGGTTCATTCATGGAGTAAGATACTATTCAACATAAAGGTAGCAGAATTGGGCCCAGTCTGATTAATGAGGGGTTTTAAAATCTGTGAGTCATGTACTATTGCTTGCTACAGCGTGCACAGGATTCAGAGCGATAGCTGTGCAAATAGCAGACTTTTTGGATCCCTGGCAATTCTGAAAAGCAGGATGGGGGGAGGGAATATTTTTCAGCTCAAACCAAAAACATTTGTTTAAAATTTTCAGAAAATCAAAAAGCGAAATAAAAAATTCATTTGTGGTCCACCAGACTGTTTTGTTTGACTTTCAATGACACATTTCATGTGGATGTCAAGCATTTTTTATGTTTTTAATTTGTGTTACATTGGAGGAAAGTTTCTAAACAAAAAGGACTTTGGAAGCCAAAAAATTCTCCAAACACTTCGTTTAGAAAATGTCAAAATGAAATGTTTCAACTTTTTCTGAATTTTTTTTTTTTGAGGGGGGTGGGAGGAGAGAGATTTGACATGAATAAATCAGCGAAACCAGCAATAATTCACTAACTGGTTTTGTCACTGAATCAGCATTTTTGGCTACAAAAAGTTTTGGCCAAAATGTTTTCCACAGCTCTACTCAGATGAGGCATATTATGGTCCATGAATACGCGAGAACTATGAGTCTTCTGGAGTCTTTTCCCTATAGCACAGATACTGCAAATGATCCTCTGCCTGCTTGGTCGGAGGCCAGCACTGGGAATACGCAAGGTGGACAGCTGCTACATGTGGTATGGCCTCTAAGGTCCAGGTAGAGTTTAGAGCAGCTGTGCGGCACTGGGGCAAGTGAGATATATGGAGACACACAAAGATGCTCAGCCGCTGTGAAGATATTCCTGGATCTTGGGTCATCTGCAAATTTGGGAGGTAAAATTCAGCAAGCGCTCACCCTTACCCTCAGCAGGGGTTACCAGGACCTTGGGTAGGCGTGAGCAGCCACCACAAGTCTGCTTACTCTGTGCCCTCGAGCAGGACAAAGGGGGAAGGGCAATGGGCGGTGGAGCTTTGGCTCCCCCATCCCATTCCCACTGGGTATCCTAATCTGCTGCTCGGTGTACATTTGGAGTACAGTACTGCTCCCCTGGAGGGAAGGGACTCAGAAGGGAGCCCCGGAGCCCCGGTGCCTGCTGGAGGCTACTCCTGAGGCCGTACCACTGCCACAACAGCTCTGTGTCAGGGCTGTGCACAAAGTCACCATCTAGCCCAGAGACAGCCACGCAGTTACAATATGAAAACAGACAACCGCCCTGGATGGTTGCATAGCACACTGCGCATGCAGCTATTACAGCACACAATAAATAGGCCTTTTCCTAATGAAAATGGAAACACATTGCTCTCTGATTTACTTCACCTATTTGTGTGAAATAAATGTCGGCCAACCAATCAGGGTGATCATTAAACAAACCTATTCTAGACAATCTCTTATATTGTTTATTGCTTTTCCGCCATGGAGCACATGGGGGCTCGTAACTATAACAAGACCAACAACCTGAGGTGACAACAAGAACCAGCTTGCTGTCAGGTTCGATTTATATGGATCCCTCAAATAAGGAGGGACAAAGATTGCTTTGCATACAACTTTGTTTTACTTACAACAATTTATACATCAATAATTACAATTTAAAAATCACCATTGATTCTTATTTAATACAACAATCTAACTACTTAAAAACACAGTTACAATTAGAACTATACAATTATATTTACAAAGCTAGCTTACACTATAGGGTTATACTTATACTATTATACTTACACTGCACCAGTGAGATTTGTCAGCAGCAAAGCAGCACTCCAATTCTACTAGTACAATTCCCGGGTTTACATCTGAGTGGAAAATTCTGTCACACTCAGGTTACACATTTGAGTGGAAAATACTATCACACTCAGGTTACACAGCCCCACACTCTATACTTAGGTTTGAGCGGCAAGCTGGGGAGAGACAGTAGGTAGATCACGCCTACATGTAGAACTATTCTGTTGTTCTTCCAAAGATACGGGACATCTCCAAGTTACCTATTTTTTTTCATCACCTTATATCTCTTCCTCACAACCATATGCCCACTTTTTAGCCAATTATGAAGTTCCTAAGAGCAATGAGGTAATTGGGGACTGCACCCCAAAACAGCGAAACTGACAGAGCGAAACCCGATTTTATTCTTCTTAATTGTCCAGCTGTTGTTTGCTGCTGACAAAGAATCACCCATTGCAATACATATCTAAACACTATTCAAATGCAGTTTACTGAGTTTCGAGTCACAGAGATTTTGCTACAATACATGAATGGTACTGTTCAAAGGAAGTTTCTCAGAGATTGATACTATTTAGATGAAGTTTACTGGGTTTGAGTAACAGGTTTTCCAAAGGCTACATTCTGATTACATTGCCTTTAGTACTTAGTGCCTGCTGACTCCTCCCGGCGCTGGTAAGTTTCACAGAGATTTTGTTACAATAGGTGGCCGGCTGGGGGTTGATACAAAGCAGTTAGCATTTTACATTTCGGTCCAATGAGTTTATATTTCTATTAATTTAAAATGGAGTTGGGTCACTTTAATTATAAAATGAAACAATGTTACAACACAACCTACAGTGAGGAAAGGAGATTTGGGGTGCCAAATACTTATATCAGCTGTGCCAGTGTAAATTCAGAATTCCTTTGATGCCAGTGCAATTGCACTCATGTAAATATGTATTACAAGACCTAGCTCTTATACAGCACGTTCCATCAGTAGATCTCAAAGCGTTTTGCAAATGAAGACATTATTATCCCCATTTTACAGATGGAAGACTAAGGCACAGAAAGGGGGCCAATAGTGAAGCAAAGAATCGAGCCAGGCTGTTGAGCCGCTAGGCCAGAAGAGCATCATTTATCATGTTGCTTGATGGTTGGTGGTTGAGGCACTGCCTGGAAGCTGTGTCAGCTTAGTGGAGTCAATATAAGTGAACATAACAATAACTGGGACAGCAACTCTTATAGGTAGATCTGGCTGAAAATTGTCCAACAAAAAACTTGATTATTAGAAAATGTGGTTTTGTTACAATCGAAGTTTTCCATGGGAAAAAAGCCAGTTTTGACAAAACGCTTCGATTTTCCCAGGTGACATTTAGAAATGAACCGTTTTGAGCTGAAATGCTGATTCTGACGGAAATATGTTGTTTCAAAGGGTTCATTCCAAACCAAATGTTTTGGCTCAAACTGACATTATGTTTCAAATGCTGATGCCTTTCATTTCAGTCAAAAATGATTAATTTTGTTGACATTTCTGATTCAAAATATTTGAAATAATATTTTTCGTTTTATGAAAACTTTTGCTATTTTGACTTTTTCTTGCCAATTTGGAACAAAGAAAACAAATGTCAAAACTTCTTGTAGGAACCAACCAACCCTACTTATGAGCCAGATTTTCTAAAGAGCTCCGAGTTCTGCCGTGGCATGTATTTTCAATGGGAGCAGAACACTTTTGAAAATCTGGTTGCTTGTTTAGGTGCCTAAATAGGAACCGAGCTCTTTTGAAAATCCATTTTATGTGTATATAGCACTTCATGTGTCCAGATTTAGAATTCAGATGTATAATTTCCTGGCATGCGAATACAAATATTATCTCCACCTGCTAATCAGGAAGTTTGATAGCTCAATTCTACCTTTCGCATCCTCTCCTGATTGAACTCCCCAGCCTTGTGTTAACCGCAAGTGTAAAATGGCAGGTGCATACCAGATGTTATAAAAAGGGTGGCCTTAAGAAAACACCATTCAGAAAAACTGTAGCCTTCTGACTAATAGAGAGACAAGGTGGGTATGGTAATATCTTATATTGAAAGATAAAAGCCAATAAAAGATATAAACATTTGTATTAAAGGTAATGTTTATAAAATAAAATAAAAATGGTCAGGTACAGAGTTTAAATGGAAGAGTTCCTGCACATCCAGGCATGATGTACAGATTAACAGAGGATACAGAGTTTTGTTGGGAGTCAGGGAGTACAACAAAAACATAATCTGTGATATCCTGGATGGGGGTAATAGGTTTGACAGATAACAGTACAAGCGATCAGTAATTCAGTCTCAGGTCTGACTGCAGTGTAAGTGCTCACTGCTCTGCCCCAGGAAAGAGAGGTGCTTTAATGATTCCCCACCATCACCACCCATTACCCACCCACCTGCCCCAGATCTCAACCCAGGATCTGGGGGGTGAGACAGTTACTCCTTTTTAATCCCAAATGAAACAAAGGCCCAATCTAGCTTCTACAGTGAGTGAGAAAAATATTATGGACTCCTTGGTCCCCTGCTATCATCTTCCTAGCCATTCTGATAAGTTCTCCTCCTTGAAGCACATACCATTTTCTCTGAGAGCTTGTAACAGATCTTCAAGGAGGCTGAGTGACATCACGAGGCGCTATCCCCATGCTGTCTGTCTGAGTCTAAAGTCCAAGATCGCAGGCGTGTCTAGTTGTAAGAGAATCTCCACCTTTCTGCAGCAGATTGCAAACTGAAGTGTCATTCTGTCATTTCAGGCCAACATAATTGAGGCTTGTTCAGACCTCAGAAAGCTTGATTAAAGCCACTGTGCTGGGGTTACTGCAACTCCTCAATGCTGCTAAAATACAAGGGCTGATTGAGAAACCTGTATCCAGCCCAAGTTTAACCCCCCACCTCTCCTTAACAGTGAAGTTACTTAAAATTTACCTTTTTGCCCACCTGGTCAAATAAATTCTAATTTGTTTTATTCTCAGCAAGTAGAGAACAAGAAAGGGCAAATGTAGGTAAAAGGTATATCACAACAAAACTACGTTGTTCATCCCAGGTCAGTCGATGCAGTAAAGAAGCAGAATGAAACCTGAGGGCCAGAGCACTAAAAGCAATAATTTAACCTGGCGAGTTATGCCACATGCAGAGTTTGAAAGGATCCAGTTGTCACCCCTCCTTTATACAGTAGACCTGAGCTATGAGAATCAAGAAGAGGCAGTTATATAAACGTTGATATCTGAGAGACAGACAAGAGATCCAATTCTTATCCGTAGAGCTGGTAGCATTTCACAATTGTGATGAAATTGTGAAATTCACAAAAAACAAGTGAAGGGGAATGTCAATGAGATTTCCATGAAAATTTTCCCTTGTTTTTCCATCAGCAATAGAGCGGGTCAAAATTTCAACAAAAATCTGGAAAATTTTCTCCAAAATTCACAATTTCCCACCCCTTTTTTTCCAACTAGCTCTACTTACCACACAAATATAATCACAGGCAAAGGTACAAAATGAAATGCTTCAAGAAAGTATCCATGCACATCCATTTGGAAAAAAAAATGTGACCTTGCATCAATGGTATGGCCAATGTTTTATATTTGCCTTTCATGAATATTGGTATGAATGATTTTTAGTGGGACAAGAATAGTTTCCAAAAGGGAAAGTCTCAAGAGTATTTGCGAGAAAAAGTGTTTTCACAAAGACTGTGATGGAAATCTACACGAGGCTTGCTTAAAATGTCTTTGATTGCCTTTCTCCTATTTATAAAAGTTTCAGTCCAGGAACAGACACAACACTTTGTCAACAATCACTTATCAGGAATAGTCAATAGCAGCTGGTTCAAATGAAGCCTTTGAGAACAAGCTATAGGATGGAATACATTTGCATAACATGCTAATCAGACAGCTCTGAATGAAGATCAGGGGTAAAATTTTCAAAGGTCCCTAAATCCCATTTTCAAAAATGACTTTAGCCCTTTTTAAAATTACCGCAAACATGTAAAAATCGAAGTCCTTTTACATAATTCACAAACAGAAAGAAAAAGCCAAATGCATCCAACAAGTCCTTTCCACTCATAGTTCATGCAGCCCTGCTCATTTGTCTTACTGATGATGTGGTGACGGGGACAACAACAAAAAAGGGTCTCTTCTCCTGAAGTCAAGTGACTTGCTGAGAGAAGATGACTTACAAAGGAGATAAACATTTAACCCAATTGCCTGTTACACAATGACAGTGGCTACTGTTTCTGAAAGCCAGCACTGCCCTGGGTCACAGGGATACATCTGGGCCGAGATTTTTAAAGATTATTAGGCATTGCTTTGCTTCGCTTTGCTTTGCAAGGCCTAAGTGATTTAGACACCTAAGTCTCTTTTTCAAAAGTGATTTAGGGAGCCTACGTCCTATTGACCTGCAATGAGACCTAGAGTGCTAAGTGCCTAAGTCACTCTTGAAAAGGAGACTTAGGTGTCTAAAGCACTTAGGCCTTGCAAAGCTGAGCAGTGCAACACGTAAATACCTTAAAAAAATCTGGGGCCTGGGGCCTACTTAGCTTGTCAGCTGAATACTTTCATATCTTATGGAAGTCAGTGGGATTGTGTGGAATTTGGCCCAGTACCTCAGTCATACCACAGCTCATGTGTACTTAGCTGCCTACAGAATATCTTCTTCCTCTTTTTCTTATTGCAGATCTGCAGTCAGAATAAAAGGGACAGATTTCTCACCCACTGACCAGTAGAACTGCTCTGATTTTTTCTTCAAATTTCAAAATTCCAATGAAATTTCAAAATAGAATAAATAAATAAATAGAATGAAAATAAGTAGGGGAAACGCCAATGAAACTTCCATGCTGATCTGAACTTGTATCCCGTGTTTCACAACAGCTATGGAACTGGTCAGCCTTTTCCAGATTTTCAAAATTTTCCCATGTCAAAATTTTGAAGAAAGTGGGGAAAATGTCATGTTTTTCCTCCCTTATGTTGGTCCCTAACTATTGATCATTGTCCATCAGCCAGTGATATAAGAATTATAGCTTTAAAAAAATTGTACGGTCTGCGAGAAATGCACCCTGACCAAGCGTCAGGTTCCATTGCGCAAGGCGCTGTACGTGCACATTGTAGGAGACGGGTTCTGCCCTGGAGGGCTTCTCAATAGACAAGCCAGAAAAAGGAGGGGGGAAAGGTAGTATTCTCTTCTAGATTTTAAAGCTGGAAAACTAGGGAACAAAGAAGTTAAGTCTAAAGTCCCAGTCGAGGCCAGAGTCAGCCAGGAATTAAACAGAGGTCTCCTGAGTCTAGTCCAAAGTCTTAATCACAAGACTCCTCTGCAATGGATGGAACTGGGATATTGTGGACAACAAAATTATGTTTCTAGCGGGTAAAATAAATAACCAGACAATATGAGTTATTTATAAAAATTCTGTATCTAGGCATTTATATTCCATTCATCGTTCCAGCATCATGTTTACATTTGTAATGTAAATAGAAGTGTGTGATAAATGTACTCTTTGGAGAGTTGACTAACATGGGGATGCAGGGCCCCCACTGGCCGTTTTACATGAGAAAAGAGCGAAGTTCCATCTAATCCATTATCCTCTCTCTGGCCCTGCTGTCAGATGCCTCAACGGAAGACACAAAATCTCCCCAGTGCACCTGTCTGTGCAATATTACCACCACTGGGGAAATGTTCTTGCTAACCAGAGCTGGAGAACACCCTTTCCCCAGAAGCAGGAGTTGAGAACTCCTCCAAGTTTCAGCCTAGAGAGTGCAAGGAAAGATGTTCTTCTTTCTTGATTAGAGGCAAATCCTATTTGTGCCAGGACAAAGCTGCCGAAGTGATGCAATGCCTGTGAAGAGAGATGGCAGTGCGCCAGAAACCCCAGCAGGATCCTCGTCCCTCTTACACCACATAGAGCTAGGCTCTCTGAAGCAAGTGGCAGGACAGAAAGGGGGTACCGAGTCTGTTCTAGCAGGCCACTTCCCAGACCCGGGAGAAAGAAATGTCTGCCCCACCCAAAACCTTCTGGCGCTGAACCCACATGCTCAAGCTTTGAGCAGAGAATAGGATTTGCTGCGGCACAATGAATAATAGCGATGGTGACCTTTGACGGACAAGAGACGCTCCCAGCGAGCGCGTGTAGCGACCGACTGCCTGGTTTTCTGAACTATTGTTCCATTCTCTATGCAATGCCTCAGTCATCGTTGTAGCGTCACATTGTTTGTTCTCATCTTTGCATTCCAGTTGCCCCTGGCAGCGCTGGCAGAGATCAGGACCCCACTGTGCCAGGCACTGTGTAAACCAAGAATGAGAGGGTACGTCTGCACTGCAGTGTAAGCCCAGGGTTCAAACTCAGGTCAGGTCTAACTTCCCTTGTCTCCACACACAAATTACGCTAACGCGGGGCTCAGACCTAGGATCCACAGGACTGACCCTGAAGCAAGCCAGGACCCAGGGTTCCAGCCCTGTTGTTCTGCAGTGTAGACACAGCCCCACTGAACTCATGCTCTCAGAGGTGGCCAACGTATCTCACAATCCCATGGGCCAACTTTCTTTGTCCTCTGAAGAGTCAAGTTTGGTGGACGTCAGGTTTTCCCATGCTACATTACGAACAAAGGACTGGAGTGGCCACCTTTTGGGAAGGCACTAGGAAGTCTGGGATATGGATGTTTTGACTCGCTCCCACATAAGGCAGTGTAGACACTGGACCCCAGGCTGGGACCAAGGAGTCAACAATTCCTAACGTGGGGTTAATAATGAGTGTAGACACTCAAGCCTTTGGTTAACAAACTCCGGGTCTGGTAACACAAGTTCGACTAATCCTGGGCTTACATTTCAGTGTAGACATACCCAGCCAGAGTCGCTGCTGCTGCAAAGACCGTCCTGTGTATCCTAGTTCAGCCTGGCTCAGCAGAGCATTACAAAGTCAAAAGACGAGAGGGTGATTAAGACTTTGACTTGGGACTGAAGAAATCTGGCTTCAAGTCCCAGCTTTGACTGCAGGCTTCCTTCATGACCATGGGCAAGTCACTTAATCTCTCCACACATGACTTCCCGATTTGTAATAGAGCGGTTAGAACGCCACTCTTCTCTGCGGAAGACAGAAGAGCCTTTGGAGCACCATTTCTTGGGGCATGTGCATGCAGCACACGGCATTGTGGAGCCTGTAGCATTCAAATAATCAATCATGAGACAACACATCTTTCCACCTACGAAACAGAAAAGATCTGCACCTTCTGAAATCATGGTATGCATTCAGCAACGGTAGCGCAGTGGGTCGAAGTTCAAACACTGTTTGCTTTGCCTGCTTGTACTAATAATGATTTGAATGCTTTCCACAGAACGCATCACAACACAGCGTGATCTGTAGCAAGTGGGAAAGAAGTGCAGACAGCAAAATGATCCTAACATAAGGCATCAGTTTTCCATGAATCAAGGCTGTCTTGAGCCGTTTAGAGGGGGGAGAGCCAAAGATGTTTCTGTTGGTGGGTGGGGGGGGGGAAAGAAGCAAAGAGCCCACCCCTCTGCCACATGAAAAAGTTAAAATGAATATGGAGGCAAAAGCACTAAAGGGAGGAAGGTAAAATGTAGCATCCTCCAGATCCTGGCAGCTTGTGTGAAATGGAAGAAGAATCAGTAGGTAATAGAGAGGACGTTTTGCCCAATGGCTAGCGTGCTAACTGAGTTCAGTTCCCTGCGTGGCCAGAGGCTTCCTGTCTGACCTTGGGAAAGTCTTCGGGCATGTCTGCACTGCAGTGAAAGACCCATGGCGCCACATCTCAGAACCCGGGCCAAGTGATTCGGGCTCACGCGATCTGAAAGCCCACAAAGGGAGCAGGTCTTAGAACCCAGGCTCCAGCCCAACCCAGACGTCTACCCTGCAATTCTTAGCCCCACAGCCCAAGCCCCACAAGACCGAATCAGTTGACCTGGGTTCTGAGACATGGTGCGCCGGGGTTTTGATGGCAGTGTAGACGTACCCAGCCTCTTACCCTGCCTCAGTTCCATAGCTTTGAAATGGGAATGAGAGCACTGCAGTGCCCTTCATTGCACGGGTATGGTGAGGATAAATGCCTTAACGGTTAGGAGGGGCCCAGATACTACAGTGGCGGGGGCTAGTCACAGGTCACACAAATAAGCCTTCAGTCCTGCTCAGTGCAGGCCGAGCCCCTCTTTGACCTTGGTGAGCAGAAGCGCATTGCAGGACCCGAGCCTTTGTATTGAAGTTCCTCTAACCATCAGGGCATGTAGCAAATTCTCTCAGCTCTAAAAGCCCGCCTTGCTTCTGCTGACGTGGAACAGAAAGTGGTTGAGGGGACAGCAGGCTAAGAAACATGCAGAGAAAAGGGTCAGCAGAGTAAACTTTTGGCCCCGTGGAAATCGATGGGAGTTCAGCTGCTGACTTCAGTGGGGCCAGAGCTTCACCCCAGAGCTTCACCACACTCCGCCTCCACTGGAATTTGGAAAGGACCATCACAAGGCCCCACATCAGCTCTCCAGCATGGCAGCACAATGAGTTCACTGACTATGAGCTGGATATTTCTGGGCATGCTGTTGCACGTCTCTCTCTGTCTCTCACTGTCACTGGGCTAACCATTAAAAGGAAGACTTGATTTGTTTGGAAAGGCCACTTTCAGATGGACCCCATTTGTGCCACAGACTTTCTAGCTGGAGCTGGCGTGCCCACTGTGCGCATGGTGCAGAAAGGGCATTCGAAGTCTTGAGCGCTGCCCCGGGTGTGAATGAGGTGAACGAATGCTCAGTTGCATGGCTCCAGGAATGTGTATGCGGAGCTGATCACGTGGCAGAAGCGGCTCCCATTTGAGCATGACACATCTCACCTGGGGCGATTTATTTCATGGTCACTAAAACAGAAATAAATGAGACAGCCACGCTTCCTGCCCTGGCCTGTATTTCTTGTTTTCACATGACTTGGGTTTCCTCGTTCATGGACAAGGCCTGTAGGGCCTCTGTGGCGGAAATGCTTGTACCTTTTTGCTGTACTACCAGAGGAACCCTTCTCATGACCGTTTGCAACATTCCCTTTCAAGGGCACCACAGGGACTTTTCATTTCTCTGCTTGTGACACTCCCCTCTATCCTGAAAGGCCCCGCAAAGTTGGGCCATGGTCGCCTTGTGGCCTAACCTATTACCATGCCTTCAGAAAGCCAAAGACAGTCACTCCACAAACCCTTGCCAGTCCAAGAAGTTTGAGATTTAGTATCACCAGCTGCTAGCATTCCAAAATCCCACAAACTCATGAGATTAATTTTAAAATCATGAGATATAAAAACTAACAAATTCTTTTTATATGTCGTCTCATTCCAGAGATGTTAGGGCTCATACTTTCCAGCCTTTCTTCATAACCATGGAGGCAGAAACTTTACTTTGTGTTTTTTTTAATTAAAGTTGAGAGTCTCGTGTGATCACATGACTCCAGGAGCTGGGGTTTTAAGGAAACACTATACATTGCAAAATTCATGAGAAAAACCCAAGAGTTGGTACAGTGGCTCCTCAAATCCCTCTCTGGCAAAGCATTGTTGCTTACTACTGCGAGGCTATTTAATTTGTGTTTTAGTAAGTGGTCTAGTGCAGTGGTTCTCAACCTGTGGTCCGTGGACCCCTGAGGGGTCCACAGACTAAGTCTAAGATTTCCAAAAGGGTCCAAAACTCCATTTGAAATTTTTTAGGGATCCACAAATGAGAAAAGGTGGAGATGGAGAACCACCAGTTTAGTGGACAGAGCATGGGACTAGGACTTAAGAGATCTGGCTTGTAGTTCTGGCTCTGCCACTGGCCCACTAAGTGATTCTGTAAAACAAGGATAACGATACTGCCTGCTTTTTAAAGCAGTTTGAAGAAAAGTGCTGCATATGAAAAGGTCTTATTAAATTCTATGGGATTTTAGATCATTGTTTGCTGTCTTCTTGTAGCCATGTCGCTCTCAGTACATTAGCGCAACAAGGTGGATGAGGTAATAAATGTAATTGGAGGCAGCTTCTGTTGGTGGCAAACTCAAGCTTGACAGAGCTCTGCTTCAGGTCTGGGGAAGGTACCTGGCATGTGTAAGCTGAATAAATCTGTCTCAACTATTAGTTACCTTAGACACTCTTGTTCCCTACCCCAGACCTGAAGAAGAGCTCTGTGAAGCTCCAAGGTTTGTATCTGCCACCAGAAGTCAGTCCAGTAACAGATATTACCTCACCCACCTTGTCTCTCTCATCGGATTTTTAGAGTCATTTCTGTAGAACCCAGTTGGTTTCTCTGTATTAAATTCCAATGGACTTGTCCATGAGTGAGGCTGTCCAGGTGCACCTGGGACTTTCTTACTAAGTGGCTTAGTAGTTTGTTGAATCGAAGAAGCAGAAAAACTCCTCTGAAAATGCCCAATAGGAGCTCAATGTGTCAACACTTTGTCACCTTTATGGTTTTTTTACCAGACTTTTTTTTTATTAAATCAAGAGTTGTACCAATGCATTTCACTGGCACCCACACGACGAACTGGATAAATGCTCCAGAAATCTTCTGTACTAGTTAGTTATGTGCCTCTGAATTACCACTAATGATAAAGGACCGCACGTAATTATGACAGTCGGTAGTTTGCCAGTCATTATAAAGATAAAGCTTGGGGGAATTTATTGTTGCGTTCTACATGTTGTGCTAGAAGACAATCAGCCTGGAACGAGAGAGTAATTTTTTCTCGGGTTACACAAACTGATAAAAGTTATATTGTTCCCTAGCAGGCTGGTCCCACTAAAATTTTATTGCTTCCTCCACCCATCCCTGTGTCTGCTTCAGCAAACACATAGGCTGAAAATCACACATTGTTCAGATACAACACAACATTGGTCCTTGGGCAAGATCATATTTCTTTAATGAAAAGAAGACACTGGAATTATTACCTTTTTTAATATAAAAGAACACTGAGGAGGATCATACACTGCAGATTTCTCAGACACTGGGTCTCCATGTTGCAATTGCTTTCATTACACCAACTGGCATTTTCCAATTGCTTTCCGACTAGGTGCTGTAGAAACGGGCCCTGCACTAAATTAGCGTTCGAGACTCCCTTGTGCAATGCTGTCATCACCGCTGATGAAATTAAAACCGCCGGGCCTGGTCTTCTGCTGGTGTTAATCAACTCAGTTCCATTGAAGTCATTCGAGCGAGGGCAGGTTGATTCACCTCAGCTGAGGAACTGGTCTGTGCTTTGTTGTCTGGCCTTTTTTAATAAAATCTCACAAATTGGATAGGAGTTCACCGGTTTTTGGGGGTGGGCAGGGAGGGTAGACTGAGGAGTGGCTGTTCCTTAGAGCATGCTCCCCATTGCATATTGAGATTTGAGAGCATATCTCAGTAGCTCATAATGCTTCTCCAGACATGAGCAACCAGAGACCCTCCAACGTACCCCAGGAATGGGGCGGGGAGTCAGCCAGGGAGGGCAATACTACCATGGGGAGTATAGGCCAGCAAGAATGCTCTGTGGAGGTGCAGAGACTGTAGGAATACCTCAGGGTTTATGCAGATCTCATGAGACCTGCACATTTAGGGGACTGAGCCACCTGCCCAGTATGCAGAAGCAGGAGAAGCCCAGTAGACCAATGAGCAGGGAACGACATGTCGAAAAGCATAGGACTGCTCACGGCTCCTTTAAAAACCAACAAACCCAGTTTGGATTCCGGCGCGTGGGCTATTGAAGAGCTGTTTGGCTCTGGTTTTCTTTAAGCAAAGCATGCCAGATCTGTAGCTAATGGGGAAGAAGTCAAGGGAGCTGCAGCGATTCACACCCGCAGAAGTTTTTAAATGGTGTGTCCGTATCAATAAAAGCCATCTCCCAGGAATCTAGCAGGGGATTTACCTTTCTTTCTCTACAGTTTGGATCTAAGTATGTCAAGAGAGGCCCTTTAAAGCATGCCCACTCCTGAATCAATACGCTATTGAAGTGGGACCCTCTCAAAGCAGGGAGTGGGTGAACTTGAAAGGAATGATATGGAACTTCAAAGCAGTTCCTCACTAGGGTATAAGGTTGGAGGGGTTTTGTGAAAGAAATTTAAAGGTGAGGTTGTTTGCCAGGTGGTTTTCTCCAAACTCTCCCACCTCTAGTTGTGACCAGAAACCTTATCAGTATTGAATAGGGGTACGTCTTTACTGCAGAGTTAGCCTGAGCTCTTACTCCGATGTTACCTCTAGCCCCATCCCATCCACACACAAAACTTCTGACCTGAGTTAAGTGATGCTTTTAACCCAGGCCAGCCGGCCCTGCGAGGCGTGTCTCTTAAAGCCCCGATTCCCTTTTCACTCAGCTGGGTAACCACCAACTTTGCAGTGAGGATGCAAGCCAAATCATTTCAGTGCTCATAGTCCTCCAATGCCTTCCCACAACTCTCCCTGTGTGCTCAGAAGTGCAGGTAAGTTCTCCCCCAATTCACTGGGAAAGCATCATAGAGCAGCGCAGCCCAAAGAGCCATGGGACGTCCCCCAGATGGTCTAGTAATGCCCATGGGTGAGTGCAACACCAGTGAGGACACAGTATCTCTGGTGAGGCATTCCACACTCAGGCGAGGCTGTCCCCCAGTGCTCCCTCAGACTCCAGTGCCAATCGTCCCGGCTAATTCTCCCATAAAGACATATCCCATGAGGGCTTATTTCAATTTATACCAAGTAAGCCCAGGCCTCTGGCTTCCAGTAAGCATCTGATCATTTTGGGAAGTACAGACTGTGTTATGGCATCATTCAGTGCGTTGGGGCTGAGCTGTGCAGCTGAAGCCAGTTTTCAACTTCCCCCCAAAGGCCCGGCGTTTGGGTTAAAGGTTCCGGTTTGGGTCTGGTAGAGAGCTGCAAAATTCAGGTCCAAATCCAAGTGCAGCTGAGCGTCCAGGCCCTCGGATGTGGGGCTCTAGCTCGAGGTCATCTCTCAATGTGATGAACTCTTGGGGAATAACCATAGCCCCTCGCCAAGCGTGGCTCCCGCGAAGGTGCTCCTGCAGACACCAGGAGAAGACTGGGGATAGCTCAGAGGAGATATGCCGTGCTCTTACAGTGCCCAGGTGGGGACCCACTAGGTTCTTAACCCCTCCGTCCATAGAGTCAGGGAAGATTATCTGAAGTGTGGTTACTGAATCCCAGGGTACTTGATTCTTAGTCATGGGGAAAGGCCATTTTTGGTCCATGGTTTTAGCCAGCTGCCTTCTGGGTAAGTAGGGCAGTAAAGGATGGTCTTGTGGTTAAGTCACTCGCCTGGCCATCAAGAGAGCTGGGTTCCATACTTGGCTCTGCTATAGCTTCCTGTGTGATCTTGGATAAATTGCCTTGGCCCAGATCCTCAAAGCCTAATTCTCATTGAAATCAAATCTGGGGCCTAACTCCCACTGGAAATCTCTCTGTGCCTCAATTCCCTGTTTACAAACAGCACCAGTCCTAATACTTTTGGTTGTGCTTTTCAGACAGGGACGGTGTTTGCAAAGCATCCAGCCCATTAGGGCTCTGGTCTCAATTTGGGCCTCTGGCTGCTCCCATAGTACTACGACCAGGACATCTTACTTGACATCAGAAGGAAATAATAGAAACCTGGCTTTCAGAAGCGTCAATTTCACATGACTATTGGGATATCATCTACAAGTGCTGTAGGTTACACTGTATTTGCTTTTCCGGGTTTTATTTTTATACTACAAATGACTCACAGGCAGGCATGTAGATAGCAGTTTGACAAACACAAAATCTGGCTGCCACATAAAAAAAAAAAGAAAAAACCCTTTTCCCCAGCATTAAGTTGTTCCAGAAGAGGATTCAGAATGATAAAGACTGTTTTAAAATTAATACGGTGATACCAAGGAGATTAATCTTCCTGATAAGCAGATAGCAGAGCCGCTGAATAGGCCCATGGTTCAAACAAAGGATTCTGTTGAGTAGGAACAGGTAAAAGACGGATGGTTTGTTAAACATTGCCAGCATACTTTACTAGTGCCATTCAGCGGTCACCGCTAATGGTAACAAGGGCATTGTGCGGCAGATCCATTTGCTAATTTCAGCCAACTTAAAGCTATTTCTTATCTTTGTTGGTCTTGCTGAGATTAACGTGGTTTCTGTGTTTTGAATGGACTACACTCCTGCATGAAAAACATTCCTGAAAGTCTCAAGCTGTAGAAATCCACACATGGTCGGTCAATGACCATAGAGTAGCAGAATTAAAGCTGCTGATATGGGGCCTGATGCAAAACCCATTGAAGTCAGTGGAAAGAGCCTCCTTGACACCATTGACTTCAGAGGGCTTTGGATCAAGTCTCAGCTGCATGAAAGAACTTGACGAGTTTTCTTTCTCTTTTTTTTCTGAGAGCTAATAGTGTCAACACTTTATTTTAATTGCATGTTAATTATCACTGAACTCAAGCAGCTTCGTTAAGGAAATGTGTACGGCAGACACACCAGCAGCCAGGAATATAGTATGAATTTGGTATCAATATTATGACTTCAAATACTAATTTGCCATGCTTGCTCAGGAAAGCACACGTGGTAATAAATTCTCTTTGGTGAGTCTCAAGCTACATGTAGTTTAAACTGATAGTGGGAAAAGAGAATTTCTTTGTCTGATCTTTTCATATCAGAAGGAAAACCAAGTTTATCCTTCGAGCCCTTTGGAGACAAAATGCAGTGATTTCACAACTCTCACTAGTGAGCTATGGTAAGATTCCTTATCCAAAACTTGAAACTCTTCTGGCAGGATTTGGAGAAACGGGTAGAAGGGGGACCGTCTGAAATGTGCTGCAAGAATCTTGACCCTGGACCCACCCACTTGAATGAGCTCTCTTAGGCACCATAAAAATGTTTGAGGGTTTTAACCAGTGGTGCATCAAGACCCTAGAAGTCATTATATTACCAGCAGTAGAAAGGTTTTGAACAAAATATGGGATCCTGGCATTCGTTTACAAGCATTTTACGTTCTCCAGCTTTTCTTTGTAAAGCTGGAGACTGTGGCATTAATTGTGAATATTTAGAACCACGGCTCAAGGGGGCCCACTGTGTCTCTGAAATCCCTACAGAGACTTGGTATTTTTATTAAACCTGAGATTCTGGACACCAGAATGGCACCAGCATGTTGCTGGACCAGATAGTTCAGACAAAGGAAACCCTGCCAGGTAGATGTGAGGTACTCTTTCCCATTACAGTTTCACCCTTACCTGAAATAGTTCAGGATTAAGCTCTGAAGAATGATATTTTATACCCCTTCTAAAACTTTTTTTTTCTGAAGCATTAAATATGATCAGTCCGAATATTCTTGTTATCCATATAAATGTCCAATCCCTTTTTTAAAAAGCTTGCTGTGTTCTTGGTGCCAGTGACGTTCTCTGGCAATGAGTTCTGGAGTCTAATTAGACATTGTGTGAAAAAAGTATTTCCTTTTATCGGTTACGAATTTGCCAACTTTCAGTTTCATTGAATGGCTCCTTGTTCTTGTGTTATGAGACACAGAGAACAGACTTTCCCAATCTACCTTCTCTAGATCGTTCATCATTTTTTATACTTCTATCATGCCCCCTCTTATCCATCTCCTTTCTAAAGTCAACAATCCCAACCTTTTCAATCTCTCTTCATATGAGAGCTTTTCCCTGTTCCTAAATATGTTTGTTGCCCTTCTAATTCTGCAATATCCTTTTTGTGATGAGGTGATGATGGGTATCTCAGAAGAAGCCACACGACTGATTTGTATTATAAAATTATAATGTTTTGGTTTTATTCTCCATCCCATAATTTATGCATCCTAATCATGTTAAATCATGCTGGGATATAAGAGGTAACTATAATCAGGCTGAACGATTATGTGGTGAAAGGGGCATAACGGTAATATGAAATCAGTCTATAGCAGCCAAGGTAAGATGTGATTTACTC
The DNA here is from genome assembly GCA_007922155.1 of Mesoclemmys tuberculata. Lineage (NCBI taxonomy): Eukaryota > Metazoa > Chordata > Testudines > Chelidae > Mesoclemmys > Mesoclemmys tuberculata. The sequence goes on along the minus strand of ML675614.1, from coordinate 4,365,194 downwards.
TGGCTATAGTGTAATTTTTTCAATCTTCCCTGTTTATTTTATAAATAACAAAAAAGAAGAAACTTAAAACTGTTCCGCAGATGTAAAAAATCCACTGTATTTAACGGAGCCCCTGTAGACTGATTCAATATTACAAATATTACTAGAGATTTCTGAAATCCCAGGTTAAGGCACTCTGGGGCGTTTCTGACAAACCCTGACCCTTCAGGGTATTTTTGTGGAACACAAAGATGTATCTTTTCAAGGTTGGTTTGGGTGTTGCACCAGGCATTCATCATCTGATCCAGAGGCCATTAAAACCAGCAGGAGCCTCACCACTGTCTTTTATGAGCTTTGGACCAAGCCCTCCAACAAGAGATCCGGCCAATCGTAACAACACTGGCTTTCAACAAATCCCTTCTCCCCGCCACCATTAGAGGAAAGGATGATGAGCTTAGAGAAAATTCAGCTTAGCTCCCCAGCAGCCCCATACGCAAAGCCCTGAGTTTGCACTGTCTTCTGGGTCAAGCAGTGTGTCCGATTTTATCTGTTTATGTGTCTCATGTCTACACTGTAATTGCAGCTTGAGTAGACATACTGATGCTTGTTTCAATCTAGCTAGCTCGGGTACCGGAGCCATGGCAGTGCATGCTTCAGTGCGGGCTGTACAAATCCACCTGGACATGTGACTCCAGAAGAGGACTCAGATGTTTGACACACATTTGGATCCTGTGACTACATAAAGCTAGCTGTGCATCAGATAGGAGAGGCTAGCCATCACTCCTACATCCAAGGGGGGATGGGGTTTCAGGGTAAGGAAAAAAGACCCAATCTCCAAATCTCAGCATGTTTCTTTTCATTTATTTGATATCCCCATTGACAGAGTCTGTAACTCTCACATACAAATTCAAACCTGAGGGAAAATATTTCCCTTCCCCCCCCAGCCACACGCTCTCAACAGAAATAGGCATTTTCCTGTTGACAACCCTCTTTGAATTTATAAGACAGAAGAGCCAGGATTAGTTGTTGGATGTGGGGGTGGCTATGGGAGAGGGGGTGGGGGTCATATGAGAAGCCAGCCAGCTGCCTGATCGGAAGATGTACCAGTGAGGGTCATCAATTTCTCCTTCCTACAGCCAAGTTTGCAAAGCCTATTGACCCTGAGACCCAAACTGAGCTCTAATGTGGTCAGCATTCAAGCTGAGCATTTCACACAGCTCCACTTGTAACTCTTGCACCGTGGTAGGGTGATGCATGAGGCACTGTCATAGCTGCACACAGCCATAGATTCATGTCCAAAGTGAAAATGGATGGCTTTGGGAGGAAAGGATTTTAAGAAGGGTGTGGCACAGCTGCTCTGGTGTTCCTTGATTTCCTTGGCCCCTTGCAATCTGATTTTCAATACCTGGTACAATACACAAAGACTCTACTGGCTTCACTGAGCAACAGTCTCTTTCTGCCAATGGGTAAAAATCATCTGTCTGTGCTAATCCTTTTGGATTGGTCATCAGCCTTAATACTGATGACCATGGGTGATTTTCTATTGCTCACTGAGGACTGGGGCAGAGAAGGACATCACGGCACTGCAGTGGCTCTATTCGTGGCTTTTGGAGATCTCAGGCAGCTGCCGTAGAGATTCCCTCACTGGGGATGCTACGTTTTGTCACCACTGTCCTGCTCGTTGGGAGACCACTACAGAAGTTTGCAAGGTGGTTTGGGCTTCAGCACAACCAATCTGCAGAAGACACCTATCTCCATGTTTCTTTTTCACTTTGGACTGAATGGTGCAGTCTCTGCTTTCCCAGGGCTGAGGTGTGGATGAGTCAAGTGTGAGCGGGCCAAGCCTCAATCCAAATGAGAGAGAGGTGGTGCTGGGAGGAAAGAGCTACAGAAGATGGAGTGTATTTGATTCCCATAGGTCAATATGTTATTTTTTTTACATAGCCTGTTGGACATTCTGTGCAATGTGCTCGAATGCTTGGGCTATGTGCACCTTATACCACTAAAAACACATCAAATAGCTCACTTAATAGCCAGCCTTCTTTTGTCAGCTGAGTGTAAATCTGGTGAAAGGCCCCCAGACGGCAGACCTGGAAACTCAGACGCCTAGCTCCCAGGAATTGTAACGAGAATTGGGTGCCCAGATGCCTTAGGGAGTCTTGAAAATAATCTAGAGCGTTGTCTTTATTTGCAGAGCAGATACAAGAGAGCACAGGGATGGTTTTCCCACGCTGCCCGTCCAAAATCTTAGCTCAGAACTGAGGCCAGCGCGTGGCTCCCTTTATAACTCCAGTCAGCCATTGCTCACAGGCAGCAGGGCTCACATTCCAGCCAGCTTCAGCGGCGGTTTCTGTAATGCAAACCCCTGACCACTAGGACCAAACTCATTTCACACAGGCCACTGAAGGGCTGTCAGAGGGTTTAGGACTTTGGTCACGACTGCTCTGAATTTGAAATTGACACTTCGAGGTGAAAAGCACCAGATTCCCTCAGCATCCCACTGAACCATCCATTTCTTTTCCACAGGTCTTTTTTCCCCCCCACTCTCTTGTCTGCTTTGGCTTCTGGATCAGATAAAAGCCAAGGTGCCCCTGTTGGGCATGTGCTTCCTCAAACCCAGGATACAGCTTGGAATTTCGATTTCTTAATGCAGAGAACAGCTAATTTTTAATTTCACATTTTAATAATCAGATAGGCTGGGTGTCGTTAAATCCTTGGAAAGTACTTGTATTCAGAGCGGAATCAGCACAGAGAGACGCAAACCAATGGAAAGCTTTTATTGAACTAACACTAAAACCAGCCAGGTCTGGCTGAGCTATCCCCTAATAGTCTAACTCTGTTGCTATGGCGACAAGCTAAGCTCTGTTGCTATGGCAACCTAGGCAATAAGGCAGGACCCAGAATACACAACATATTCCTCCCCCTTAAGGAAAACGCCCATTTAACAGAACAATCACTAAACTAGGGAATGAGGGTAAATTGCCTCATTTCCCAGCTAAGCCTCAGGGGATTATTCTGCCCCGTAACGTGGGGTTGCCCTAGCTAAGGATCCAGCCGTTGAGAAGACCTTCTCTCTCTAGGTGGATTAGGGCAGACGTCTGGTGGTCTTGCACTGGAAGGTGTTATTGGTGTGGGTCTAACAATGGGCTCAGGACTTGTAGCTCGAACAGGTGAGGATGTTGTATCTGCTTGCACAGGGGAGGGGGCTGTATTTGTATCAGGGGAGTCAGGACCGGGTGACTCTTGACTCAATATTGCACCTGTAATGGTGAGGTCAGGCAGTTCAACTGGAGATGTGTCCTTGGGACATGTATGACCTGGCAACAACTGATCTACATGCCGCCGCCAGGTGAGATCATCTGCAGTCTGGACAGTGTCGGAAACAGGTCCTGCTTGGGCGATGACAGTAGCAGGGACCCATTTAACTCCAGAAGCACAGTTCTGAGCTAGGACAGGCTGTCCAGGAATAAAGATTCAGTCTTTTGCTCTGCATGAACATCTGATGACTTGGTTTTACTGTTGACGTTGCACAACTTGTCGTGCTTTGGCAGGTTTCAGCAGATCAAAGCAAGTGCACAGCTGTTGTCCAATCATTAGAAAGGCCGAGGACATTTTGGTCATAGCATGAGGTATATTTCTGTAAGGTAGTAAGAAGTTGTCCAGGCATAGGGGGAGGCATCGCAGGCCAACTGTAAAGGTAAGGACGGAAAAAAATGCATCAGAACCGGTGAATTTAGCAATGCACATTTAGCCTTGTTAAATGTAACATCACAGGATTCAGTCCATTTCCAGACCTTGTTCTGGCCAAGGAGTTCATGTAGTGGTTTTAGCAGTGTTGCTAACTGTGGAATAAATTTTCCATAATAGTTCAATAGCCCTACAATAGAGCAAAGTTGGCTTACGTTTTGAGGAGTTAGAGCTTTTACAACAGCTTTTGCAGGAGCCTTACGAAGGCCGGTAGCATCTATGATATGTCCCAAATATTCAGCAGAGGGCTGGAAGAATTCACATTTGTCTTTGCAGACTCGTAGGCCATATTCTTCCAGTCTTTGTAGGGCAGCATCCAAGTTCTTAAGGTGATCCTCTTCATTCTTGCCAGTAACCAGGATGTCATCAAGATAACACTGGACTCCTGGCAAGCCTCTAAGATCTGGTCCATAGCTCTCTGAAACAAAGCTGGAGCGGACGTTATTCCAAAGGGCAAGTGACAGTATCGATTCAGCCCTTTATGTGTCACAATAGTCAACAGTTCTTGGGACTTCTCATCAACGTGCACCTGTAAATACACCTGACTCAGATCAATCTTGCTGAACTTCTGTCTGCCAGCCAAACCAGCAAAGAGGTAATCAATGCAGGAAAGAGGGTATTGCTCTGCACACAACACCGGGTTAACAGTGACCTTAAAATCCCCACAGATCCAATTGCAGCCATCTTTCCTCAATGCTGGAATGATTGGGGTTGCCCATTGGCTGTGGCTAATTGGTACTAGGACTCCATTTTGGACCAGGTGCTCCAGGTCTGCTTCAACTTTTGACCTGATGGCATATGGCACAGTTCTGGCTTTCAGACATTTTGGGTGGGTGTCAGGCTTAATGTTCAATTTCAGAGTGATTCCCTTCATACTTCCCAGGTCCTCTCCAAAAACAGCAGCATGTTTCTTTAATACAGCTGCCAGACCTGTTTCTTTAGCTATCCTGTGCACTTCTGCCCAGTTCAGCTGAATCTTCCTAAGCCATGACCTTCCCTTTAAGGCTGGGTAATTGCCTTCCACCACAAACAATGGCAATTTAGCAGTCTGTCCATTGAGCTCCACTTTAACATCAGGAGCGTCCAACATGGGTACAGCTTCTCCAGTGTATGTCTTCAGAACAATTTGTGTCGACTTAATGGGAGATACTTTAGCTTCTCTTTAGACACAGTGTCTGAGACCAGCGAAACTGCTGCACCGGTGTCCAGTTCCACACGTACAAGTTTACCTTCCAACAGTGGGGTTACCCAGTATTCATGTGAGCCAACTGACATGGACAAGACATGGAGTGGCACTTGGGTGTCATTTTGATCATCCTGAGTCTGCTGTACTGTGTGTAGTTTTTCCTTTTTGGTCCACTAGAGAACAGGCTTCTTTTTCTCCAGGTTGCCTGTTCTGTTTGACTCTTCTTTCTTTTGTTTGCAGGCATGCTCCATGTGTCCCTTTTTGCCACACTGTCAACACACTAGATCTTTACACCAGCATTCCGACATGTGGTGACCCGGCTTTCCACAGCAGTAACATTCCCAGCTCCCCACTGTCTTGTGGGTAGGTTCTTGTGACATTTTATGGACTCTGGTAGATGCACTGAGCTGTCAGGCTTCCTTTGTGGCCAGTTCCATAGAGATTGCAATTTCAATGGCCTTCTGCCACGTGAGCTGGGCCTCTGTCAGTAGGCACTTCTGTACTGCTTCATTGTGCAAACCACACACTAACCTATCACAGAGGGCGTCATTTAAGACATCGTTAAATTCACAGTGCTTAACAAGCTTCTTCAGAGCTGCTACAAATTGCACAATTGTTTCACCTTCTTCTTGTTTCCTTCTGTGGAACCTAAATCTCTCTGCAATTACCAGTGGTTTTGGAGAAAAATGTGCCTCCAGGATTTTCACAATGTCACTGTAGGATTTTGTCTCTGACTTACCAGGGTGCACTAAGCTGCACAATAAATTATAGGTTTTAGCTCCTACAACACAAGAAAATGGGCACCCTCTTTGCATCTGTAATTTCATTTGCAATAACAAAAAGCTGAAAACACTCAGTATATGAGCTCCATTCCTCTAGAGTCTCATCAAAACATTTCAGGGGTCTGTAAGAGTAGCCATTGCTGCCCTCCCCCCTGGCCTTTTTTTTTTTCTTTCTTTCTCTTGTCTTTTAGTGTCTTTTATTCATGTGTGTTGGGGTCGTTCACACACAATTGCTGGTGATTTCCATTCACTAGCACTGCTTTTGTTTCTTCCCCATTCCCAGTCTGTGTGCTTCACTTTGGTCAGAACAAAGCAGAGCCTGTTTTAGTTTCAGTTTGAACCCTCAGTGTAAACAGCCCAGCCCCCAAAACAGCAAAAAGGTTTTTTTTTCTTACAGTGACTTTTACTTCTTTGCTGGTGCAGCACAGGTTGATCCCATCCTCCGTTGCCACTTCTGTTATGTTAAATCCTTGGAAAGTACTTGTATTCAGACAGAAATCAGCACAGAACACAGAGAGATGCAAACCCATGAAAAGTCTTTATTGAACTACACTCAAACGAGCCAGGACTGGCTGAGCTACCCCCTAATAGTCTAACTCTATTGCTATGACAACAAGCTAAGCTCTTTTGCTATGGCAACCTAGCCAATAAGGCAAGACACAAAATACACAACAGGCATGAACTGTGTCACTCAAAGAGATGGTCCCTCTGATGGTTTGTCTCCACACAAAAATTGTACCACTTTTTCCTATTCTAATGTAATTAAAGTAATACAAACCCTTCCCTCCCCCAATGTGGACACAGTTATAGTGGTATAAAAGAGCATATGTTAGTATACTTCCCCTATGGGAAGGGGAATAAACTATGCTGGTATAAACCATGTTTATTCCAGTGCAACTGCATCACACTCGAGATTGTACGAGTATAACAATATTGGTTTAAAAAAAAACCACACCCCTAATCAAAATAGTTACACCAGTAAAAAAATCCTGTCAAGACCAAGCCTAAGATAATTTTGTAGTGCATCCATAGCACTGGAAAGCTTATGTGGCTATTTCCCAAGATCTGTCTGTTCTGCGGATAAGTGCACAGCCCAGTAATTTGGCAGTGGGCACCTTTCAAAGGCATTACATTCACTTTCAAAATAAAATTAAATTGCCACCTATATTGTTCCAGTCACAGTAACAAAAAGGCGTGTGGCCGTTGCCAGGTTAAAGAGCCCCTTCAGTGTTACAGTTACAATCTATTGTTACTGCCAAGCGCCTATGGTCTGATCCAGGATCACCCAGCTTTGAAGTAGGTTAACCAGTTTTAGTGCTTGGGTGTTTTTTTTCCCTCTCTCTCTCTCCCCAAAGGCCTCAAGTTCATGATTTAAACTAGAAACGGTTTGTTCAAAAGCAGCAGGGAAACATTGGCAGGGAGTTAACAAAATAAATCAGATTTTAATACAAATCATTTTACAAGCAGCATTTTCAGTTGTCTTTATTAATGTATCCTTTAACTGAAAAAACAATTGGAACAAAATGACCACAGCTTTCCTTGGCTTTTGATATAAACGTTAGCTGTTCAGTATACAGTGGCAGTTAACATAAAAGAAAACAGCTTGCTCCTTGAATAACAAAAATGAGGGTTAATTCCAGGATGGCCATTTCTGATTCCCTTGATTTCAGGAAAGGGTTGAAGCAGGCTTTGAGGTGGCAATGAACTCCAGGCAGCCAGCCCTCAGTGCTCACACAGACGGCCACTGAACTAAATACAGGATAGTGGCCTTTGTTTGTTACTTGTAACTGGGGCGGCATGGAGATAAATCGGTGCAGAACACGGCCTACTGGTTGGAATCACTCTATGCTGCAAGGCAGCTGCGCCCAACAGACTAATACTGCATTACTTGTTCATCCCAATCAAATCCTATCAGCATGACTAGGACGTAGCAATATTCACAGTAGTTTATTATATTATGGGAATATTAGCAAACATAATGATATTGGCAATAGTTTATGAGGAGAGTGGTCCAGTGTTTGAGGCTCTAGTTTAGGACTTGAGAGACGAACGCTGAGCTCCCTGTTCTACCACAAACTTACCATGTGACTTTGGGCAAGTCCCTGTGCCTCAGTTTCCCCATCTGTAAAATGGGGATAATAGCACTGCTCTACCTCCCGGGGCTGTTGTGAGGATAACTACATTAAAGATTCTGAGGCGCTCAGCTACTATGGTGAGAGGGGCCCAATAAAAACCAAAGACAGATAGAAGTAGCATATTAGCAATAGTTTCACAGGACACAGGAAGATAAGAAATAGTTTTTGAGCTGTAGCAAGCCTGGGTTTGATCATCTTTTAAAATTTCAATTTTTTTTTTAAAAGAGCAAAATGTGGGGGGGGATTGCTTCCTAATTCACCTAATAGTTTAACCATGCACCGCTCAAGTCAATGAAAGTGCTGGCATTGACTTCACTGGGTCCCGGATCAGACCCATGAATTGTAATCAGATCTTCCTGGGGAAAACAATGGCTGAGAGTTAGCTTTGAACTTGGCATTTCTGACAATGGAGTAAAGTCAAAGGTGCATCAGTTGTAAATTACATGTGTGTGCTGCTTACGTGCCTTGGTCCAATGCCCATTGGATTCAATGGAAAGACTCCCCCCCTGATTTCAGTGGACTGGATCAGGCCCCAGAAGCAGGTGAATCAAAGATGACTGTGCTGCTAAACGTGGGAGCTGTCAAGCCAGTCAAAAATAAACAGGGATTGTTGTGAAAATGTTTGGAATTTGGAAGCTGTTCTTGTCTTGGAGTGTTAACATTTTGTTGTTGTTGTTGTTGTTCACAGATATACTTTTGATTCCCTTTCTCAAAAAAAAATTGTATTGGATTTCAGCCAATGCAAAATTTTTGTCACTTTTTAAATAATAATAAAAGCATGGAAAGGTTAATCAAAAAAAAATGTCAACGATTTTGTTGTTTGAAAAAAGGCTGGGTTTTGATGGTATGATGGAATACATCCATGTAGTCTCACCCTGCGCCTTATTGTAATAATCTTTGTGCAAAGTAGGCCTTGTAAGGTACCATCTGAAAACTCATCATTTGCTGCTCAGTATTGTCCTGATAAAATATGTGTGGCTACATTGTATGTGGAGTTATAAGATTTCCCTGTATGGTGTTATTAAAGTCCAACCCCACTGCCCTGCCCATGCAAAAAGCAAGTCTGTCCTAAACAAAAGAAGAAAAGAGTGCTTGCCTTAATTTGCATTTATGCAGTAAACAGTCATCAAGCAGGAAGAGAAAACAAAAGAAGTTCAAACAGGTGAAAAAAACCAGCAGGGCATATCCTTCCAAATAGACTGTTTGTCACCTGGGTCTCAGCTGGAAATGTTTTTCAAGAGGGAGATTGGAGCTGTAAAAAGCAGGGGCAAATACCCTAAGATGCCTCTCTCTCTTTCCCTGCCCATCACATTCTCCGCACCTGAGAAGACAAAAGGAAACAGCCGTAGAACTTCGGAGGAGGGGTCCTGACGTGAAGAGTTTGGTCAATAACCCTGCTGGATGCTCGTGGTGAGAAATGTTGCTTACATCTAATAGTTTCTTATATTAGGCACTAGTAAACATTTTATCTTGATTTTTCTTGTAACCATTTCTGACTTTTATGCCTCACTACTCGTACTCACTTAAAATCTCTCTCTTTGCAGTTAATAAACCTGGTTTACTGTTCAATCTAACCCAGTGTGTCTAAACTGAAGTGTTTGCCTGACAATGTAAGATAATAAACTGGCATATTATTCCCTTAAAGGAATTATGGACTTAATATATTTGTACTGTCCAGGAGAGGGCTGGGAAGTACAGGATAGACATGTCTGGAGTAAAGTTCCAGAGGGGTAGCCGTGTTAGTTTGTATACAGCAAAAAAAACCGCGAGTCCTGTAGCACTTTAAAGACTAACAAATTTAATTTCTGCAGGCATAAGCTTTTGTGGGCTGTGACCCACTTCATCAGCTGTAAGGAACAGAACTCAGATAGGAGGTGTGGGTATATATACATCTATATACACACATCCAAGGGTAAGAAACAACAGTGACTGGGGGGGTATGCTAGGGTCACCATGCAATATGACTGACTCAGGCTGGTGAGAACCAGGATGTAGCTCGCAGGCGGCAGTTGCACACAGACAATCGAGGTGTGACATGCACGCTGGACGGCTGTTTGTGAGTGGCCCAGGTCGGACTACCACAGCAAGGCACTGTAAGGCACCCAAGATTGCAGGACAGGGGTGACACAGACCCCCACTAGTCTGGATTGTGCCCCAGTACGTCACAGATAGAGGAAAAACGTTCTGTTCAAAAACCAGTGTTGCTATTCGCTGCTTATGCACTGAAAGACTTCGATACTGGTCTCCCCAAACTGTGACGCATGTTAGCAATTATTACCCACTTGTACCGCACAGTACACACGCACAGCACTGGGCCAGCACCGACAGAGAACAGCATCCTGTCACAAAGGGCCTGCAATCTACTATTACTTGGTTCTCATGCTGCCTAGATAGCATAGAGGCCACCAAACGTATTATGTGCCCCCATGATGTTCTGTCCAGAACCAAATCTAGTGAGTGACAAGGTAGAATGCCTGTCCGGGACAGGTGTCCATTGATGTCGTCCAAACGTCATGTTTTACGTCTTCCGGGGCATCCTTTCCATCCTGCTTTCACTGGGTCAAAGCTAAAGGTGATTCTCGCCAGGAGGCTGATACGCGTTCAGAGCGGGTGACCAGACCACCTCACAGAGCGTTGGGCAACCGTTTGAGAGAGTGGGACCTGTTGTGTTAGAAGAGGGAGCTCATCATCCAACTTCAATTCGAACCATTTGATGTTTTCAATCACTCGGAGAGGCTTCATCTGAGGGGCCTCCAGATTCTTGTCAGTCTTGACAGTGAGTGGTTGTATATGCTGGCCACCAAGACGTTGTATAGGCCCACGGCAAAGAGGCCCACGACTCTTCCCGCTCTATGCCCATTTTTGTCACTGAGTGGATTAAAATGAATGAAGACTAGGAGGAGGAAAGGTTACCCCACTTTTTTCCTTTCTTCTGAAACTTGTCGTTAGCTAGGGGTGTGATTCCCAGCTCGAGGAGATGTAGCCATGCTCGCCCTGATCAAGCTAAAAACAGAGCAGAGTTGCTGTGATGGGAGGCACTGCCACCCCAAATACAGACCCATCCAAGACGCTAGGCTTATACTCAGGTGGCTACCCCTTCCACCACTCACACCTGCTCTATTTTTAGCACACTAGCTCAATCAGAGCTAGCACAGCTATGTCTCCTCAAGTGGGAATCACACACCCCAGCTCAAAATATAGACACACTGTAAGCCTCTGTGTGCCTCAGCTCCCCATCTGTACAATGGGGGCAATAGCATTGTCCAACCTCACGGGGCATAGTGAAGATAAATTAATTAAAGATTGTGAGGCACACAGATACTGTGGTGATGGTGGACAGATAAGTACTATGGGGAGAGAGAGAGAGAGTTCAATTCTTTTTTGCCCTCCTATAGCTTAAGGGTTTTATCCAATTTAAACGATGAGGATTTTAAATGCCACCTGAGTGAGAGAGACCTGATTAAAACCAAAGCCTGCTCAGATTTCTTAACCACGCAGTTGCATTGCTCTATTTACATTAGTGTCTACCTTAATTTAAATTCTGCATAACTATATTTGCTCCCTTAAATTCATTCACCAGGAACAAAGCTCAAATTACTTTGCATTAACAGTACCCTCTCTTTGTCTATTGCAAAGTGTTTTGGAAATTAGCTCTGTAAGTAACTAGTGGTAAGTGTCATTCAGTCTCTTTAACGTCTCATTAATGAACATGTCTTGGCTGCAGGAGGGCTGACCAGGAACTGGAATATATGTAAGATCAATATTCCATGCTCACCACACTTTGCCAACTCTGAGCCAGATCCTAGCAACTGTAAATCAGAATAGTCACATCGACATCAATGGAGCTACAATGGCTGGGAACTGGCCTCTGGTTTTTAATTCGTCACTGTTTGTACAGTTATTTCAGTGTGTTCTCATTCCTTTCCCTATGCCATTATGAGCTAGAACTGGTCAGAAACTTTTCGTTTAAACACTTGCATGTTGGAAAATGCCCTTTCAACTAAGCCAAAATGTTTCTGCAAAATCATGCCATTGTGGGTGGCTTATTTTTAATTTGAACATGGCAAAATGTCCTGCTTCAACGTTTTTTCAATTGAAAGTTTCCAGTCTTCGTTTCATAATGTATTTTATATTAGCTCTTAAGCATTTTTTTTAAAAGATCAGCACTGAAATGAAACGTTTTAAATGTATTAAAATGAAGTGTTTTGATTGACATGAAACACTTTCTTTGGGAAGGGGTTGTTTGGTGAAAAAATTAAATTTTTTTTTATTCTTGACTTTTTTCACATGATAGAAAATCCATTTTCCAACCAACCAACTCTATTGTTAACGCCTGATGGAAAGAGATGGCTCAGAACTTGCTGCTGAGTCCCTAATGGAGGTGAACTGAAAATATGTTGAAATGTTGGAAAGATCTCTCCTCTCCATGTGCCATGACACCACAGCGGAGGCCAGCAGAGATGCTTAGATTGGAGCACCATTGGTACAAAAAATGGGCTGTTGGAATTCACTCCCTCGGTTGATCTGTATTAGCTGGAAACTTTCAGGGCTGTCCATCTTAGATATTTACCTGGCCCCATTCCCACAGCCTCATCGCACTTTCCAATCTTTAATGTATCCCAATGACCTTGTGAGGCAGGGCAATGCTATTATCCCCATTGTATGGATGAGAAAGAGCAAGACAGAGGATGTCTCTACACCGCAGCTGAGCGCAGTTCCCCCAGCCCATATAGCCAGACTTGGGCTAGCATGCTAAAAACAGTCATGTGGACATTCTGGCTCAGGTGTCAAGCCCACCCGACCCCCCCCCCAAACTTCAGTGCCTGACCCAAAACGGCCACACTGCTATTTTTAGCACGCTACCTCGAGCTTCACCCAGCACGAGTTCCCAGCGGCGGTGTGGACACACCCCGAGATGCTAAGTGACTTGCCCAAAGTCCCAGAGCACGTCAGTGGCAGAGCAAGGCGTTGAACCCAGCTTTCAGCTAGCACACTAGCCGCTACAACATCCTTCCTCCCTAGGAAGATGTGGGCTTTTGAGTTGCCTGGTTTACAGCCGCTTACGGATATGGGTATGCAGTCCTGCGCTGCTGTACTTGAGTTGTGCTTGGATGCCAGTTGTGTTGCATCTTTACATATCGTCAAGGCTTGTGAGTGGCTCCCTTTTCTAGTGTTTTGTATAAATCCAAATAAATATCTCCTGAGGGCCAGTGGAACCCCCCTGCAACTAACGAGATGGTGAACGGTCACAGGGGACAGAGATCTCAGCTGAGCATAGGCAGGTCACGGTTAACTGTGTAGAGCAGGAATCGACTGGGTGTGTTTTCTTTGGTATTGAGCCAGGCCCCGGAAGCAACTGTGGAATTAGGAATATTTTAAAAAAGAATGTGGTTACAATGGGTTTTATTTTATTCCTTCCGGAGGGCAAACTTTACACTAAGGCAGGGGCTATTTGTTTACAAACCCTTCAGGTTACTGTTTGGAAATGTCACATAACAGTCTTGATTTCTCAGCATTTATGTGGCATCGGGACACGCGGCCTATGGAAGCAGAAATCTCAGGCTGGGGCCCAGTGTGTGACAAAGACTTCGAAATGAAGAACACCATTATTCATGCTGGACACATCGTCCTGGAGATAGTGTCATGGAGGACAGGGGACTCAGGAGGCCTGAGTTCTATTCCTGCCTCTTCCAGTAACCTTGAGCAAGTCACTTTACCGCTCCTTGCCTCAGTTTCCCCGTCTGTAAAATGGAGGTTCTGGGTATTATTTCCTTTTTAAAGTGCTTTGAGGACTAAGATAGAGAGCTAGCTATTATTATTAAATAACTCTTTCCACGACTTCATTATTATGTTTGTTATTTGTACCACAGTAGCACCTAGAGGCCTCAACTGAGGTCAGAGCTCCACCGTATTAGGCACTGTAGGTACACGTAATACGAGACAGCCCCTCCGCTGCTGAAGTGTTTAGGATCTGAACACATGACAGGGAGGACAGAGGAACAGAGAAGTGCAATAAATCACCCTGTCTCAGCGACAGACCCAGGAGCAGAACCCAAGTCACCTCCGGCCCCAGCCAGCGGCTGTGCCAGTAGCAAACTCCATGAGATAAGTCTGTACGTCCGCTGGAAATGATTTCCAATGCTGAAAAGGACAGGGACCCCCCGAAGCTGCCTGGGAGGGAGGTAACACAAATGAGTGACGCACCTCCAAACACGGGACCTGGGCGAGGTGTGGTTTGTGACAGGAATAGGGACGTGAAAACAGCGTACCCTGTTCTCCCATGTCCCATGAAGATACTCACTGGGTGGGGAAAGAGTTCTGGGCTCCCAGATGCAGCGGATCACTAGAGATAACAGGTGCTTGTCTTCTTCACAGACACGTGAGGTCAGTTCTTAAAACAGCTTAGAGACAATAGGAGTCCTTTTGCTTTTCAGTCTTTCTTCCTGACCACCCAGTAGGGGGAGGGGAAAAAAAACACCCAGCAGTTTCTCAGATTGGGCGAGAGAAATAGCAGCATTTAAACTTTGTCTTTGCTTCAGGTGTGTTTCTTGGGAGTGAAGGTTTAATGGGGTCTTAGCAAGCTCGTCCTTTTCTTTAGTGGTCGGCATTTTGCCTTTTCACCCCTGTCAAACCTTTCAAGCTAAACCAACCCTGTTACCACAGAATTAAGGCTGGTATCCCAAAACCAACGGGGGGAGGGGAGGGAGGATAGGACAAAAAGCAAAAATCCATCGGCAACGTTGTCCTCACTTAGGGTGAGTTTGAGTTTTAAGAGCCACTATGTGGTGGCGGCTGACCTTGCCCTCTATTCCTTTTTAATTACAGCATCAGTGTCGCTTACCTGCAATGATATGAGAGCAAATAAAGCTCTGCCCTCGATGGGCTAGCTTACAAAGGCCAGTCGTCACACACAGAGTATGTATGATACACATATGTGATCCTGGAGAAGAATAATGGTTAGAGATTATTTCTGTCACAGTAGTTCTTCAGAGCTCAGCCGGGGGCCCTCAGTGTGACACACAGATAAGTAGGTGCAGCCCTAGAACGGCCTTAATTTTTTTCAATAAATGCGCATTCAAAGCCCTTCCTTTTTAATGACGTTCCTTTAGTGCGCAGCATCTGCCCTGCCCACACGCATGGGTGCGTGACTGTGCGTGGGCGTGTCTGTGTGTGCCTAATTTGCCTATGCGTGTGTTTGTGTGCGTATAGAGCCAAAGGGTGAGAAGGGACCACAAGGGTCATCTAGTCTCACCCCCTCCTCAGATGCAGGGTTTGGTGGGTGCCTGGCTGCATGTACATTTGTGTGCAAACGTGCTTTCCTGAACATGTGTGTGTTTGTGTCTGTGTGTGCGTGTATTCGTTTGGGATCGCTTCAGCCAGGCTGTTGGGTGTCTTCCCGTTTGCCACAAACGCAGTCATGTCTGCCTATTCAGTACCATACAGCTTTGTTTTGGTCGGTGGCCTTCCTAATTCCAGCATCTCCAAATGATTACCCAGCTCAGTTACAGTGATAGAGTTAAATGATACCAGTGGGAGGGACACCTGTTAATAGGTTTTGGCAGGGAGAAAAGCTGTGCTCTCAGCTGAGACTTGATATGAGGCTAAGCAAGCCCAAAATCTGCGTGCTGGACCAGCAATAAACCTAGAATATGCAGAGAATTAACTGCATTTGAAAGATTGCAAGTGAATACTGTTCTGCCTTCAGAATAAATTCTGGCTCAGACAAGCGAGGGAAGGGCTTTTGCAGTAGAAAATACAGTAAATGTGCCATGAGCTTTACGTGAATAAGTATCAGGCCTGACTTCACTGCAACTCTGCAGCTGTGTTCTTATCTGGCTCGAGGAAGAAGATGAACAACAAAAGGGCCTAAGAAGCCCCAGTTGATGCATGGGAAAGCCATTGGTCGACCATTGTGGCTGCCCTTCTGCTGAGCAAATAGTTCAAACTGTTCATTCCCATCTTCTATTCTCTCACTGGTACATTGTTTGTGTCCTTGCATTTCATTCTGCAAGGAAGATCACTCTCTGGGCCTATAAGCAAACAGTCCAGAAAAGAGCCAACTATACTCGTCTTTTCCCTGGAGAACTAGCATTTTTATTTCAGCTCCAAGCTGTCAAAGAGCTGGAGAGTTTGTCAGTATCGTGAATTAATTGCTTTAAGCTGGAGCAGCCTATATGTGCCACCAAATGGCCAGAAGATGTTTATTAATAATGTTGCCTCTGGTTTTGTTCCAAGCTGTTCTTTCCTGTGCAGTGCCCTCTATTCACAAGCTAAGTAGCGTGCCTGCCTCTGGGTTAGCATGGCTAAATGAAAGCTGCTTATGGCAAATTCATAATAGCTCACCAGGTATTGTCAGACCGAGACAGACACATGTATGTGTTTTGCCACGGCAGGCGTGGTTGTCAGGTTGGAAATGCCACATTAAGACACGACGGGAGAAAAAAGTCAAAGGAGCTGGCTGGGGGAGCGGGTGAGAAGGCGTAAGCCCTTGTTTAAACACAAATATCTTTGATAATTAACAAAAGTGGCAAGGAAATTACCACACACAAAAAACCCGCACAAAAGGTAAATGGATTTGTGTTTAAATATGATATATTTTAAAGAGTTCCCTAGTGCTGAAGTCCCTCTTTAAGGGAATGAAATAATAAACCAATTTATATACCAATAGAAAGCCGAGATCCTGAGTGCCATTGTGTAAATTTTCCACTTGACTTTTCATTATCTACCTGAACAAAATCAATCTATATGTATGGGATCAACATACAATTCGAGAGATAACAGGCAAAATAAATGTGCTTTGCATATCCTGCAGATAAAAGGCCCCGCTGGGCTCCAGTCTCCTCTTCCTCTTCAGGCAGATGCATTTTATAAAATAAATCATTTTGGAAAGGAAAAGGAGCGAGGCAGTGCTGGATCTTAAGTGTTTACTCCTTTCCTTGAAATATTGATCCTGTCAAATGAGCAGTGGTTAATGAGTAACTCCGAAGAAAAAGCAGCTCTTTTGGCTCCGTGTCACAGGATGGGCTGTCTGATCTCTCTCCCTTTCGGCTTGCAATTTGCAACCCCTCTCACGTTAGCGCTGTACCCTTAGTGCTGTCCTCACAGTAAAGCATTGCAGAGTTCTCTACCCAGAGACAAAGGCGCGTTGATACCGTGTTCCATTCATGAGATGAAGTGGGAGGGGAATTCCAAAGTGAAGGCAGACATTCTGGATCGGATTCTGCCTTCCACGGAAGACTCCATGGGGAGGAAGGGGCAGGGCTCGAGAGACTTGGGAAATTCCAAGGGTGTCATCCTGCCCGTATTGAAATCAACGGGAGTTTTGCCCTTGATGACAGTGGAGCCAGCGTTTCACCCCAGGAGTGTACACCCACCAAGGGCCTCATGCCACGCCCATGGGAGCCAGTGGAAGTCTTTCCATCTGCTTAAATGGACTATGGATCAGGCTCTGCATTCCCCGGGTCACCACTGACTTCACTGGGCATTAGCTCTGGCCTTTAATTTTTTTTTGCCCCACCTGGCCCTTAGTTCTCCATGGGGAGGGGTTGCAGGTATGAGCCAATATTATTGCTAGGAGAACTGCAATCCTATCTGCTGTGCATATTCCTCTCAGGTGCCCTGGGGTATGAAGCTGGATGGCCTGGCTGGTCCTGTCCAGCCACACAGTCCTCGATCCCCATCGCCATGCACAGAGAGAGGTGTGCTTGCTAGTAGACATGGTGCGTCTTAAACCTCTCTTCCCTCCATCTGACAGTCTGAGCAGGTTTTATGCCCCTTTACGCCCCCAGCACCAGAAGCAGAAGGGATGTTATGGCCCTAGGGGCCTGATGCAAAGCCCACTAAAGTCAATGGGAGTCTTTCCCTTGATTACAAAGGGCTCTGGGTGAGATCCAAGGCCCTTACTGCGCACTACATCGAAAGCAAGCAGCAGACAGAAGCGTGCAATGCTGAGATGTAATGGCATGGGAAGGGAGGGCAGCCTTAGTGCACAGGGCTGGGTGTCTGGAGTTGTGGTTCCATTCCCAGCTTGGCAACAAATTTCCTGGCTGCCTCGGGAAAGTCATTTAAACCAAAGTTTTCAGACGTGGCCACTCACTTTTGAGCGCCTTGGTTGCACGGGGCCCCTCTTCAGACGCCTCGGACCCGGCTTTCAGAGAATGCTTCGCACCCACCGCTCTGATTGGAATCAACAGGCGCTGTGGATGGTCACACTTCAGAACAACCAGACCCAGTTTAGGCACCAGAAAGACACAGAGGCCACATTGAACAATGTCAGCCTTACCCCCTCTGTGAAATGGAGACAGTAATACAGCCTCATCACGCAGAAATGATGTGAATCTAAGGCGTGGGGTAACTTTTCCAGAAGTGCCCCAGGTGACGAAGGCTCCTAAATCCCATTTTCAAAAGTAATGTAAGAGCCTAAATCCCATGGGTTTGGGCCCCCAAGCCAAATCTTCAAAGGTATTTAGGTGCCTAATTCCCATTTGACATCAATCAGAATTAGGCACCTAGATATCTTTGAAGATCTGGGCCTAAGTGCATGGGCCACTTTCGAAAAATGGAATTTAGCCATCTCAGTCACTTCGAAAATTCTGCTCCTTGTCTACACAAGAACGTTACACCAATTTCACTTAAATGGGTTTTTATTAAACCGACTGAGTTCACCCTGTGCCAACCCACGTTTTTCAGTTTGAGCTTGACTTCTTTCAGTTTTACTTCCCTAATCCATTTAAACTAAAGCTCTTTTGAATCTGAAATAAGTGTCCGCACAGCAGTTTGCATCAGTTTAACAAAAACACTGAGGCCTCAAGCTCGGGTCCCATAGACCTGGCCTCAGTGAGCAGTGCAGACATACCTGTAGTGGTGAGCACAGACGAAATGCTGGCAAATAAAAAAATGAGTAAATAAGTAACATTGGGCCTTTGGTTACTCCTGTGCATCCCCCAGTGAAATCAATAATCAGTTGGCTGGTTTCCAATGGCAACAGGAAAAGATAAATCAGGGTAAAAAAAAATTGTTCCGGAAAGGTTACAGCCATATGTTTTATTTATATGAGAAATCTATTCCCGTTTCACAGATCGACATATGCCTCTTTAGTCTCTAGCTCATTGGATCTCAGCCTGGGGGACGACTACGATCTCTTTTTTCTCACAAAATTGATGGGAGGAGGCCCTATTTTTATTTCTGCGGTAACATGCAGTCACAATATGAAACCACGGCACTATATTTATGGCCCACATGGGAAATGTAGCTTCTTATTTCCGATCAGTTCCCTGTGTACTTATGTCTTCCCCATTGTCACAGTATCTGAGCCCCTCACAGTCTTCAACGAATTTATCCTCACAACCCCCCTTCTCCCATGACATAGGAAAGAGTTGTTATCCCCATTTGTCAGATGGGGAACTCAGACACGTAGGCCTGGCCCCAGACTAACTGTTCCTGTTGAATCTGCTTCTGCATCTTTACAGTGCGTTAATGCGCTTTGATCGTGTCCTCGTTGCAACAGGACTAAAACTGTGACTGTGCGTCAGAATGGAGCATGCGGACAGTTGGAGCACGGCAGGCTAGAGCGGGGTAGGTTCATAGTCCAGCTTGCCACCAACTAAATGTTTGTGTAGACAACCCCTAAATCCCAGGGCCACAAAGGTATTTCTTTTTGAGATTCTGGGCCCAAGCGATTTGCCTAAGGCCCCACAGAGTCTATAGGGGAGTGAGGACTAACACTCAGAGCTCCATAGCCTTATCCACAAGATGAGTCTTGCTTCTCTAACGGTATGGTTAAACATCGGTCCACGTCAGGCACCCGATTCAAGACATGCAAATGATACAACCAGTGCACCATTGGGATTCAACCTCAGGGGAGAACAGGGAACAGTACTGGTGCCTCGCTCCCTTGAGATCACGGCCGGAGGACAGTAGCTTGAAATAAAAGGAAGGGTTTCCTGAAAGTGGCCCTGGCTGGCATTCCAGCTGGTTGGGAGATACCAGGTGTGTTTAATCTATCATATATGACCATGGGGGGAAGCCATTTTCCTCAGTATGTGGCCAAAGGTGATAATCCCCTCATATTTGACAGGGGAAGGGTGATATATTTCCCCTTTTTTCTTTCTTTCTTTTCTTTTAATTAAAGGCATTAGGCCAGATCCTCAGCGGCTGAAAAACAGCCTCGATTTTCACTGAAATCATGGCGAAGCATTGAGGCTCAGTGGTTAGGTACCTAGACCAGGATCCAGGAGACTTAGCTTCTACTCCTGCTGTGTTACCCCGAGCAAGACACTCCGTCTCTGTTTCACTCCCCGTCCTTTGTGCGTCTTGTCTATTTATACTGTAAGCTCTTCAGGCTGGGGACTGTCTATTACATGTATGTACAGCACCTAGCGCAATGGGGCTCTGACTTTGGCTGGGAGTCTATAGGTACTACTGTGATATAAATAATAGAAACAAAACAAAACACCAGCTGAGCAGCTGGCTCCATGGGCCTCCCTCACACCTGTATCACCTCACTTTTACTCCAGTGTACCTTCATTGAAATCAACTAACTTCCGCCAGTGTAAAACTGGAATAATTCAGTGGTGGCTCAGATGCCCTGCTTTTTATCCCATTCCAGCGGCTTACTCTGACCTGAGGGGGACTACGCCAATTGACACCCACTGAGGCGCTAGTGCCCAGGCCAATGCATTAGTTCACCTTTAAACTTGCTACTATACAAGTTATAATTACTTTGTGCCTCATCCAGTGACCTAGAAAGACAACTTCAGTGACACAAGAGTCACCATAACAAATGCGGACACCGAGAGGCAAACTAAGATGGCATTTAGGAATTTAATGAGCAATACACCCAACAACAATATCATCAGTTAATTACATCTTTTCTGCACTGGTTATACCTACCATGGACCTCTTCTGGGATTATTGAAATAAGGGACCTGAAGATTAATATATGCCAATCAATACATTCGGCATTATCCCAAATGCAGAAAAATTGCAATGGGTTTACTCTAACCTTGTTTGGTAATTATGTCCTCAGTCTGAAATTGCAATCAGTCAAAATACCACATTTATTCAAATTCACTCTGTGTAGCACATTCTTACTAGGCGCTCTTTTTTCCTTCCAGCTGAAGAAAACGAGATCACTTTTGTCCTGTTAATCTTTCCATTTAAAAACGTCTAGAAAGGAAGTCCTTTTCAGAACCAATCAAGGTAGAGTACAGCAAACTTGCATTGTTACACATATTGGGCCCCATTCTCATTTACGCTAAGTTCCCTTTCCACCACTCTGACAATGTAAAGATGGGGAGAGGGGGTAAATATAATTTATGCACACTTCAATAAGGCCCTTTCACACTCCCATATAGGTGTAAAGGTATCTTAATGTCTACAGTAATTTACATCCTGCACGCAGTAATATTTCATTTGATGATTCCATTTTGTATTTAGTAAATTTCCTGGAATCTTACAGTATGTTTTATTACAGAAAAATCACATTTTATACAGGTGTATGCATATTTCTGTAACATCTACAGCTGATGTCCTTTACCGCAGTTTGCGGTAGCATAACTGGTCTAAAATGAGGTGCAAATGCAATATATAACAATATGCTTTATGCCTGAAACTGAATGTGGTGGTCATGTCAAATATATTTCAAATGTATTTATGAACAGAACCTTGAAGTGTTGAAATGCATTTCTTTTCCCAGTGAGACACCCTAAATATTGCTGCGCGAACCCAAGAATACAGGGAGAAACGTTAAGTACATAAAGCACCTTATGTCATGTCAGTTGTCAATTAAATGAACTGTCTGGGCTGAAATTAGTCTGACTGTAATAAAAAAAGCATTTACCAGATTAATGTCTGCAGTACAGAAGAGAGCACAGATATTAAAGGGAAACATATGGTCACTGAAAACAGTTACTTAATTCGAGTTCCTACTGTTCATTTTGAAATCATACAGAGCATATTAATAATACTGTCACTTTTACTAGGTAGCCCTCAGTTTAAATGATGAAAACGATAGGCATTTTTACAAACACAAGCTGTTTCTTTTCTTTCCCTGGGCTAAGATACTGGATAAGGGGGCAATAAACATTCACATCTTTGCTGCTGACCACTTATTACATTTTAGACTGATAAGCCTCTATTTTCAACTAATTTAAGGGCCGGGAATGGCTTTGGTGAAGATATGTCAATACAGAGCTTCCTGGAAACATTAAAGTTGATTCAAACAACAAACATGGAAGTAGGATTTCTATAAAGTGATACTTCTTTTTCTCTCCACCCAGGAGGACAAACAGTGATAAAATTCAGTAGGGCAGAAAAAATTAGCCGCAGGCTATTCTGCTGGTAGCTAGGGGACCCGATCCTTTCTCCCCCTTAAAATCCAGGGGAGTTTTGCTGTTGACTTCGGTGGAATCAAGTCGGGTCCTCGATTCCAGCATAACTCAGCAATGCTGCATTTCCAAAACCTTTTACTCATTCCTTGAAACTGAATCCCCTTGGCGGGGTTGCATGGCAGATATAATGATCCATCATCTATCCGCATGGAGGTAAGCCAGCGTTGTTTCACAGGCGGTCTGGGCACACTTGCGTTTGGATATTTGTGAGTTTCATCTTTTTTTTTTTTTTTGTTCTCTCCCCGTTTTCCCTCGAATATTATGCTGGTTTCTGGTCATTGTTTAGCCTCATCCCCGCTATTGCAGGCTGGCACAGGATATACTATTGCAATGTCTGAATGGCAATTAGCCATTGGAAAATGGCATTAAGTTCTTGCATGATGCAAGCCTGTAGCTCCCAGAAGAGTGTCCCTTTGGGGAGGCTTTCTGGTGCAAATGGCAAAAGCAAGACGCTCCGCTCTGGTAGGAGTAAATCGAAAGTTTACAGCGTAGCTCTATTTAGCCTGACAGGAAAATTAAATTAAACTAGGCGCTCGCTCATTGTCACCGCTTAGCAGGGAGGGGGAAGTTGTGGCTCTCCAGGGAACAAGGAGAGAAATCAGAGAGAACGTGTGAACTGAATGGGGGGGATATTTCATGGTCCTTTCCTCCGCTTTCCTTAGCAGTTTCCAATCGTCCCTCTGCTTGCGGCCAACTTTACTGGGCAAAGCCATAACTGAGGGTGGATGGCACAGCTTCCAAAACCCAGCCTCCCCTGCCCTCCAATTTGCTGTGAAGGGCCAAAGGATTCCTAGGAGCAAAAAAAAGCGAGGCGGGTTCGAAATCTGAGTGTCACCGGCGGGGATAGAGGGAGGATCCCATCGGGGAGGCGCGGGATGGGGTTTGTTGCTCGGTTTGGCTTTGTGGTTGTTTTCTGTTTTGTTTTTTGCCGGGGGGGGTCATGTGTTTGTTTTCCGCTTGTTTTCTGGCCGAAGCCCTTTCGCAGCTGACCCAGGGAAGGTGTGTCTGAGAAGAAAGCAGGGCTTTTTTTCTGCAAGGGGCACTTAGCATATCTTTGTAGTGGAAGCGCCACTGCCCCAAGCTCGGGAGGAGCGGAAGACTTCGCGGGGCAGAGGAGCTGAGCAAACCTTGAAAACGTTTGCCATGTGGCAAAAGCTTAGCGGGGAGGGGGCAGCTGGAACCGAAGTGGGAAGGGGGAGGGCGCGGAAAGAAACCGGTTTCTCCGACGCTGAGAAACGACCGTGTTTGGGTAGTGCCGTTTTCTGAGGGGTCGGGGGGCCAGGGAAGGATAGGCATTCAAACGTCCTCCAGATGAAACCAAATGTCCTTTTATTTAAAAATAAAGAATACAGCCGCTTTCATGTCTTCGGGGTGCTTCGGTTACAGTCGCTTCCTGAATTCGAAGTGTGCGCTACACGTTTACACGGGTCTTCATTCCAAAAGCGGGTAGCGCTTTAAAAGAATCCCTCTTGTCCGCACTTCTGCAGAATGGGTTGTTTGTATGGGTCTTTGGCACAACGGAAGGGCCCGATCCTTCACCCCGGGGCCGATCCTGTCTTCAGAGTGCCTCAAGGGACTGGAGTCGGTGGAATTACACCAGTGCTGGCGTAAATTGAGAGGGAAATCAATCCCTTGGTATCCTCGGCCGGAGTTTCGCCTGCAATAAAAAGCGCTAACTAAAACCCCGAAGTCAGGCAGTAAGGTAGGGAGCGGGAGTGGATTAATTGGATTAACAAAACGTCCATGGTTTTGTCCAGGGAGGTGTGAAAAGTTAGGGTCGCGGGTGAGGCGAGGCTGCCCCAGTTATACAGGGAAGGAAGGCACATCGCTTTGGTCTGCGGCAAAGTCGTTCTGGCGACCTGGTAATATCTGACTAGCTCCTTTAGGGTGTCAAATAATTCTGGGTTCAGAAAACGAATGCAAGCTGCTCTGCACCTCTTGTTTTGCTAGCTATTGCGGAGCTGGACGGTCCTTGGCCAGATTATTGGTTTAGACCGCACCACTGCCTTTCCCTCCAATTTCATTTTGGCCGGCGAATTTTGCTAGCCAAGTTTTTCCCAGACCCACTGCTCTGGTAACGCCAGTTCTCCTATGTGCGGCAAAAGCCAAACTAGTTGAAACCCGAGGGTGCAGTTCACTGAATAAACCTGGCAGCTGTTCCAGAGGCAAGCGACTTTACTGTCAATACAGCCTTCCCAAGCAGACTGTAGAGGAACAGGTGTGGGGTTTCGCCCCCACGTGGGGACAGCGCCTCTGATAAGGATCGTGTCCTGACATGTGATCTTGGGGCTGAAGCGTTCCTGACCAGCAGTGAGAATTGCTCGGCGGTCTGTGCTTTTCTGGGTATTGGTAACTTTCCAAATGTTGCAATGCACCGGGATCACACGTTCTCCAAAGAGATCTTTTGACATGGCGCTGCGATTCCTCCTCTACTGGGGAAAAAGAAAAGGGGGAAAATAAATCGTGTGAAAAACCAAGAGCGATTTAAAATAGGTTGGGTCCCAGATCTCCTTTCCTCCAGAAGCAAATTCTCCCAGGTCAGCTGGTGCTTGCAAATCAGAGCCACGCTCCTTCTGTTTTAATGTGATTTGCATTTTCTAAAAACTTTCTGAACATTCAATTTCATGCTTGGCTACACCTGTAAATACAGTGCCCCGTCATTCCCCACTCCGCCCGGCGGTAATGAACACGCTGATATGCTTATTTAAAATCACGTTTCCAGCAAAAGGCATTTCTCTGGCGCTATCAGCAGCCTCCACCTGAAATAGTCTTGCAAGACGGAGCGTGTCTGAATTGCATTGTCCTCTGCTCAGGCGGAGCTTTTTATGGGGCTGCCTAATGAGGTTTTGATCAGGTTTTTTTTTCACCGTTCCTTCCAACCTGGCCTTGGTGTCCATCAAGACGCATTTTAAAGCTTCATTAGTCCGAACAGTTTAACAGAAGTGGCCTTTCTGCATAACATACAAGAGGCGTCTTGACCAACCAAAGTGTGCGCGCGAGTGTGTTTGTGTGCGCGCGCGTGTGTGTGTGCGCGCGCAAAGAGCACACAGACGATCTAAGTGTGCGTCTCGAGCTGTACAAACCACGCACGTGTATTGGCACACCTATGCGCCCACATGCACAAAGTTGTTCAAAGTTTGTTCGTCTTCTTTATAAAGATTCTTAACGGGTGTGTGTGGAGCCAGAGGGAGGCAGAGACGGGGTCTCCTTAAATGCAGTCAGTCTTCGGTTTTGATCTGTATTTAGGAGCCCTGGGGTGCCGTCTCCCTCTGTTCCTACTGGGTGTGTTAGTTGCAGTGTAAGGAACTCGAACCTAGAACCGCTGTGGCAGCCCCAAAGCACGGACACAACAATGAGGCCAGGCAGACAACCCTTCACAGTCAGTGAGCTCATGGCAAGGAGAGCCGAGCAGCAAAACTTTCGACGGATGGATGGATCGATGCACACCGCCCACGGGATTCAGCAATGACGTGGTGAGCTAACTCCAGTGGGGCTCCCCGCGTGAGTAAAGCCCTACATCTGGTCTGGGTGGCTTCCTCGCCGGCATCGGTGCATCTGTGAAATGAGCGCTCCCGGCGGCGGTTCGTTCCTGTCGCTTTCTCCGCGCTCCGGGACTGGGGCGAGAGGGGGGCTGTGCGGAATGCTTCGGAATGAAACCGAATCTTGAATTCCTTCTCGACTGCTCCGTGAACCTGGGAACGACGGTACCGAGGACTTCATGCCGTTTAAATGGAAGTTGCGAGAAAAGGCTCTTGACGCGCCCAGCCGCGAGTTCTGAAAGGTCTGGGCTCTGCTTTACCTGCGAAGCTTGGCCAGAAGTTTGCCCTCGAAGTTTGGCCAGACACGTTGCTTGGGAGCAGAAGCGGGCCCCAGGTTTCCCGACCAAACCCCCAGCAAACCCAACGGCCCCATGCACGCCTCAGTTGAGTTCCAACCCCCCTGAGATCCCTCGCCACGCCTCTGTCCCAAGTGGGGATGTGCGCTCTGGGAAAGACATTGCAACGAATGCCTACAAAAGACAGTTCCGCCAAAGCAAAGCATCACTCAAGCTCCATGCGAGAAAATGGTCCCGCTCTGTTCTGTCACACTGGCCGGCTTTTGGCGTTGCGGGGAATAATTGCTGAGGTATAAAAACTGCTCGGTCCTCGCTGGCTTGATTACTCCCTCACTATTGATTGAAAACAGCGAGTCCTGTCGCACTTTAAAGCCTAACACGTCTAATGTCTTTAAAGAAACAGACTAACGGGGCTGCCCCTCTGCAACTTGTCATTATGATTTGCTACTGTCGCCCTTAGCAATGGGAAAGACCCTTCTGATCCCTGTCGTTTGGTGGTGCCCAGGGGGGAGTGGACTGCTATGGTGTCCCTGCGGGTATTTGATGTGTAGATCTACATATCGGTGCTATTAACACCATAGTTCAATTCCCTTCTAGTTAAAACTGGACGGCCGCCAGCATCCCCTCCCTGGGATTTAGCTACTCTCTTGTGGCCACCGGGAAGAGACTGTTTCTGTCCTGGGGTGAAGTTTTCCTCCTGCTCGGGGGGAGTGGAGGATTGTTTCTGGTTTGGCCCTCATGATACTAGCGATGTGGGGCGGGGGAGGGCGTTACGACCAAGCTACTGTCTGATTCCGGGGGAAGCTTCCTTGCAAAACGAATGGCACCGCGGTGTCTCCCTTCGCTGCCGTCCCTTGCGGGATTCCGCGGGGCGCCCGGCCCGGGAACCAGCTGCCCCCTCTCCACCAAAGCGGGCGAAGCAGACAAACGAAAGGTCGCTCGCAGCCTAGAGCCCAACCGCCAACTTTCGGGCTCGTGTCCCCATTTTCGTGGGTCGTCCTGGCTGTTAGGCCGGGGCTGGGGACGACCCACGGTCTCTCAACCACCATTCCTGGCGAGATGTAAACCGAAGTCGCTGCGCGTATTTACTCCCGGCCAGGAGCCGGTTCTCTGCGTTTGGGGAGCAGCCGATGAGTGGGGTAGAGACGGCTACCCGGGGGAGAGAATCTAGAACTTAGCAGGGCGCTGCAAAACAGCTGTGGGGACACTTGGGGGGGGGGAAGCAAAATCCACAACAAAGCTGTTTCCTACGATGTCCCCTTCTTGTTCCAAGAATCCGTTTGTGCCCACCCTCCTGCCCTCTGTCTCATCCGATCTGCTGTCTTTGGGGGGGTCCCTTTTCAATGCATTTCAGCAAGAAATGAGACACAGGTGGGGTGCCCGGGAAAGCAGCAAGGGCTGGAAGCGAGAGAGGCCGCGATTCAATGAGCTGGGAAGAGCCACCAGGGCAGCTCCTTTTTGCTGTTTACCGAGGAAGGGCGGAATGTAAACCCCGCTTTAGACAATCGATGGGCCCTTGTCTCCGGTTACAGAGCCGAGCTGGCTAAATGAATCTGGCACGCTGATAAGCGCAGGTTAGGCACCTGAGATAAACCCCTTCCAATGGCTCGATGGCGGAGGAGATAGAAAGGGATCTCGGACGTGAGCTGCGGGTGTGGAGAGGCGCTTTAATTTGCCTGCCCTTGTGCGCAAAAGCACCAAAAAAAAAAAGGCTGGCGAATGTCCTAGGTGACAGCAGGGCCGTGGTTGTGAGCGGGGGAGAAGAGCTGGGCTAAGGTGGCGGAGAAAGATGGTTATTTACAGGACTGATTAGCACTGCCCTTTTAGAAGCGGGTTTCCACGGCTCCGTCCTTTGGAGCCTATCGCACTTCTGAAGGTCCAGCCCCAAATCTACATCTAGCGATTCACCTCCTTACAGAGCTGCAACTTCAAAAGCTTTCGGTCGTGTTAAGGTGCATGGGAGGGGCAGGCGGGGGAGGAAGCGATGGAGGTTTCGGGGTGCATTTCCAACCGTTTGCAGCCGTAACCTGACCTTGGGCTGCACGCTCCCTCCTCAGAAAGGTAACTCTAGCCACCCTGGAACAGAAAAGGAGAGAGGTGAGAGTCCAGGATCTGAGCAGGAAACCCGTAAACTAAACGGCGATGTCGTTTATTGCCGAACCTCGAGACATTATGCCGAAAGGAGGCCCCCCGCCCTGTTTAAAGACACTTTCCCCCATCTAAAGCCACCAGACATTGGGTTTCCCTCTTCTCTGCTCTCCTGGCTGACGGCTGGAAAGACACGGAGTCGTGTTGTTCGCCCATGTGCCTAAGCAGCTCTCCTAGGGGCTCCCTGGTCTCGGTGAGTTCCCGGGGCGGCGGGAGGGGACAGTATACACACGGGGCTCCGCCGGCTTGCGTTTGACCCGGGAACCCGGGCAAGCCCTGGGGCATGGCAGCCACAGCAAGGTGCAAGGCCCGGTTTCCCTGGCGGAGAAAGCCTTGCGGAGCCGCTCTCCCAGGTGAAGGGCAGGCGGAGGGCACCTCTCCCATCGCTTTAGCCGAGCAAACGCTACGGGTTTCTCTTGCGATCCTTCCCCGAGCGCACGGCTCGCCCCCAAGGGAAAGTCTCCGCCTCGCCCGGGCTTCGAGCCGCCCCACGAAAAGCTCAGCCCGCTACCCGCGTCCGGCGCTCGCCCTGCCCGCCAGATGTTCTCCAGCTGCTGCTGCGGGCCCCATTCAGCCCAGTGAATTTTTTCAGCCTGCCGTCTGAAATAGTCCCGGTCCCCCCAACAGACGAACACACAAGCCCTGCCCGTCAGTAAATCAAGGCGATGGGAGCGCTGAAAAACACGAGGGTCTTAGGCGCGAGGGAGAGCATTTCTTTTCGGCGAGTTTGGGAGCCGTGCCACACTTCGCAAGGCTTCCCTTGGCTACATAAAATAAACCCGGGTGAAAGGGGCTCTGTCCAGAAAGGGTTAAAGCCACACTCGGGCAAAGCAAGCGTTTCTGAGCACGGCCTAGCTCTGACGAGCCCACCCCGACCGTCCAGCCCGAAGCAAATGGTGGATTGTGAAAGCAAACTTTCTGGGACTGGGGAACGGCTGGCCACAGGATAAACAGCAGGCGCGTGTGTTTCACACGGTCCTCTTCTGATTGGCGTGCGGCGGGCCACCAAATGAGAACCGCTGTTCTGAGGTGGCGATGTAGCTGGTTAACGCGCCGTCTAATGGCCAGCCCATTGGGTCAGGCCCCACCTAGTACGGAGATCGAAAGGAGCTCCCCCACCCCTCCCCCCGGTTTTTGTTCCTGCTGGAGGAGAGGGAGGGGAAATGGCGTTTAAATAGACAGCAAATAAGGTCACTGGCTAGCCACACCATTCAATCCTCATCATCGTCTCCATCTGAGTGCTTTAGGGCCTGATCCAAAGGCCACTGAAGAAAATGTTGAGAGTCCTGTCGAGTCCAGTGATCTGTGGGACAGGCGCTTTTCATCCCTAGAGCTCAAAGACATGGGGGGGAGCCAAATCGTTAGCCCCATTTTACAGCCGGGGAAACTGAGGCAACCTGGGGGTGACGGGTGGAGGAGAGGCGATTTAGGGGGAAGGATTGCGCGTCCTTGCAGGGAGCTCGAGAAGGTCTGTCACCCCTCGGTAAAGTGATTGGGGCACCATGAAACGCAGTGTGGCAGGGAACAAAAAAGGGAAACGAACCTACTCCACTGAGTCCTATTCTTGCTTTCTCAAGCGCTGGAGCGACCTGGGAACTCATTCATTTTAAGCACACCCGAAGACTCCCCCCCCCGTGTTCACTCCTCTGGTTTCACGTCCCGCTACTTCCCAGAGTAAAAGGCTTTTTTCCAGTTGTTCTAACGTAATTGCTGTTAGAAGAAACGAGCCAGCTCTTTTCGACCTCAGCAAAAAGCCGCCGGTGAGATGATGGAGGATTTCGCCTTTAAAATTGATGGCTGCATGGGGCCGTGTGATGATTTTAAACGTAGATTTTTCTAATCGTGTGTGTGTGTGCGTGCGTGTGTACTCTTTGAGGGATAGCTTGAGATTAATGCTTAGCTAAGCAAAAGAAATGCGATCGGAGAAACTATCCTGTGTCATATGAATTTGGACTCGATTTTCACTCCGATTTTGTGTGTTTATTATCGAGGATGTTAGGTTTAAATCCCTGCCTTTTAAAATTATTACGATTTTTTTCCAGAAAGTACCCCTTTTGTTTTTCCCTGACCCTAAATCCATTCAGATTTTAAAATGTTTAAATCGTCGGTATGGAAAAAAAGACAGAATCGCTGCATTTAACCTCATCACTTTCTACAGATTCGCCCCTTCCCGTATTAATCGGCAGTTTTGTTTCCAGATCTTTTTTATGCTTTTTACCGTTCTTCTAAAAATATTTCTCCTTAAAAAGGAACCGTTCTCATTATTTCCCGAACTAAATCAAACCTAGCAATGGTTTTGTGCTTATTTAAACCCCCATCCTCAACAATTGTAAAATGACTTGGTACCTAATATTTTTCTCCGAATGAATCGTCTCCCAAATGTTATCTGTAATATAAAATATTTCGGTTGCATTGAATAGCCCACAAATATTAGCAGATTCCACAAAACAAAATACAAAGGCGCTCTTAAAACAATGCCCCAAATAGAAAAATAGGAATCGGCTATTCCTTTCCAAACGCTATTTTGAGATACATTGGGGAGGAATCTGCCAAGTAAATAACAGGGCAGCAGGCTATAAATCATCAAATGGCATGCTGTTTAATATTTACTTATTTGAAGGTTACACACTGCATAGGTAGCAAACTTCGAGGGATATTTTCCCCCGCTTTTCTACCATACCTGGCTTCATGTGGTTTATGGCTCTGTATACCGTGGAAGAGAAGCCAGCTTCTCCCTGCCGAAATATCGGATTAGGAATATTTCCAGAAGAAAGAGGATAATGTGAACTGACTTTAGCCTGCAATAGTCTAAAGCAGAATTACAGCTTGTAAAATAGGTTTCCATCAGTCTCCCAGGAGACTGCCTGAACTTCTACGTGGGTGTTCCACCCCTTGTTAGCTCCCGCAATAATTAGTCGCATCTGTTTTTTTAAGATTATCAATAAATGCATCTTTTGCATACAATTATAAAAGGCATGGGGCGGAGGGGGGGCGAGGGTATTTCCACGGGCTGTTTAGAGGGCAATACACTTTGGAAAAGTTTGACACTAGACAGCGCACCAAAGACCCACGCCGTTCTCTTTAAAAGTTAGAAGTGACTTTCTTATCAAACTGCTGGAGATGTCATCTTCTTTGTGCTTTGATGTCTGCTGTCTTTTGAGACCATCTCTGCATGTCATTACCAGGCTCACACAATTAAAGAGGTGGCTATTTTTTTTTTCAGACGGGAAATAAGAAGAAGAAAAAAAAAAACAGTGAACACAACTACATGATTTTTGGCCTCAGATCTTAGCTCTGAATATTGAAACTCACTGTTAAACTTGTTTTGCATTTCCTAAAGAGACGAGTTTAAATGCACCCAGTGAGCTCCTCGGATATTTGGGGCCCTAAGGTTTTAACTGCGGGATAGTGAAACGCATTGGATTTAAACTGCCCTTTCCTGAACAGAAACGTTGAAATACACGGAGCCATTTTTTAGCGAATTGTATCCTCTGGGTTTAGACGATTTGGGGTCAGAGCTCACTGTGAGCGCTGGAGAGAGCCGTTCTTAAACTGCAAACTGACTTTTCCTAGCAGGCGAATTTGAGTGCTTTGATACTGGGCAGCCAAGGTGTGAAACCCGGCGCTCTTTCAGCTCAGCCTGATTAGAGAAATTCACCGTTAAAATGACTTTGCACATTGGAGCAGTTTTACTGCGGCGAGGCCCTTTGGGGCTTGGTTAGCTGCAGAGATGCTAGATTTAACAAATCCAATTCAGTTTGATGGGCCGGACTTTGTGCTTCCCTCCTCCCGTCCCCGCAGAAAAGTCACCACGGCCCTGGAGGATAGCCGGTCCCACGATCTGAGGGCTTGAGCGAAGTCACTGTGGGGGGCGCAAGGGGGGCGGGGTGCAGCCAAAGTCAAATCTAGCTGATATTGTTTCATCCAGCGGGAAATACCGTCGGGGGGGGGGGCTGGACAAGGCCTCTGACTTTGCTGGCTGCAATATGCAGAACAGGGGGTGGCTGATTGCATGCAATTAAATCGCGTGGCCAAGCGAAAGAAGGGTGCACTAGCTGCCCAGCTCCGAAGCGGCTGCAGCCCGGGGTTGCCATGGCTCTGCGGACGCCTCCGCCTGTGATGTCCCCGGGCTGCAGCTCAAGGCGTCCGGGGCCCGCGCGGTGCCATTTGAAACCCGGCCCCTTGTTCTTCTCTCCTTGTGAGCGAGCCATCTGAGGCGGCGGGGCCGGGGGGCTCGGGCCGGGAGCGGGGGCGGCTGAAAAGTGCCTTCTCGCCTTTGGTTGAGCCGAGGAGCCTTGCACACACAGTTGCAGGCCAGTTTTTGGGCTGCGGAGGGGGGGAGGAAATCCAGGCTTTTGGCTAGAAGAAATGCAAGGTGGGGGGGCTGCAAACGGGGTGTCTTGTCAAGTCCCCTGAGAATTAGCAGCGTCCCAATGCAGCCCCACTTGGGGAAGGCAGCGCTTGGCTGTTAGTTCAGGGAAACCTGTCTTCATGGGCAGGCGGGGTGGAGCAATCAGGACCTTTTTTCTCCCCAGGAAAAGGATGCTCGGACGGCTGCTCTCTTGCGGTAGCAGGGCTAGCACGGGGGTACCAACAGCGCACCCCCTCCTTGGGCTGCCTTTGACTCCTGTCCCCCCCCCCACGTGGCATCTGGTCGCAGCCTGTGTCCCGAGTTCTCTGTGGTCCTTCCCCGCCCGGGCACAGCGAGGATGCCTTTACTTGTTTCTGATGTATCGATACAAAAGCCGGAGTGGGGCAGCGCCTCGAGGCGATAACGATCGGGCTGCTTAAATTGGCCATTTGGCAGACTCGATCTCTCCAAAACGCCCGCTTGCTTTCCAAAGTAGCAGGGCTTTAAGAGACTGTCCAGCTCGAACCCTTGGCTGCCACAAAGGCCGGCCAGTCCCTATTTAATTCAGCCCCGGCGTGGGCTTCGCTCGAGGTCAGTTCTCGCACACTCGTTCCTCCCCCCAAGCCAAGGGTCCCAAGTGGGGGACGTGGCGAGACATTCATTTAATGACACGTAATGGACGAATCCGAGGAGCCCCGTTACCCGTGGAACTGGGAGGTCATGAATGATTTAAAAGCCATTAGCCTCTCTGTGTGTCCTGCCGAGATTTCATCTGGGCCGGGAATCTAACCTGTCACATCCGTCAGCTGGAGGGGACAGCAGAAGAGCCTGGCGGTTGGCCCCCCTTTCAGCGTGGAAATTATTAATTTCCCATCTCACCGGGGCGGGCCAGGGGCAAATCCCGGGCTACCCCCCTCGCCTCTGGGCCGTTTTCTCAAAGCGCTGCCACCCCGGCCCCTTGGCGGGAGGCGATCGCCCGGCTCTTGTGTGGGGCGACCGAATAGCCCGGCGCACCCCCCGGTCGGTGGCTCACCCACCTGGCTGAAGCCTGGGATGAAATCCGTTTGCCGAAATCCTAAACGCTTCTGCAGACACCGCTTGCGAACGCCTTCCCTGGTGGAGCCGCTCGCAAGGGGACAAACATCCCACCGAATCCTACCCCCCGCCCAGCTCTTTGGAATCCGAATCCAAACTGGGGAACCCCCCCTCGCACCCCAGCATTCCGCAAGCGGCAATCACCCGCGCTTCAAACTCCTCTTTGCAGACCCGCACTTGCTAATGCTCTTTTTAGTTCGGCCAGTTCGGGGGGTTTGGAAGTAGCCCTCCGCCCCCAGGCCTGCTAAAATTATTCCCAGCTCCCCTCTCGGCTTCACTTAATTTAGACTCATTTGCGTGTGCGGAGTATAGGAATGGGTGAAACAGTTCGAATCCGCCTTGCGGGTTAAGGAACGTCTCGCTCGATAGGACACGCGGTTCATTTATGCACGGGTGCCTCTCACGAAATCCCTAAACTCGGCACCCGCATTGCAAGTATTAAACCGAGAGCCCGGCTCTGTTCTGGGAAGGCGCATCGATGCTGCGCCTGGTGGGAAGTTTCCATAAAGCGGCAGGTCCCAGGAATTCACAGGGACATGGCACGGATCTGATTTTTCTCTTCACAGCTTGCACTCAGGCAGCGTGTTCAGGGTCACACAGCGAGCCGCTTCTAGTGTGCGGGAGGGGGTCGCAATAGCTTGGCTGTGCATGAAAAGATGCACCGGCAAGACCCAAAGAGCACGTTAGATCAGCGGGAAAAAAGCGAGTGAATCGATATTAAAGCAATTACATCTACCACAAAACGCAGGCAGCCGCACCGCAAACCAGCTCCTCTCTGGAGGAGCCGCGGCGCGTTTTATTTTCCGGGGAGGACCCCGCAAAAGCAATGCGAGCCGGACTCGCGGGCTGGCAAAGGATGATTTCCTGGGAAATCCAGTTTCTGGGAATGCCCTGTCCATAAAGTGAGCTGTGGAAAGATGGGGCTACCCCCGGGTAGGTTTCAGGTTTCCACTGCTCCTCGGCTGCGTTTCTTGCTCCCTCCTCGGGATGCAAATAACACTTACTAAGAAATAGAAACACCCCCAAAAACCCACCGCTCCGAGATCTTTAGGCATGGGTGAGTCCCTCGAGCGAGCGGGCTGCGAATCCTAATTTCAACCTGCTCCACTTTAATCCAGGAAACCCGCGATGGGAAAAGAGCTGTTAGTTCGCCCCGACAGCCGAACCCCAAGGTCAGGCTGCCCCCCCCGCTTGATTTAATGTGAGGGGGGCGGGGGGCTAGAAATGGGGCGCTGCAGGTTGGAATTTTTAAAAAAAGAAGAAGATAGGGCTGGAAATCACCTACCTGACGCCCCCTGAGCTGTACTTGGCGATGACAATCCAGCATTCAGCAGCCTCGACCGACTGCAACTGCGGGTGGCATCTCCGCATTTATTTGAGCTCAAACGGTGCGACTGTTGACTTTAGCGCAAAGCAAAGATTTCACTGCCCGCTCGTTTAAAAATGAATATTTTACCCAGATATCGATCAGCTTTATAAAATTCAGTTAAGCACAATGGCTCAAAAGGAAAAAAAAGGGAAAGGGACGCACTATAATATCTGTGTAAATTTGCTGAAGTCTGACGTGGTGTTGAAAGTTTACCCTCCTGGAATTTGGATCTAGATTTTTTTTTTTTTTTGGTTGTTTAGTGACTTTGTTTATTCACAGATCACGGTGACTTAAACCAGCAGGAGCGGCAAGCGCTCGCTGTGGTGGTGGGGAAACAAATATCTAGTGAGGTTTTTTTTTTTTTTGGTGGGTTGCTTTTTTTTTCCCTTTCTTTCTTTTTTCTTTCCACCCTCAGCGCGTCCACGATCCAGGGGGAAAGGGAGCGGAGCGAACAAGGCAACAAATAAAAGGATCTGCTTCTATAGCAGGCATCCAAATGACATCCTTTTTATGTATTCGGACAGAACTATATCTTATCTGCTGGGATCAACGGAGTGAGAGAGCCGCTAAGTAGTTTAAAACTAGCATTTAACAATGAGCAGGCGATATACAACATAACAGGTTAGTGCATCGCAGTCGCAGCTCATTGTTCTCAAATCAGCCTCATTCCCTGCTTCTATTCTTTCCCCCTGCGGGAGCCTTTTATGTGATAATGAAACCCATTTTATGCTTTGGTTCACAACGTGTGTGTCCTTGCAGTGTAGAGACGGACAGATTTCTGGCTGGATCCTAGTTTTGTTTTGTTTTGGGGTTTCTCCCCCCCCCTTCTCTTTCCCTGAACAAAGCCGAATTTTAAGAAGGATTTGAATGTTATTTTGGACAGCAAATCTATGACTCCTTAAACGCGTGGGAAAACAACAAGTGGTTGGGAAACGGGGCGAATTTATCACGCGAAAAACGTTTCAGCCACCGGATGCGTTGCAATCAGGCAGAAAGCAGCGTCTTGCTTTCTGGGCAAGCTATTTGCTGCATTCAGAGCGCCAGAAACTGTTTAAAAATTAGCACCTCATTCTGGGGGTGTAAAATAAAACGTGCTGCTAGATCATTTGATCTAAAGCATGGGGGAAAGTCCCAGAGAGGTAGGTAGCCGTGTAAGTCTGCATACAGCAAAAACAAGGAGAGTCTTGTAGGACTTTAAAGACTAACACATTTAATTTCTGCAGGCATAAGCCCACGAAAGCTTATGCCTGCACAAATTAAATTTGTTAAAGTCCTACACGGCTCTCGTTGTTTTTGATCTAATGCAGGTATTCTCTTCTCTCTGAAAAAACAAGGGACCACACCGTGCACATCATATATGACGTGTTCCCGACACCGTGTGATTTATTCCCTGCATAATACGGCATTTTTTTAAAGACGGCTCTGTAGCGGCATGTGGCTAGCTACAGATATAACAGTATTCACACGAACACCAATTATGTTGTAATCAGATAGATCCACGAATCTATCTAGTGACAAATCAACCATTAGACGGTGGGGTGGTTTTTTGTTTTTGTTTTTGTTTTTTCCCCCAATGCAACGTCAATGATTTTTCTTTAAAACGTGTCATACACCTGATGCGTGTATGTTTTATTTCTGGGACGTGAAAAAATGCAAACTACCCTCTCTGAACGTCGCTTTTCACTAGTAACTAAATATGTATTGAAACGCATGGAGTGGCGGGCCGGTAACCAGCGCTTGGAGGACAATATTGTGGCAAAAGGAGCCATACAAAAAAAACCCCACCGTTTAAACACTTTAAGCATCATTATAGTGAATATATTTTCTTGTATGAAAGCGTTTGACTGCCTCCACTGCGTCTTCCGGGGATTAAAGATCTGAAATCACACACACGGCTACTCTTAATTTTGGTGTGTATCTGTGTATATATGAAACTGGTTTCAGTTCACAGAAATAGTAACGTTTTCATTACTCCAGCCGTTTCCCTGTATGCACAATTAACCGTAACAACGGAAACCTATTGATATGTATGTCCCAGGCTGGAAACAGGTTTAAAATGTTGAGTCTCTCTTACACCTTTTTTCCCCCGATCGCCTACGCGGTCGATAGGTTAGCAGCACATTCAGGGTCTTGCTCGGTTTTTAGCAGCTCGTCCTAAGAAATCCCGCCCCAGTCCTGCAGCCATCCAAGGCGCTGGTGCAATGGCCGGTGGTTTCAAAGGGGCCCGAGCCCTCCGTTTGTATTGATGGTCTGGAAAGATTTAGCTTCCTAGGGCCTCCTTTTCTCCCTCAAGTGAGTGAGCCAGCCGGGCCAGGTTTGCAAGGTGGCCTAGTGTCTCTGCCTGGGGGCGGGTGGCTCACGGGCTGGCCCGGGAAGGGGCGCACGCAGCGCTTGGAACTGCGGGCGCGCCGTCGAGTGGAAGAGGTGGCTTGTATTTGCGTTATGGACTGGTCCCGTGTAAACCGCGGCTTGGCCAGGCGTTAGGCCCCTCCGCCTTTGTCCAGCCGCCCCTCCAGCGCAGCTCCCTTGCTGCCAGCTCATATATATATTTTTGTGCTTTCCCTTGGAACAAGCCCTGGAGTGAAGGGAGCTCGCCGCCGCCCTCCGCTCGCGGATCCCTTCCAAGGTTTTGCAAACGCCAAAGTTCATGACACCAAGGCCAGTCTCGGCAGCCTGTCACCTGGCGCCATAGAGACCGAAGCCGTGTGTTTTACACAGCGCCTGCATTTCGGATTGGCATGGCGTGTCTTTGACCCGGCTCGGGGGCGGGGGGCTGTGTCGAGGGGCAACGAGGGCGGGGGGTGGCTCTGCACATTCGTTGTTTCTAAACTAACTCGAGCTATAAGAGTTGGAAGCAGCCCAAGGTAAACGCGGCTTCTTCTTTTTTTTTTTTTTTTTTGCTGCGTTTTCCTGCTTACTTGCTTGTTTGCGGAGTGAAACCCGAACCTGGTTAATTTCACAGGTTCCTTTCGGTCTCGAAGTGGCGTGATCAAAATTTGGGATTAACCAATCGGTGTCACTTTTAAAACGTTTCATAGCTCCATGAAACATATCTAGGAGGCACATAGAAAGGCCCAGGACATGGCATGTACTTTTCATATGTGTGTATATATATTATATATCTCTATATCGCTTGTGCAGATAACTAAAACTTTTCGGGTGTGTGCATATTATCTATCTGTTAATCGATGTGTAATATATATATATATCTTTTCATAGCTGTATGGGGATAGACACAGCTTACATATGCACATGTGCATATGTATCTTATAGAACAACTTATCTGACTTTTTTCAGATATATTCTCCCCGAATATATATAAATGTATATTACACGGAGAGGATATATTTACCCGGAGCTACAGGTCCATGTAGCTCGCCTTCAAAATTATTAACGAGCTATATTCATAACTGAAATAAAAATGGAACCCGTTTGTTTTCCATTATCCCCGTCACGTTTTCCCCCTACAGTGGGGGAGGGAGGGGAATTGGAAAATCCGAAGAAAAAGATCCAGGGGGAAAAAAACGCCAATAACACTTTAATATAGTTTTGTGAAATCTGGCTGTTCAGGACCAGAATACACATTTATAAGCCATAAATAAAGCATACAGAAACGATAAATTAATCAGATCCAAGTAGTTTACTCGCCCGGTAACATCGAACGTTTGTATCAATTACAACAATCTAGCCTGACTTTTTTTTTTTCTTTTTATAAATTTTTCTTTTTTTCTCTCTCTCTTTTCCCTTTTTGTGTGTGTGGGTTTTTTGTTTTTCTCCTCCTCCTCTTTCTTTTTACAACATGAAAAGACATGAAAACTTTTGGTCCTCGGTTTAAAAACTAACATGGTTTCACACGGAATAAATTTTCGGTCACTTTCACACACGGGCACACACACACGCACGCACAAAAAATAATAGATATATTTATAGCTCCCTGCAACAAAAAGGTTTCCCCCCTACCCTCTGCTGCCCGTGACATAAAATCAACCCCCCCCCCCAACAAACCAACCCAAGAAACAAAAATCCCCGCTTGAAACTGATGCTTAAAGAGGCCAGGCAATTCCGGGGCCCGATCCGCAGCTCGCGGGGACTGTGGATGCGTGGAAACTGGTCCTTTCCGCACGGGGCTGGGGCGGGTTGGAGTACAAACACGCACAACAGCTCGAGCCACCCGCACCATGGGCGCGATCCCAAAATGCAGCCCCCCGGCCCGCTGGGCGGCAGAGGGGGAAGAGGGGCCCTCTAGGAAGAGTTCATGATGGGCCGGGCGTACACCCCTTGGTAATACGAGGCGTCCCCGGCCAGGGGGGGGAGCTTCCACGCCGCTTTTGTTCGTTACGGGGCCCATGGCCAGGCTGCCCGCCATGGGCGAGCCGTAGCCGGAGTAGTGCATCACCTGTTCGTAGGCCTTCAGGTCCATTTTGTGGTGGGGGGCCGGCGGGTGGTGGGGGGGCGGCGGCTGCTCGGGGGAGGACATCAGGTTGTTGATGGAGAAGGGGTGGTTGAAGGCGTAGTGGTGCTCGGCCTTGAGGTGGGCCTCGTGGGCCAGGTGGTGGTGCGGGTGCTGGTGGTGGGGGGGGGGCCAGCAGGTGCTGCTGGGCCGGCGAGGGGGCTGGCTGCGGGGGGGCGCCCTTCAGCTCGGCCAGAACCCGCTTGTGCTCCCGGCAGGGCGAGGCGGCGGCGCGGGGCGGCGAGCGGGGGCTGTCGGAGGAGCCGCCTTCCCCGGCCAGGGCGGGGGGCTGCTGCTTCTTGCCCCCCCCGCCGCCCCCGCCGGCCCCCCCGCCGCCGCCTTCCTTGCCCCCGGCCGGGGCCGGCTTGTCGCACTTGAAGCGCTTCTGGCGGCGCAGGTAGCAGCCGTTCTCGAACATGTTGCCCGAGTCGGGGTGCAGCGTCCAGAAGGAGCCTTTGCCCGGCTTGTCGGGCGAGCGGGGCACCTTGAGGAAGCAGTCGTTGAAGGAGAGCGAGTGGCGGATGCTGTTCTGCCAGCGCTGCTGGTTCTGGCGGTAGAAGGGGAACAGGTCCATGATCCACTGGTAGATCTCGCTCAGCGTCAGCATCTTGTTGGGCGACTGCTGGATGGCCATGGTGATGAGCGAGATGTAGGAGTAGGGCGGCTTGGCGTGCGTGTAGCTGCGCCGGTAACTCTTGGGGTCCCGCGCCCGGGCCAGCCCCCCCTGGCCGTACATGGGGCTCAGCGAGCTCACGCTGGGGTAGGGGGCCAAGCCGCCCATGGAGCCGGCCTGCGGGCTGAGCGCCGGGCCCATGCCGCTGCCCAGCCCGCCCATGGCCCCCGGGCCGGGCGAGACGCCGGCCAGAGAAGGGCTGACGCCGGGGTTGGCGTAGGGCAGGGAGCCCATGGGGCCCGCCGGGCCGCCGCCCATGGCCGACATGCCCACGTAGGAGTTCATGCCCAGGCCCGCGTTCATGCCGCCCACGGAGGGATAGCTCTGCAAGAAGAAGCGGGGAGAGCCGGGGGGGGAGGGAGGGGGGTTAACGTCGGCTGCCAGCCGGCCTGGGGTCCCCCCCAGCCCCCCGGGCGGCCCCAGGGTCTCCCGCTGCTGCCCCCCCCCAGCCCTACAGCGCCGGGAGCCGATCGCCCCGCGCTGGGGGGCCGGGCGGGTCACATCGTTTCCCAATCAGCGGCTGCCCACCGGCGCCGGGGCTGGCCGGGCGACGGCCCCAGCCCCGGCCCCCGAGCCGTGGGGACGGAGACGCGCCGCAACCGACCCAGGCGCTGTTCCTTGGCCGCCGTCCCCCCAACCCCCGGCCATGCACTTTTTTCCCTTCCCCCCTCCTGCCCCCCTTTTTCTCTTCCCCCCCCCCGCCTGCCCCAGACGTCCCCCCCGCCTGCCCCACTTCGCGCGGCTCCGGAGGGGCGGCGGATTTGGAGGCGCGGGGGTCGATATTGGATCGGCCGGGCGCAGCGGATCTCCCGGCTCGGCCAGGGGCGCGGGAAAAAACCCAGCCAAAATCCCACGGCCGGTCCCAGCCGCGGGCGGGGAGACCAGGGGGACGTGGGGTGCGGGGCGGGGGGGAGCGGCGGGAGAAGCGGGGTCCCTACCTCGGGTTCTCCATAGAAGTTGCTCCAGTCGGAGTGCTCGTGCCCTTCCATTTTCACGGCTCCCAGCATACTGGAAGCGGAGCGCACGGCAGTTTAAAATTTAACAGCACAGCCACCGACGACACAGGGAGAGAGAGAACAGCCCCAAAACATGCCGCCCTCCCTCCCCGTCTGCCGGCAGGGGGAGGGGGAGAAGTGGCTGGGCTGGGCTGGGTTTTTTTAACTCCTGCCGCTTGGGTGGGTTTGGGGGGGGTCTTTTTTTTTTTTTTTTTTTTTTTTGCAGCCCAGACTTGCCCGGCGGCGCGGGGAAGGAGGAGGCGGACCAGTCCGCAGTGACGTGGGCGCCTGAGTGATATAGCGCCCGGGCGCCCGGCCGGCCTCCAATCCCCAGGCCGTGGGCAGCCGATTTGAATAATCAGCTCACACCTGGGCGGGAGCCTCCTCGCCTGCCCCCGGCCCCCGCCCCCCTGCACACCTGCCCTCTCTGCCGGGGGGAGGCGAGGCAGCCGGAGGGGGGCGGCCCGGGAACAAGGCAAAGGAGGAGCGGGGGGGCACAGCCTGGGGAGGGAAAAGGCAGCGAGGATGGACCCGTCTTTATCGGCCAGGTGCTTGGCAGCGAGCTGGGGGGCACGGCTGGCGGGGGGGACGGCAGGGCGGTGGTCTCTGCCCTGCGATCCAGCCGGGGAGGGGGCGCCCCCGGCTGTGGGGCCGCGGGACGGCTCCCACGTCTGCTCGGCAGGGCTCGGTGCCCGTGTTCGCCGGCTCCGGGGGTGTTTGTCCAGCCCGGATTTCTCTCGGCTCGCCCGCTTGTCCACACACCGCCAGCGGCTCGGGAGCAAATGTGCAAAGCCTCGTCCTGGCTCGAGCGAGCTGTTTGCACACCTTTAACTCCCCCGGCGCGGCTCCTCCCAGGGACCGGCGCCTTGCAC
This sequence comes from Mesoclemmys tuberculata, assembly GCA_007922155.1. Lineage (NCBI taxonomy): Eukaryota > Metazoa > Chordata > Testudines > Chelidae > Mesoclemmys > Mesoclemmys tuberculata. The sequence goes on along the minus strand of ML675614.1, from coordinate 4,323,187 downwards.
TTCAGACCCAAAAACAAAGTCACGGGAGGGAGGTGCGGGGGCATCTCGCGGCGTCCCCCCCCCCCCAGGCCCCAGCCTGGCCCCGGGCTTCCACCGTTAGGGGAATGGGTTGGGATTACCCGTGTGGCTGACAGAACAGCCTGTCCCAAGGTTAGCCGCTCACAGCCGAGGTCCCTGCAGCGTTTGGTAACTACAGCAAACAGGAGGAAGGTGTGGGCAGCCAGCAGAATAAAGCGGGCATCTTTTCAGGAGCGGGGTTCGCCCCCGAGCAGCGTGTAACCCCGCCACGTGCCAGCCCAATGGTGACACTACCGGCAAGGTCAGAATCCGGGGGGGGGGTATTAAGACAGCAGGAAACTAGACAGAAAAGCCCAAGACTTCGACCTGGAAACCGTGTCTGTTCACGGCCAGCCCACAGCAGAATCACAAGGAAAGACGGCGCTAGGTAATCCATTTTGCACAAATCCTGCCAATCTTTCTGTGGCTGCTAATTGTGTTAATTTCAAATCTGATCTAGACAGGGAGCTAGCTAGCGCGCATTAGTGACAAAACACAGCTCCCTGCTTGCTATTGCTGCGGGAGTAGGCGACCAAATGCTGGAAAACGTATTTATTCTAAAGGCTCCTGAGCTGTTAAACGCAGTCCAGTCCATTTCAGGGTTGGCTCGTCAGAGACTTAACGGGCCTTTCTCAAGGAATAGAAACCAGCGATTCCGTCAAGGGGAAGGAATCTTGACTATTTTCTTGCGAATACTCCGCAGACAACTCGACTCCCACCGGGATGCTGCAGTTATCGTTGCAAAGAGAGACAGCGACCCTAGCCCTGGCTGACAAAATCCTGTCATGCAAAAGACGGAGCAATGTCATTGCATCCATTTTTTTCACGCACAACGCCCCACTGAAATCTATCTGTCTGTCCATCTATCATCTGCAAAACTCCTCCCTAAAGTCTGTGTATCTATGTCTCTGTCTATCTAATCCAGCACCTTCAAAATGAATGGTACAATATGGCCTATTGACTTTTTTTTCCCTTCAGATAAGACAAATACTTCTAGCTCTAACCAGGAAGGTTAGTGATAATATAAAATGCTAATAGAGAATGCCTGAGGGGTGTTTCATTTAATCACAGACACTCATAAAATGATTCACTTAAACAGGGCTATAGAGTTTTCTAAATAAACCACACAGTATATTAAATAGCAATTTAAAAAGGAGTCAGGAAAAAAATCAGCCAGCCGTCGGATTTAAACGAGGAAATGAATATGCTGCTAATAAAAATATGAATGTAAAATTTTGTTCTGCAAAAGGAGCTGCTTTTCTTCTGGCTTTTTATGTCCATATTTATTTGTCAGATAAAAGATAACAATAAAAAAATAAAAGAAACCTCCGAGCCACTATGTCCCCTGGAGAGTCAGGCCAGATGAGACCATTTGGGAATAAGTGTGGAGAAACGGGATCTGATGAACACTACTTAAACAAAAATCGACAGACCAGAGCCTCTCCCATCTTCCAGGTGTCCCTTCAGGGTTTTATAGATTAAAAATAGTGGTAGAGCGCCCCCTGCCATTCGTTCGATGGCTCTCCACAATGAATCTGGTTCCGGGCCTGATCCAAAGCCCACTGAAGTAAAGGAAGTAAAGGAAAACTCCCCCTTGATTTCACTGGGTTTTGGATCGGGCCCTAAGAGAAGCGCCTGCCTGCTATCATTAATTTTCGAGTCCAGAGCAACCTTCGTCTGAGCTTTTAAACAATGGTTTGCTGCATGATCTTTTTAGTGCAATCAGATGCTTGTAGGGTGACCAGATAGCAAGTGTGAAAAAGCTGGACAGGAGTGGGAGGGAGGTACTAGGTGCCTATATAAGACAAAGCCTCGAATATTGGGACTGTCCCTGTAAAATCAGGACACCTGGTTACCCTCGATGCTTGTAAAGTGCTTTGAGATCCTCCGTTGAAGGCTACTTCGAAGATTAGCCTTTTCTTTCTCATTAAGACTAAGCTGTGAAAGAATCCTTCATATTAAGCAGCAGCCATGTCCCTGCAAGACCACTAATTATTATGAACAATCATAAGTAGTTAAATTGGAATATTTGGATATTCCTGGCACATGAAAACAATGCAATTGTACATTTTAAAGTGTTCGTTCGTGATAGATTTCTCTTATCTTCTGAATATTTTGTCAGTCTCAAGTTATCTGGCCTGATGAAATTCTACAACGCTGTGTCATGCAAGAGGTCAGGTTAAATGATCAGATCAGTTCGTTCTAGCCCGTAAGTCTCTGTAACTCCCTTTGGGACCCCTTAAAGGGGCTGGAACACCATCAAGGGTCCCTAAAAGTCACTTGATTTGACTAGGGTGGATTCCGCCAGCACAAGAATGGAGGAAGACAGGTGCAAAGCCACCTTTTCCAAGGACACTCTTGCAAGCTTTGGTGCAGGGGGCATGCCAGAGACAGGGCTGGAGAAGGCAGGGGCATATAGGGTGCACAGCAGCAAAAGGTGAAAGAAGGGAAGGGTCATTATCCCCATTTTACAGATGGGGAACTGAGGCCCAATGAGATGTGAGTTATGGGCTCTTCACATAAGTGGCAAATTTGGGGCAAATAAGTCTGTCTGTTGTCTGGATGGATTAACTGTTTTGTCCCTCTAATACATCATCATTGAACATTGCTTAAGGCATGCACTTAAGTGCTTCCTCCTTCCCGCCCACCCCCCATTCTCCCCCAGTTTAACAGCACACAATACAACAGAACATTGTTGGGAAGGGAAAATATAGAGAGCATGAAGGAAAATTAATTAAGAGGCTGTTGCATATAAATAATTGAGAGTGATCAATCCAAAGGCAAAAGATCTTCTATATTTAGCTCAGTGTTTGTAGTTACCTTAACTCAGGTCATACCAGCTAGATGTTTTTGGGCATGGCTTTGGTAGGAGTGGGATTTGTTTCCCCCTGTATGAAAAAATAAGCAAAATAACAATACAATGGGAGATTATTATGTAATCTTGTTTTCACTGGCACCAATGGCAAAAATAATTCCCGCTGAATTCAATAGTAGTTGAGGCAAGTCCTTAAAGAGGATTTTCTAGCACTAGTAAGATCTCCCAGCGTACACCGACACCTGTGCTTAACGCTCTGTGAGACATGCTATTGATCTCCGTGGGACGCCTCACAGCCCATAAAGTTAAACACATATACAAGGCTGTGCCAGCTCAGAGTCTACATTTATCTCAGGTCTGGTCTGCACCTAAAAGTTAGATCAACCTAGCTACATAATTTGGGGCTGTGAAAAATGTCACCCCCCTGTGCAACATAGCTAGATAGACCTAACCCCCAGTGCTGACGCAACTACGGCTTCTGTCGATCTAGCTACCACCTCTCAGGGAGGACCATTAACTACAGAGATGGAAAAACCCTTCCGCTGATGTAGGAAGCATCTATAGTACGATGCTACAGCGGTGCAGCCACAACGTCATCGCTGTGCTGCTGACGGCGGCTGTAATGTAGACATACCCCTAGGCTGGCACAAACCATTGTATTTTACTAGCTTCATTTTTTTTTCCTTTAAAATTAGCAGGCCGTTTATACTTCGAAGATACCGATTGTGCACACACCCCAGACTGGAAGACCCAGTGAGTTCACTACGGGATCCTGTGGATTATCTCTTTTCATAATATCTTTTACTAATCTGCCCAGAATATTCATATTTTAGGGCATTTCCCAACTATGGGACTAGTCTCCATTGTTGCCCCTGCATTCATGTAAGCAGAATTTAGTATTTAACCAGAAGTCCTTTGAGTTCACATGTTGCATTGTTAGCTTGTAATATGCAGATATCCCTGAAATGATCTGTGTTCTCAGTAGGTATGGTCCCATGTCAAGAGCCAGTCCTGAGACACCAAGGCTCTGGTGTTCATTTGCACGAAGGCCCTTTTACATGAATTTGCCAGTGTAAGAGTGTAATTTACGCCTTAAAGTAGGCGTAAATTGCATTTCCACCATTTCAAGACCTCGTCAGAGAATGTAAAGGGCACTTGCAAATCAGGTCCTAAACCTTTACAAACTGAGCTGGGAATGCTGCTGAATAAGACATGAGAATCTAAACCTTGTGCGGGGTGCTGTACAAACACAGAGCAAAAAGACAGCCCCTGCCCCAAAGAACTTTCTCTCTGTCCAACATCTGCAATGCAAGCAAATACTGACATAGCAAATTCTAAGGGCCCATCACATTTTAAGTACAATGTCCCATTAATTTCAATGAGGAGTTCTGCTTTAGAAAGTGATGACCCAGTTTGTTCTGATAGCTCTATCGATACTTGAGAAGAGTGAGAACTCATTAGCATTCAGGTGTCTGTAAGCCTAGTCCCCTAAATGCATGTTAAAGTTAAAACACCGCATTATCCCAATCAAGGGAAAGGAACTACCTACCAGAAGTGTCAGAAGGAAAACAATCGGACCAGGAAATTTCAAACCAGGGCCCTTTTTCTCCTCAAGGAAGCTTGTCCTCCCAGCAGCCCCAGGGAACAGCAGAGGTGTTAATCTTTGTTTTCTTTCCACTTTCTGCATACAGAGATGCAGAGATTCACATCAACAGCTTTCCACGAATGCAGCCCTGGGGTGTCATTTGGAAAGTAAAGGAACCCATAATGTCTATCCTATAAATGATATCCAGGGACTGATTAATCCTATTATAGTTTTGTTGTTATCAATAAACATTTGAAATGAGGTTTGTGTTTCTCTCTTTGGAGAAACCTCAAATGTCAAAGGAGAGGAGGAAATGATTTCCTTTTGACCGTCAGAGCTTGAACTTGTCCTGAACCAGAGCTTCCTATCATCCAGAGAAAAGACCGGACAAAGTAAGGGCCTGATCTTAAGCCTGTATTCAGTTGGGAGCCTTTCCATTGACCATACAGCATGAGCTATTAGCATTTATTTCATATAGTGACGGGAAACTTGACATATTGTTCTAATGAAAGGCAACTTAGGGTTTGTCTACATGGCATGCCAGAAGGGTGTGATTTGTAAAGCACACCAAAGTGCTTCAGTCTAACTGTCCCTTGGTAGCCCCTAAGGGTACGCTGTAAAGGGGGCGCGCTACCGGGTACTTTAGTTCACATCAGCTACGTAAAGCACTTAGAGTGCAGCACACTGGCGCGCTTTACGAATCACACACCCCGGTGCGTTTTACCAGTGCCGTATAAACAAGCCCTTAGTGACTCGTGTCCTGATGCAGCGCTAACTGAAGTCAATGGGAGTCTTTCCATTGACTTTTATGGGCTTTGGAGCCAGCCCTCATTTGGCAAATTCTTGACCCCACCCAGGCTGACAGGTGCTGCAAAAGACATTTAAAGCGTAAAAAATAATCCTGGCTAAATGTGTTTCCATTGCATTATATCTCCATGAGGGAGACTCACCTCCCCTTAAGCACTGTGTGAAATGTGACTAAGATACAAGGCATAGGGTGGAAGTCACCCTTGAGCAGAGCCATGGCAGGTCTAGGCTCTCCTTACGATGCGTCCACCCGGCAAAAAAAATAACGCATGGTAGCGAGTCTCAAAACCTGGGTTAGCTGACAAAGGCCTAGTCTACGTTGCCGGCAGCCATCGATGGGAGACAGACAAGCTACGTCCTGTAGCTTGCGTATCTCCTGTCGACTTACTTCCGTTCCCTTATTGCATCGGCTGGAGAACACTTCTGGGATTGACTGAGCAGATCTCCACGCCCCGTTCAGTCAATCCCGCGGCATCGATCTGTGCAACCCCGGCCATGTAGACACCCTCCAGCTCCTGCTGACAGCTGAAAACAGCTGGAGCCCGGGCTCTGAGACTGTGCTGCTTCGATGGGCTTCAGAGCCTGGACTGCAGATGAAACCCAAATGTCTATGCTGCTCCAGCCCACGTCAGGCGCCCTGGGCTCCGAGACTCACTCCCACAGGTCTCTTTCGCTGTGCAGACGTGCCCTGGAATCCCATTTAAGCCTCATTTTGGTGGCTGAAGTGATGTTTTAGTGGCCCTAGGTTGGTGCTGCCCCTCTGCACAGGGGTGAATTGTTATTAGTATTAATTGATTTAATATTTTGTACTGGTAATGCCTCGGAGCCCCAGTCATGACCCAGGCCTACATTGTGCTAGGAGCTGTACAAACACAGAACAAAAAGACAGCTCCTGCCCCAAGGAGCTCACAATCAAAGTATAAGACAAGAGACAACAGAAGGACACAGATAGATGAGGGAATAAAATGAAACAATGAGGCGACGTTGGTCATGAAGGGCAGTGGACACGCCATCCCAACTGCTTAATTATAGTGTAGAGAGCATTCCTTCCTTCAAAAACATACTGATTGTCAAAAATCGCTACCCTTTTAATTATTGTTATATCTATTGTTTAACTGAAACTGCTGAGGAACGTGAGTTGGGGTCCTTTTTTTTTTTTTTCTTTCGAGAAGAGTAAGAATGAGGCAGCATTAGAAATCAATGGATTGAATTTGACAAAAGAATTTGGCTCCCTGTTTTTAAGAATTTGAACTCATAAAGGTGTAATTTTTCTTTCTTCCACCAATTGCTCAAGCTAATCAGGGCCTGATCCAAAACCAACCGAGGACAAAGGAAAGGCCTCCCACGGTGTTCAATACCCCACTCTCGTAGTTCTGTATTGTTTTTGTACCAGGATAATTCAGGGGTGTGATTTTTTTACCACAATAGTTCCCCCCGATACAATCCCTAGTGTGGACGCAGTTGTACCAGTATAAAGGTGATTTATTGCAGTTTGGCTTATTTCCCTTCCCATACAGGAATAGCTATACTGGCATAAACATCTTTATACAGGGAAAACTGCATCCACACCAGGGCGGATTGAATCACTGTTACTATGCAGGTAGAACAAACATGCTACTTTGGTTTTTACACACTCTCTGAATGCAAAGATTTTATTTCACCAGTAGCTGTTCCAAAACATTGTTAGAAACAAATGAAGTAAAATAATTACAAACGGACAATGTTGTGACTAAAAGAATGGACCCTCGGTTAACTGAGAGAAGCAAAGAAAGGGCTGAAATCAGTTATTTTAAAAATACTTCAGGCCATATTGTGCCATCAGTTTTTAAGCTTGAAGACAAGCCATATAAAAACGTTGTCTAAAGTCTTTGCAGGATTGGGGCCTAGATCTACAATGTCTCTTGTCATCCCCGGGCACTTTACAGAGCCCAATGACAAGCACCAAAAGGGTAGAATGAGGGGTGGACTTTGTTCCCTATTACACAAAAGAGACAATTGATTTCTGTTTGCTACTGAGAGATAGGAAGCATCACTGGTTTCCAGGGAAGGTGACTCACTAGTCATTAAGATGGATAGCATTTCAGGTCACAAAAAATCACTATAAATATGGATTTCTTTATGTACTGGATTTTCCCCCAGGTAAAGGAGATCCCAGCTCATGGGCTGAGCAGATATTGTATACTCTGGGCAGCAGAGACCAGACGCTCTCTGTATGAGGTGGGAAAGATTTAGGACCTGCTCACCCCCTCCCTTGGATATACATTCGGGGAGGGTCAGCTTTCAGCAGTGTTTTCTGTTATAGTGTGTTCACCAGTGCATGTGCAACTGGTTTTGCAAGCACAAGTGGTCTCTTTCCTACCTTGCACACACAAAGAGTTGGTCGGACACGCACCTCAGGCACTCAGCCGCTCAGATAATGTTTCAAGCGAACAATACAAAGTTTAAAACACAAGTGCAACAGACATCCAGGTGGGAGGTACGGGCTAGAAGAGGGTACAGAATCGGTAGGGGTCGGGGAGTACAACAAGAACATAACCCGTGTGGTCCTGGATGGGGTGAAAAAAGTGGGGTTACGGTGAACAGTGCATAAGGGTGATGAGGGGACATCACGTGTTACAAAGGTTGCTTGGGGTGGGGTGCGGGGGAAGCATACAAGTCCGTAACAACATAGTGTCCCTCATTGAGTCCGTGGGGTGGTGAAAGCGGTTCGAGAGTTCATTAGTTCCGCGCTTCGGTGTCTTGGACCGACGTTCCAGAGGGGTATCCGTGTTTCCCGTCACATAGGACCAGCACTTCTTATGTCTATGTGAATACATAAATCAGGCTGCGCAGGCACCAAACAGGGATATCAGCACTATTGGGAGCACGGTGGTTTGAGTGCACAAAAGAGGGTACACAATAATGGAGGCAGGTTTGAATGTGGCTGAAAATATGGCCCTTGGCTTCGTAGGGCCAGGTTCTTCAACCCTTCCTTTCACTTTGGTAAGGCTACTTGAGCAGTAAGATACTATGCAGTGTAAGGTGGGGAGAATTCAGCCTATACAAAGTGAGTTTTCAGCCATGCAGGGAAGAAAAACTGTCCATTGGAGGAAAGAGCACAGAAATTCCAGAAATCTCTTCTTGAACCAGCATAAATTCTTCAGCATAAATTCTTCAGGCAGCAAAGGGTGTCTCTTGAGGCATATTCCTTTTCACAGCTTCCACGTCTTTATAATTCATTCCACAAGAGTAGCATTTATACTGGCAGCTTAAAGAAACCTGGTAAAATGAACATCAGTTAAAAAAAGTGTCATGTCTATTCTTGCATTGGAAGACACATTATTACACACATTTTAAGGCATTGCAAGTGAAATATTGTATACATAACCTGCCCTTGTTTTATTTAACTGTACCTGGTTGGTTGCTGAGAAATACATCCATAGTTACAAATGATTTTGCCTCTTTCATTTTTAACTAATATTTAATTTAAATTTAATTTTAAAATGAAGTTTGTGTTTGCATTATAAGTCATTACTGGGACACTCATCTTTACTGTAACAAGAAGGCCAGTTGTAGTAATGACATTTTAAAAAAACCCAACCTTTTTGCTGTTCTAAAAGATCTTCGTATTTTCTTTCTTAGCTGGCAACACTGAATGCAGAAAACTTGTCTACCTAGGAAAGGTTGGTTTGGTTTTGGTTTTTTGTTTGTTTGTTCATTTTGATTCATCGGTTGGTTGGTTGTTTTTTGTCTCTTTTTTGTTTTGTTTTGTTTTATAACCTAAGGCATGAATGTAAACCAATATCGTCATTTTAAAAAATAATTTTCAGTTAAGATAACTTTTCTAAACTCTACAAAAGATTTGCTTTGATGGGGGATGTAGGGTTCAGGTCACCTCTTGCTTTATCCAAGATGTTATGCCCATCCCTAAATAAAATGATGATAGGACTTGTCCGATTGCCATGCCTAATACATTTGGTTCATTTAGGTTTGTAAAGGGGATTATCTTTAGAGAGTTACCTTTCTCTTCACAACATACAAAGTAATTACCTTCCTTCTGCCAGTAATTATAATTATTCCAATATAATTAACTCTCCCAATTGCACTGATGTTGAATAACTTCAAAATAAATGTTCCTTGTATTGAGAAATTTACTGTCTCTTCAAAGCACTAGAAATACATTATTTGCTACTAAGAAGTATGGTCTTTTAATAATGAAAGGAAGCAGAGAATGAGATCTTGTTAGAACAAAAGAAACATCATTAAACAAGTAGATGAGGGAGGCATCATCGTATTCTTGTACCGTTATTGTCAGGATCTATTGAGACGTTCATCAGATAATGTATTAAAATTACGGATGAATCAACTTATCTGGGGATTTGAGGAAGTAATCAAACTGGAGTGTTACAAGACTGATTAACAAGAGCAACAAGTCTCTCATATAACAGCACCCTGCTTCACTGGTTTTATATATATACACGGAACTTTAGATAGATAGACAGACTGACAGACAGGCACATGCCTCTCATATCCCCATATGCCTCTATTCCAGAATTTGCAAGGTGCTCTTCAGCAGACAGGCTACAACTATCTCCCTCAGGCCCTGCTCTGGAAGATTTCTGTCCCAGCCAGATCCAGCACTTTCAGATCCCCTTTATGTCACTCCAGCCTATTACTCAGTTTACAGGGACTGGAGCAAGGGAAAGCATTTTAGCCCTTGTTTATATTCAGAGTTGTACTAATTTAACTATATAACATTGCTAGCCTATTAGCACTGAAAAATACCTGACATTTTTAAGTATAGAAAAGCTGCTCATTTTGGGGTTGGCTGCCAAAAACTCACAGGGCTGGTTTCCTGGGAAATGCAGAACAGTTTGTACATCTCTGTAGATTATGTTGCTACAGCACAGAGATTTTGCTACAATGATGTTGCATAGCATGTAAATGGGGGCAGAATTTGGTCCAGCAAGCTGAAATGGAGCTAGTTTGGGTGCCATATAAATCTGCCACTATCAGTAATATTATTGTAATTCTTATTGCTCATTCACATTACAATCATATTAAAAGGACCCTAGCGAGGCGGCCGTGTTGTGCAAGGCGCTGTACATACATACTGTAAAAGCCAGTCCTTGCCCCGAAGAGATGAAAAAAGTGTTATCCCCACTGTACAGATATGGAACTGAGAGAAAGAGAATCAAGAACTCGACCAAGGCCACATAGGAAGTTTGTGGCAGAGTGCGAATAGAACTAGTTCTCCCAAGTCACAGTCCAGTACCTTAATCACAATTGTGATCTTCATTTCTGGACTGTGTTTCAAAGACATGTTTCTGCAATTCCTGAAATGCTTATTTCCAAGAGGTATGTCAGAAAATAACTTCACCTGGCCACTTATGCCTCTCATCGATTCAAACTGGAAACTATTTAAATAAGCGACACTCTGCAGTGAGTAGAATTTTGCCCATATCTGCAGAATTACTCTAGTAAAAAGAAAGACTCCTAACAGTGGCACCAGAAAGGAATTACTACAGTTAGACTGTGTAATATTTACTTAACTATTTGAAGAACTCCACAGCCAAGGCTCTCCTAATTAGATTCAACATTTAATGGGGCTTCTTAATTTGTGAAAATATTTTCTAAGGCTTTAACGAGGCTGAGAAAGCAGGAGTTTGGAGTACGCAAAAAAATTGTAATTTAAATAACTGATCAAGAGCGCAAGGAGATCTAATCTCCTTAATAGACATGGAGTTCCCACTGGTTTCCAGACTTCACCCTGGTTGCCCCTGTGTAGTCACAGAGAACTATTCTTTTAGCATTATCATGAATTTGCCATTCACATTAAGGGTTTATATGTTGGTTTTCATGAGCATGACGTGGGTTGGAAAGGGCGGGGGCCTGACTGTAGGTGCCGGGGGATGTTATGCCTTTGCCCCGCACATAGACACCCCCCTCTACTAGATGTCCCAGCTTTCCAAGCTTCTCAGTATCAGCTGGCAGATTATATTTATATGAATCTGTACCTCTCTACTCCCTACCATCTCTCCAGGTAATCTGCATAGAGGAGACATAAAGCTATGATCTGGCAATGAGCTCCATGTTGTATTTCAAGTAATTCAACGATTGAAAGCTCTCTGCAATTGTCTCGGAATTCTCGGTTCCCACGCCCCCTTGCTCGGATGGTTCGTTGCAGATTCCCAGCGGTACACACTATTTTATGAAGCAGGTGGTGTCTCCCACATGAGCTGAAGACTCAGTGTTAATGTAAAGATCAGTCAACTTTATTGGAAATATCCACTCAAACTGGATATGCAAAGTCATGTCTCACCAGGTCCTAGACCTTGTGTATATCCAAGGGGAGAAATCCTGGCCCCTCTGAAGTCAATAGGAGTTATGCCATTGACTCCAATGGAACCAGGATTTCAACCTTGGTCATCTTAAAATATAGATGACATTTTGGAGTGTGGTTTCTAATACAGTCACTGTTTGACAATCCTTGCCAGGAACCACAGGGAGTAGGCAGTGCCAGGACATTCAGCAGTTATCTTCAAGGCTTGCGGCAACTTTCATTCCTCTGCTACTGGGCTCTGATAATGTCACTTACTATGCCTAGGGCTGAAGTTTGCTTACTTCCCACAAAGTTAGCTGCAAGATTGAGGCCTAAAAGGAAGATAGAACCAAGGGCAATGTCGCTGTTTTTAATCACCAGGGCAGGAGGAAACCTCAAATAGTCCCTTAAAACGTGGCTCTACTCAGAAAAGTGACAGTCCAAATGGGGCAATTTCATGGTTATCATTTCTCAGTGATGTCATATCAAATAGGAGTTGTTCACAAGACAAAGCTGCCTTTCTAACTGCAAGAGATTTGCATCCTCAGCCCGGGATATAAAAAGCTACCAAGATTTCTCCCGCCCCCTTCCAACCCCCACTGCTTTTCACGCCTCATCGCCAATAACGAAGAATCAGCGGGTCAAATTATGCCCTCAGTGGGGTTGTACAGGTGTTGTTGTGGACATA